>CAXIVR010000006.1:131332030-131932030 GCA_964035755.1 Teleogryllus oceanicus
TGGGAAAAGTAAAGTTTGAAATAAGTGCCCACCTGAGGCGCAAGACAAATAATATAGACCGTGCTTGTGAAGTGGTTGGAGGAAGTTTCGACTTGGTCGCTGATCATCGTGGACTTCAACAAGAAGGAAGATTGGTCTACTATACGAGCGACGTGCGCGCGAAGAGGCAAGAAAGCATACAAAGTTGTATAACACTATTATTGCAATAACGGGGAAAATGGTCATGACCTAATGATGAATTGATAGTTGATAACTTTGGCATGCGTAATAAATTTTTTAAATTTATTTATTTATTTAGTCAAAAACTGTATGTGAGTATGGGGGAGAAAATCATCTGCGCACGCTTTCTTGAGTTTCAGAGTCCCTTCCCAACAATTTAACTATTAATAGTTGAAAGATGAAAGATGATGATGATGATGATGATGATGATGATATAATAATAATAATAATAATAATAATAATAATAATAAACAAATTTAAAAAAGCGAGGGATTAACATTTCAAAAACTAGATATTTTCGTTGCCAAATTATAGAAAACTTATTTTTAACGGTAAAGGAACAAACAGATTTGAATTTTTTGTATTGTTTACAAATAGAAACTCACCCTAAGCTCTACTACCACTACAAGCAAAAGGAAAGTTCAACAAAACGTGCGCATAGTGAAGCTACATTTACGTCCAGAAGCAAATCAAGGGGCCATCTCAGCATTTGCTCAATGGATCAGGGAAACTGGACAAAAACCCGATCGAGATGGGGTCACTGACCCCACTGAAATTATAATTCATAGTTTGAAAGAAAGCTGATTCTCTTTTGCCATTTTATGCAGTCTTGGATTAGACATTTCAGAATTATTTTCTGATTCCTCGCCACTCCGTATGGATGACAGATTGAGTAATAGGTTGTGGAGCAAGTAGCCACAATTATTTGATAAGAACCCGTCGACCGAGCTAGCGGGATTTACATTTATCAATAAAACGTTTCTATACCTTTTAAGAAACGAAAAATAACGTTCATTGATGGATTTTCCGAGTACATTTTCACTGTTAATCGTTTGAAACAATGCAATAATATACAATTTAGTACCTCTAATTCCAGGACTAAAGCGATTTTACTAATTAAAAAACAACAGGGTTTATCTCCCCCTTAGCAAAAGATACTGAGAAGACAAATTAAACTGAATGGATTTTAACTTGATTTATCTAAAAATATAGGTTTTGGAGTTGCAAATTTTACTTGCCGACCAATAATATAATATTTGCAATAAGTTTCTTTTGTTCTTATTTTTCTCCAAGATATTCACAATCCCCTCCCGCATAATTGAAAACATCTTGGACCGTAATGACAGTAATCTCCAGGTTTAAGATATTTTACTTACTAAAAATAATAGATCGTTTTGGATATTATATAGTATGAAAATAATTAAAACTTTTTTCTAAGGCTTGAGTATCTGAACATTAAAGTATTTATAGATTAAAATTTAAAAGAATGCAAGTCAGATAGTAATATTTTATTCTAAAAAACATGTATTATTTATATTTGTTATTTTATTTTCAATTTAACAATTTGTCCAAATTATTACAAAAATTACAGGTAAATAATGACATCTCAATAACTCAAACTACAATCAAGAACAGTTAATTTCATTACATGTACCCCTTCATATTATATTATTAATTTGTAAATAACACACTTTTTGTGTACAAGCTTCTTACCCGCTTGGTTGAATTCATTATATTCCTTAGCCTCATAATGTAATCTTACATCTAAGTACTTGCTAACTACCAGTTTCATAAGTGCAAAATATGGCTTTCACAAGCTATCTCATGATATGTCAACTCCTTTCTTTTAGCATTTATAAGCACAGCAAGAAATAACCATCTTAACTCGACAGAAAGTAGCCCTCACGACGCACAAGACACAAAATACAGCTCAAAGGAAGTCGGGAAACTCAATATCCGAGCGCTGCAATCCAGCCAGCTGCGCTGTTTTTGCCAACCTGTGACGTCACGGAGCAGAATTATGTTAGTTTCAAAATTCTACGCCCAGGGCGCCTCTATGTATTCTCAAAGATATTGAATAGTATTACCAAAACATGTTTCCAAACATGTAGTACCAAAACGTTTCATTTAGTAATATGAGCATTTTTCATCTAATTGAAACGTATACTTTAATTTGGTCCTAGCATACCTGCATAAGGAGTAAGAAAATATATTTGTTATTTACCCAAAGTATTATATTACTTTGCAAACTTGTTCATATATATGTGTTCGTGTATATCTGATTCGATATCGATATTCGATATCATCTGGTCGGCAACGTGTTAAATGGAGTAATTTACTAGAGTTTAGAACAGAATTTATCCACCTTTTCTGCGGGCCCCACAGTACGAGTTAAAAAATCACCGTTTTTTGCCGCATCATTACATAACTTTCTCTATACTATGTATATTACTCCGTATATACGTACGTATACGAGAAAGTAAAAATTAGAAGTCAGATTACATGTGTTTTGGCCATTTCATAGCATACTTGAGAGTGAAGATTTTTGTGTGCCAATCTTTATTTAAATGATTTTCACTTTAAAGAATAATTTGAATCTCTCCTTCAGAAAAAGAAACTATGCATTAGCTACGGAGGGCAACAAAACAACGCAAGAGTGATGAAATTATTTTCGCTGAATTGAAAGTCAAACGATTCGAGCTATTTCCGTTATTTTTAAAACACATTTAAATTTTCGTAATTTATTTACCATAGTGTATAGGAACAATAACAATGTGATTTTCAAAATTTTGAATCCGTAATATCCCGTGGTGTTAAGATACACAATTTTAAATGACCGCTCCCACATTTCCCTACAATATGGTGGAGTGCGCAAAATTCAATTTGTTACGTTAGTGCTCGCCTCTCACTATAGGAGTAGTGGGCCTTGTGTATTCTATGCTCGAAGGGATGGAGTAAACAAGTTATCTCGCGTTGTCAAGGACAGGGCAAGGAAATAATAGTAAACAAGGAACTGAGCTAGAGGTTAAGACCGTCAGTGAAAATTTGTATTATCATTTTGTGTTGAATGTTTACACTTGTATAAATTGCTTTTGTTTGAAGTACCTTGGCTGCTATTATTGTGTGTAATCGTGAGTAAAAGTAGGGAAGAGGAATGAAATAGTTTGTATTGTTATTAAGTGTTTGACGTACTTTAATAATATCTGATCATTTTAAAAATATACGTCAACCCAATTTATTGACTCCATTCCAAGTTTTGGGATGAATTGTATTTTGGTTATTTTTTTATGACAACTTTGAAGAACCGAACCAAGACGAATTAAGAACGGAGATTATCTATGCATTATGTCAAAGAAAGTGGTAGCATATTTTTACAATCCAGATGTGGGCAATTTCCACTATGGACCAGGGCATCCAATGAAACCTCATCGACTGTCAGTGATTCATAGTCTAGTTCTCAATTATGGCTTGTATAAAAAAATGCAAATATACAGACCATACAGAGCCAGTGCTCACGATATGTGTCGTTTTCATTCTGATGAATATATAGAATTTCTCCAACGAGTCACTCCACAGAATCTTCAAGGATTCACCAAATATTTGAGTCATTTCAATGTTGGTGATGATTGTCCTGTGTTCGAAGGCCTCTTTGATTTCTGTTCTATGTACACTGGAGCTTCACTTGAAGGTGCAATGAAATTAAATAATGGCTGTTGTGACATAGCAATTAATTGGTCAGGAGGCCTTCATCATGCTAAAAAATTTGAAGCATCAGGGTTCTGCTATGTAAATGATATTGTTATTGGTATATTAGAACTTTTAAAATATCATGCAAGAGTATTGTATATTGATATTGATGTACATCATGGTGATGGTGTGCAAGAAGCATTTTATTTGACTGATCGTGTGATGACAGTGTCTTTTCATAAATATGGAAATTATTTTTTTCCTGGAACTGGTGATATGTATGAAGTGGGTGCTGAGAGTGGAAGATATTACTCTGTGAATGTTCCACTTAAAGAGGGCATAGATGATAATAGCTATTTAAGTGTATTTAAGCCAGTTATATCAAGTGTAATGGAATTTTATAGACCAACAGCTATTGTACTTCAGTGTGGAGCTGATTCATTAGCCAATGACCGATTAGGATGTTTCTCTCTCTCAACAAAGGGCCATGGAGAATGCGTAAAGTAAGTCATTTTGAGTTTTTCTGTGTTGATATAGGTTTGTTTGTATACGAAACTTGTTCAGTTTAATTTTTATTTGCATTTTTGGATATTCTAATCAAGATTAAATTGAAAATGATATGTTGAAGGTTTGGAATTTGTGAGAAGCACAGAATAACACATTGATTCTTGAAAGAGGTATTTAATCATTACACACATAGAGCATGTTCACTACATGGAAGCGTGAGCAGAAATGAGACAAAAGTACACGTAGTAAGAAAAGGCTTACGCGCTATTAAGTGGCACAGTCTGAACACACAAAATAATATTGTCCCAACAAGATGTTTGCTCAATATTAGATTGCATTATATTATTTATTTCTGACAACCAATGATAACATAATATACGGGAGAAGGCTTTAAGTAAACTCTTTTAAAACTGTGAACACAACAAATAAGTATACATTACAGATATAAAATATAAAGCAAATACTGTCATGTTGATGCAGAATCATCTTCAATACAAATATGAAAAACAACAGATATTTGTGTATACTATACATAATTTAAATCAAGGATCCATGTTCCAAAAAATTGTCATGTAAATGGAGTACAAATAAAATAAAACAGTATACAAACATACAGAATGCAATCATACAATTTACAATTATCAATTTATATTATAAATATAAACTACATATTTATCTTGTGTTATAGGTCCATTACATAAAGTGGACATTGCTATAAAAAAAATGCTTTTTTCAGTTATTTCAGTAGAAATTGAAACAAGATAATTATTTTAAGTAATAAAATGTAAATAAATTAAATTAATCTTTTGTCATCACCAGTAGCTTGAGGTCAGAACAACTAGGCTTAAACCAGGAAGTCCAGGTTCAACCCCTAGGATATTACTTTGAACAATTTTAATTAAATTAATTGAAATTTAATGAAATCATATTTTTTCTTTATTTTTTTAAATTGTGAAGCCATAAATGTAAATTGTTGAATCACAATTTCAAGAAATTTACCAGAGTTTATTGATGATCATAGGAAAGGAAAAGGAAGTTACGTACTTTTATTTATGCATTTATATAAAATCCCATCAATTGCTCTTGCCGTTAGTGGCTAATTAATGAATACTTTTCTTATGTGTTTGAGTTCAATAAATGTGTGTGAAGAAGGCAGGAAATCTTGCTATTTCTAACTTAAATGAAGTAGCTGTAATTATTATAAATTGTAATATTTGGCTTTATTGTAATTCTCATTCTCTATGTGAAAACTTTATAGGTAGCCCAATTTACTATTACAAATAAGTGAGCTTTGTGTATAAATTCTGCAAATCATGAGGAAGTGGAGGTTCACTTGTTAATTCCAAAATTCAGTGAGCTGAATTAGAGCAGGAAAAAAAATTATGCTGTAGTTTCGTTAGTTGAAGAGAGCAAAGAAATGATATTGTACAGAGGATCTCTCTTTCTCTTCTTTTTTTTTTCTTGTCTATTGGCATTGTAGGTTAATCACAGATATTAGTTGGTCATGAATATTTGTCAACTAAGAAAGTCAAATATTTAATAAATTGTAATTTAAGCACATTCAAATCAGAATAATATTAGTGCTGCTGAGTCTACTCGCTTATTGATTCAGGCATTACAATTATTGTGAAATTGTCTGTAACTTTTAGACCATGTCACCACGGAGTCCTTTGAAGAAAAAAATAGTAATAGTGCATAGAAACCTGTGAATAGAATGCATACATTTTCTTGTCTCATTTTTGTTATTTGTTTATTTCAAACCTCTTGTATGTTTTTCAAGTTTTAGATAATTTTACTGTTTATTAGAGATTGCGATTTTACACCTAATGATATTCTTTTCTAGTGACATTCTTGGCCTTGATAATTAATTTCTAATGATATTTTTCTCTTGTAACAAAATTTCAGTGTGCAAAATTCAAAAGTATTTTCTCTTTTTAGATTTGTTCGAGATTTGGGGGTGCCTTTATTGACTGTTGGAGGTGGTGGGTACACTTTGCGTAATGTTGCCCGATGTTGGACATATGAAACTTCACTGCTAGTTGATGAAAATATTAGCAATGAACTTCCATACACAGAATATTTGGAGTATTTTGCTCCTGATTTTACCCTGCATCCAGATGTGGTAACGCGTCAAGAAAATGCTAATTCAAAACAGTACCTGGAAGCAATCACAAAACAAGTGTATGATAACTTGAAGATGTGTCAGCACTCGCCTAGTGTTCAGATGCAGGATATACCGGATGATGCTTTTCCATCATTGTTGGATGGAAGTAATGAGCCAGAACCTGACCCAGATACTCGCCTTCCTGCAGCAGAAGAAGATCGTCGTATTGAACCTGACAATGAATTTTATGATGGTGAAAAAGATCAGGACAAAAGTGAACCAGGAGATTCATAAAAAAAAGTGAGACTACATAATGACAATAAAGTGGCATTCAAAACATTACGTATGGTGAAGATTTACATTATTTGAAATCTGTGTTTATAGCTAGGACATTCCCATCAAATCTTTTAGAAGTGCTATTCAGTAACAGTATTTTGTAATTTAATGCTGATTTTATGATATCACTGCTAAGTTGAAATATACTGTATATATAATTGGTCTTCAGTTGTATCAAAATGGTAAAATAACATTAATTAATGTAATTCTGTTCAACTGTTCTTCATTTGATCTTGGAGACTAGAAACAGGGCAGATCAAGTATTTTGTGTTTAATTGTCAATCATGCTATCTGGCCTACACTTCCTAATTACATTGTAATTTAAAATTCAATTATCAATGTCTGTAACAAATTAATTTAGTTGATACCAGCATGATATATGATAGAAAAGGGACTGCTTCTAAAGAAAGCTGTTAGTGTTTTTAGTCACATAGAAAATCCAGAGCTACTTTTGAATTTAAATCTAATTCCTAAATTGATGGAGTTGAACAGAAATAACATCCATAGGGATGTTAAATAATTTCATCCATAGGGATGAAAAATTAAACTGACCTTTTGGTTTGCTAAACCATAGGGTTCATTTTTCTAATTTTCAACTAATTCAAAGACCTTCCCAGAGGAGAAAAGGTGTTTGTCATCCAAAGATGACCTCTCCTGTCCCCAGTCAACAAGGATGATGATACAGATGTTATAATTAATTTTAATTAAATTAATAACTTTTATTAATATGAAATGATAGACATTAGTTAATTTGTAATATGTAAGTATGTGAAATATAACAGTTTTGTAATGAAATTTTGTTTGCTATTTTCGTAAATATATATCGAATATTATTCATACTCATTTTAAGGTTATGTTTTACTAAGAAGAGTAACAGCCTATATCTTTCATTTGTTCCTAACTTTCCTTTTTACTACCTTCATCTTCATCTCAAGTCTTTAGCAACGGTTTTTGTTTTTTGAAATAAAATTGAAGAGGACCATCAGAGGTCTGGAAGTTCTGTGCAAAATGATTATTTGTTGAAGACATTGCTAAAAATTAAATATCAGAAATTAAAATGAATAATCAAATATTTATTTTATATATTTTTACAATGATCATCATAATTGTATGTATTTTGAAACAACGAATTTGATTCATTTTGAAACAAGTACATCATGATTAATTAAGAATGATTTTGCCCATGCTCTTCTGAAAACTTTGTTTTTTTAAAAAATATTTTAGCATAATTTGAAAAAGACAACAATGAAAATGAGGGAAAAAACAAATAATAATAATAAATGAAGGGGGAAGAAAGATAAAAAAAGAAGGCAAACGACACATTACAAAGTATTAAAATGTTTTTGGGGGTATTTTTATCTTAGAACATTGTTATAACTTTTTGTTGAATAAATTTCATTCACAGAATTGATGGAATGTTGTGTCTTAATAGGTAGTGTCTCTGGGATTAATTGTGAATATTTCCTGGGTTCATTATCCAAAATGGTAGGGTGGTCAAAAGTAAAAGAATGAGCAAAATCAAGGCAATGTCAAGAAATTGAGTTCAATTTTGTACCAGCCTCTTTTTTGAACGTTGTTAACATGCTCTTTATGCTTTGAGAGCAAATTTTGTCTGTCTCACAGAAGATACAGAGCAATCACAACAATTAATCCAATAAACTACATTTTCTTTATCTGTGAAAGAGATTTTATTCTAGACATTTCTAACTAGATTTGGTTGAAGGGCAATTTATTCCCAATTTTTATGTCAAATTATACATTAGAAAACTTTCCAAATGAATTATTTTTTTCATTTTATTTTTACACATCTTTATTGTTGTCTTGGATTGGATGACAAGTCTTTCCAATTCCGGACCTTGGAAAGGCACTAATTTAAATAGAACAGTAAGTAAACTAGTCCGTTTAGGCAATGCCTCCTACATTAGTAGTAGTAATCCGTCAGGTCGTGAGTGACCCCTGGAGATTCTCTACAGATTTTCTTAGCAAGAGATGCCGGGTCTTGCCATCCTTTATTCTTCACATTGCCTCTTCCTGTTTGTTGTTGCCTTGTTGGCTGCATGTCTCCTCAGTAACGTGCCTTGTACAATTTGTAAATGTTTTGCTTGTTCATATTCATAGTTGCGACTATTTACTTTATCCATCTTGTTCTATGCCCTCCTACCTTTCTGTTGCCATCAGTAAGCCCTACCTTTAAGTATTTTTCTAGGGAATCAAGTCTCCTCATAATATGACCAAAATATGTAATTTTGCATCTTGTGGCTTTTGCTTCCAGAGAGTGTTTAGGTTTGATATGAGTATTTACTGATTTATTCATTCTTTTTTCTGTCCATGCTACTTTTAGGAGCTTCCATAATGCCCATAGTTCAAAACTATCTAGTTTCTTCTTGTTCCTTTGTTGAGGGTCCAACTTTCACAACCATATAAAACTACGGGGAATACCATTGTCTCCATCAGTCAAATTTTGGTGTCTAGTGATATTCCTGACTCATAACTTTTTTTAGTTTTCCCATTGCTATTTTCCCCAATTATATATATATATATATATATATATATATATATATATATATATATATATATATATATATATATATATATATATATAAACACCGCGCCAACGTGTAGGCTGCAGTCACTAGCATTCATACCGGGCCTCAGGTTTGAAAACCGCGCGCCTAGGAAGCGTTGTTCTATGCGCCCACGGAACTCGGACAAGCGTCGTAATCAGTTGGGCCTGTTGCTATAGGTGGAGGGGCGGTAGCGAAGGTGTGTGTTGTAGTTGTTGTTTCTCTTCAATTTTCTCCTCTCCAATTAACCTGGAAAGGCGGGGAATTTATTCAACTAAACGGGATACCGCTGCAGCCGTTTTGGCTTTTGCAGCTTTGGACGGGCCTAAATAAAATATATTAAAACTCTCTTATA
Source organism: Teleogryllus oceanicus (assembly GCA_964035755.1). NCBI lineage: Eukaryota > Metazoa > Arthropoda > Insecta > Orthoptera > Gryllidae > Teleogryllus > Teleogryllus oceanicus. The sequence continues at coordinate 131,341,584 of CAXIVR010000006.1, forward strand.
ACAAAATATCAAGGCCTCTTTGAGCTCGGTAAGTTAACATAAAAAGATAAAGTTAATAAAATGTATAAGTTCTTGCGATTGTTCTTTTTCATTCACTCGCGCATTCATTCTATTTTTATTTATTTTTTTTTTTAAGTCGCATCAACAACTGAGGTTATTAGCGACTACTTTAAATACAACTTTACAATATTAATATGGCAATTAAACAGAATATTACACTAAATATATACAAATTTGTGGATACAGACATTATATGTATTTTCAATGTTACAACATTAGTTTTCAGTATCTATGCTAATACAATTAGATTTCTTTAAGAAAATCGCTGTCTTTACAGAATTGTATTATTTTCTTTTGGAATTCGTTGGATGATAGGATCAATTCGGAGTTTTGCTCATCTTCTAGGTATCTCTGTCTGCTGTACTGAAACATAGGACATTGGGTTAAGATATGTTGAAAGTTAAGAAAGGTATCACAGTGCAGGCAGGTGGGTGGGGGATTTCCAGTTAGCAAGTGTTGATGACTGAATTTGCAATGCCTAGTTCTTATTCTTGTTATTGTTAATTGCTCTTTTCTTGAGAATTTTTTGGAAGTTTTCAGGGTGTAAATTTTTTTAACTAGTTTGTGTAGAGGGCTGGATTTCATTGTTTTCCAAAGGTTGCTCCACTTTTCATCCATTACTTTCTTGATATGTGTCCATAAATCCTTGTATGTGTGTGATATTGTTAAAATCTTTCAGTCTCAGAGCTTACACTTTCCTCTTCAAGGCTCATTGTGTTGTGTTCAGGCATTGTTTTGTAATCTGGTATCCAGGCAATTATGAGAGTCTTTTTGATTGTATGATGTCATGATATATTTCATGAATACTGTTTATCATTGGTATAATATTTTACCGGGGTTATTGTGAATATTTTATTGCTTCAAGGGAAGTAGAGAAAATGACAAACTTGTTATGTCTGAGTTTTTGTGACATGCATTCATTCTTAATCTATATGTCCAAACACATTCATACAACACTACACTTCACTATTTACACCCGATGGATGTGAGCTAGACGGTTAGATGAACGCAGGGAGGCGAGGTGGAGGTGCGTGTCCAGTGACCAGAGGTACGCGGGGCAACATGACGCGTGAGTAACCGTATTATGAGTATTCTAGAAAAATAGAGGATGAAAACAACGCTGATGGTTGAGGGTTTGCCGGAACGGCGAAATATCTAGTCAACTCTGGTCAAAAAAAACCTCTGGTATCAACGGTGAACGCGAGAAGCCTTTTTTCGTGTTTGGACTGCGGAGGAAGGCCGTATGGGGCGTGCTGGTAGCAGTAAATGACGAGCGCTTTATAGTCTGCGAGCCCGACGAGTTCGGCGGAAGTTTTCAACAGTGAAGGAGATCGACAGCCGACGCGTTTAACGATAAGTGCGAGGTAAGAAGTTTCTTTACTATCACATTTTCAGAATTTTTGTTTGGACATAACTGACTTGAGAAAATGCTACATTATAATATTAGACGGGATTAGAGATTAGTTCAAAGATGAATCCATATTAGGATATAGCTGACAAATATTTTCAATGAAGCTGTCTCTTGAACTCATTGTGATGGAAAATTATGGTGATGAATGCATTTAACATTTATTTATTTATTGAGCATGTAAAATACTTTTAAGAGCAAAGGCCTCCTGCTTCAGCAGTGTGAAAAGTTGGCTTTCGCACTTACGTCGTATGAAATTGCTTTTACACAATATGAAATTACATATAATTACACAATTTTCATTTTTCATTTCACATTTGCTGTGTTGTAAATATTCTGAAAAGGGGCATCATTTGAGATTTAATTTCTTGTTGTGTCAAGAGATCGAAGGCCGTTTATCTGTACGAAACATTCAGTTAACACAAACGACCATGCCAGAAGTATTCTTGTTGTAATTCTCATGAAAGTAATAAGTAAACGTAAAAGTAAACAATAATTTAGATCAACATATCCGAAGGTTGGAAGAGGTCGTTCTCTACACAGACAGTTGGGTACAATTCGACAACACTGCGAATCTTCCCAACCGTACACCCGTGACTGCACAGCAGACAGAGACCACATCCAGTCGCAACTCAAAACAAATTTAATGTTTTAGATTTTCCTCGCCTTCCCGATCCTCGTACCCCTTCTCTACCATCAAAAAATAAATGCACAGACCAACGCAAACAGGCTAGAAAGCGTGTAAAACTGAGCATTCTGGTCCAGTTGAAAGACATTATTTCTACTGAGCCTAAAAACAGGTACTTATTTTAGCTGACAGCCATGACCGCCATCTTTCCTCCATTCTCAGTAGGAAGTTACCCTCTACCCAGTCTCATCTATTTTTAAACCTAACAGGAGGTTTGCAGACGTGACTGCAGAGTTGGATACCCACACAAAGACCAATCATGAACAAATCAGGACATAGTCATTATCATAGGAGGGCAGAATGACATTAATTTGGGTGGCAACTTTTCACCTGAACTACATTTAAACAAGCTACAATGTGCCGCCAAAATACTAACATTGTAGTCAGGGTTGGGAAGTATTTAAATACTTATATTTGAAATACTTGTTTTAAATTCATTTTATATTTAAATAACTGTATTTTTGAGTTTTGGACATGCATTTTAGAGATGTATTTAAATACATATATAAAATTATGTCCAAAAGAACCCAAAAAGTAAGTATTTCAAATACAATTAATTAAATACTGTTGTACGTAAAAATAAATATTGTGACGCCGCCAATTATCTACCTGAGGTCAGAGTGGCCGGTTTATTTATTTATTTTACGTCAAAAAGCAGTTAAAAACTGCGTATGACGTGCTATGGGGAAAAGTGAATTGTGTGCACCTTTTCAAAATTCTGTGATCCATACACTAAGTCATATACTAGTTAAATTTTGAAGAAAAAAAAGCTTCCATGTAATAAAATCTATTTTCGAGGATAAAAAGGCAATACATTTTGGCTCTTATCCATGTTGTCCTTCGGAATAATACTTCTTGCCGCGACAACATGGAAACGATAATTTGAATAATTGTATTTCCCACTGAATTCTAGAATACGTGCACAGAGAATGAAGTTACATTTATGTCCAGAAGCAAAACAAGGGGCCATCTGAGCATTTGCTCAATGGATCAGAGAAACTGGACGAAAAACCTGATCGAGATCGGGGTCATTGACCCGGAGGCTGCAATACTTCTTACAGGTTGTTTATACACATTTATACAGTTCAAATGGTAAATATTGCATTATGTAGCATTGTTAAAATTAATGTTACTTTTCTTATGATGCTCAGTATAGTCTCTAATTGTATAGAAACAGTTATGCAGCAGAAACGATTTCACTTGGGATTTAAACTTTTCTATCGAATTTAATCGTTTAATGTCATCTGGCAAAGTGTTGTAAAATAATGTACATGTATTGTATGTGAAATTTTTGTAATGAGCTGTTGATACTGTCACTTGATGAATATGATTTCTACGTCGAGTGTTATAGTAATAGACATCGGCATTTTCTAAAAATATATTTCCGCCCTTAAGCAAGTCATTTTTTACAAAAACCACTGATTCGTAAATAAACAGACAAGGTAATGGTAAAATTCCTAGATTAATGAAGAGAGGCTAACATGAATCACGTGGGTGGGATTTGTTTATTATTCGTACAATTCTTTTTTGTAATCTAAAAGTCTGGGAGCTATAAGATGTATTTCCCCAGAATATTATGCCATATCTCAGGCGGGAATGAACATTCGCGAAATATACACAACGAACAGTATGAAGCCTGACTGAATTTGTAAGAATTCTGAACACATAGCATAATGAACTTAATATTGTGTTCAATTCATTTAAATGGACGTTCCATTTAAGGTTTGACTGAATTGAGAGACCTAAAAATTTTGTTGCCTTAACATCAGTCAATGATACACCGTTCATTTTCAATGGTGCACAGAATTGTGTATTTGAAATGGAAAACTGCATTAAAACCGTTTTCTTTTCGTTTACTATTAAGTTGTTATTTCGGAACCAATTTGAAACATATGATATTGTACTATTTACGGTTTCTCTATCGCAAAGGATGTTCGTATCATCTGCAAAGAGAACCGTTATTCCGTTTCGAATCGTCGAGGGCATATCGTTTACGTAAAGTAGGAACAGAATAGGGCCTAAAATCGATCCTTGAGGAACTCCACGTGCAATGGGCAAAGAGTCGGAAAGGTGCGTACGTAATGTTCCATCATTCCAGTAAGGTATTTCCACTCTCTGATATCGTTGTTTAAGGTACGAACATTACCAATCTAGAGCAATACCAAGGATTCCATATGGAGGTAATTTTGAAAGTAAAATGTGATGATCAATGACGTCAAAAGCTTTTGAGAGATCTAAAATAATCCAATAGGTGTCTCATTTTAATCCAATGATGAGGCGACATCTTTAAGAAAAGAAAATATAGCTGTTTCCGATGATTTTGATTTTCTAAATCCATTTATTCATCTAAGCCGGACGAATATTTATTTTTTAGTTTACCGATTATTTTGAGAATGTGGTTGAAGTTGTGCGCAACGTTACAAGTAGTTGAAGATTTTGTTCGACTTCATGCACAAGACGAATGTCGATGAACTTGCAGTTACATGGATTTGCTGACGTTTTCAGGAGAAATAGGGAAATTTTCTTGGAATCCAGTGCATATTGATATCAAGAACAAGACACAAACAATTTTCAAGACATCGCCAATTTCTTTTTGTGTTTCAAAGCAGAGTTGAAGCGGAGATTGAAAGAATGGTCAAGAAATGTTTCTTAGAAGCAGTGAAGCAGTCGACGTACCTTATGTTCCAGTTCCGAAAACTGAAGACGTACGCATCTGTGAAGATTACAATGAGATGATAAATACAGTAAGGATGACTGAAATATACCCACTAATGTGTATTGTAGAATCTTGGCAGGAGAGAAGCTGTTCACAAAAAAGATTTAGACAGGGGGCGTTGAGGCTGCAAAATAGCTAGTTTTTGGGAAAGCATCAGAGTTCTGAGAGGGCAACAGACGATGATTCGGGTTGACAACATTCCTGCTGCCTTTACCTCCCTTGCGACAAGGGAAAATTCTGAAAGACAATTATTTAAGAACCATTAGTTAACCTCAGCGTAAGAATTATTGAGTATTGAAGAAGTTGTCAGTGTTACTTCGTCTGGGCGAAAAGAAGATTGTTTTCTGTTGTAATTCGGGTGTAAAACAGTGTCAAGCACGGCCCCGAGCCTAAAGCTCTGTTCACGGGTCTGCACGTTTGTACGGTATCTAATTTTTCAATGCAGCCAAGATGTGAATTACTTAGTCTTTTTAGTGACGAGGCGATCCTGTGTGAAACCGCTTGGCTGAAGATTATCAAATAATTGACTTTCGTGGCGTAATTTGGAAATTCATCTGATTTTCAAAAACGATTAACAATACGCAATTCTATTCCTGGTCGCATCCCCGTAGCTGGGGCAATCTCGCGAGCGTCTTTGCAAGCAGTTCAAATTTTCAAATCAGTTTTAGTCCTTACAAAGACTTCCATACGAAAAACCCATTTCCTTTCTCTCCGGAAGCCCGCCCGCGATTTTACAGAAAAATATTTCCAACACGGGACGCTTGTACGCCATTTGCTGTTAATTAGCGCCAATGAATCGTTATAAACTATTGAATTACAAGTACGGCGCCAAATGTGAATTAACCCTTCAATGGTCGCGCTTAGAATTGGAACGCGAGTGGTCGCGTGGATTACAATTGTAATCCATTAAAAAAATCGTATTAATATTTTATAAAACAATCGTGTCTTAGTTGAAATAGGGACGAGTAACACTGAATAAGTAACCAGATACTAAATAATTTATTAGAACGTTGACATATTACGAATTCTATGCAACGCTACACAAATATGCACGTATTATGCTTTGAAAGAAATAATAATATACATGCGAGTAGATATTTGTTTTTGAAAATTCTTGTGCTCTATATGTTGTGCATTTGCTATAGTTTGCATTACGATTATTACAAAACGCAGTTTGACAAAATTGTTTATCTAGAGCCTCTATTCTGAATGTGTTTAAATGTCAACATCAGATAAATATCCCAAAGATTTTCTGAATATGGCACACCCACTGGACACAATTTTCGTAGTACTGTCGAGTGCTCTTGTTTCGTTAACGTCCACAGAGATAACAATATCCCACGTTGCCCTTTGGTGACTCCGCTGATCCCACGGCCTCTTCTCGGATTCCAAGTGGAAGTCTCCCTCGTGTTCTTATTACTGTCGGCACAGATTTACTCTCACTCTTCCTTTTAATTCCTGGTTTCATTAAGAACAAAGTAAGATCCTGTAGAAAATAGAGATGGGCTTAACAGCTTTTCTTCAATAGCTGTTATCACAAAAACAGCTGACTCGTAATAGCTGTTATGTTGCTGTATAGCTGTTAATTGCTAACAGTTGAGAAATAACAGGTCCATGACCAGCAACCTAACATGTCCGACTGCTAAGAGTTAAAGCAGTTGTAGCGACTGCTGAGAGTTAAACCACGCAAAACGAATAACGTTGGTAGCACCATAAAGTTTGTGCAGCCACCTTACGGCGCTTCCTTGCACTACTTTCCCTAACATGTTTGGGGACAGAGAAGCAGCTGATATGAACGAGACTGGATTAACTGCCAAGGATGAATAGTAATTCATATAATGTATAGTGAATATGTATAGAATATAGAATATTACTCAAATGAAAGTGATTCGGGTTCATATTGCAAATATTCTTTCAAATATGCAACTTGTGCACAGTGAAGTGACGAGTGACAAAAATAATGAGGAGAAACAGTGTTTTTGCTTACGTATAGCTAAAGTGTTAATGGCTATCGAATATCAAGTATTATAACGTGAGTTATTTCACCGTAGCTCATTTTATTTTATTGGACCTAGGGAAATATTAGTTGATCTCACATAAGCAGCAATGGGACACAAATAAGTTAACATATTGGACGGACTTAAATTAAAGGACAAACATCTTGTTGTAGTGTATACAATACAATATAAAAATAGTGCACATGGTGTGTAATAATGACGAATTATGTATTAATGAATTTATAATTTGAACACTGGCAAATCATGATTGATTAGCTGCAGTGAAGCTGTTATTGTACAAAATGGTTGCCACCAAAGCTTATAGTAGTTCGGATTAGGCCCAGTAGGTTGCAGTTCTATGCATTTCTACCGATAACAGCCAATAACAGGATAAACGAAATAACTGTTATTTCGCGTAACAGTTACGAAACGTTAACGGTTAAGAAATAACAGTTTATCTGTTAAGGGCACATTCCTAGTAGAAATCCCCTTCTGGTCAACCTTTCACCACTGTTGTTCATTGCATGAACATTCAGAGCATCGATTACAGCGATATTCATGGGAGTCAGCTTAGGCCATAAACTGAACCGCGAGTGGTCGCATGGATTACTATTGTAATTCAAGCTGTTTCCGGAGCTTATCGCTAGTGCGGCAGTTATCACTCGAGTCATATTTTGATATAATTCGAAAACTGAGGCCTTCTACGAAATGTACTGAAAAGCCCATGCCAAAAGTTTGTCAACTCTCGCTGTAAACAGCTAATGAATACGACTGGATTACAATAGTAATCCACGCGACCATTGAAGGATTAATTTTGGCCGCCTGTGTACCAACAGGGGGGCAAGAATCCTTGGGTGAAAAGCCTTCAATGATCCTCACCATGAATACAACGAAAGAAATTTTCCGAGTAAAAAAAACTACCATTTGGAATCTCATCAGCCCCGGCGTTGTTTTGACGATTATTAGGGAACTTGCTGAAGAGAAAGCAGGAGTTATGGTATATCTCGATGAGCAGGCCGGAAGAGGAACACTGGTAGTATGTCATGCTGCAGCTTTTTACAGTTTAGGAGGAATAGCCTATAGTTAAAACTCGGGAAATTTATATTTGCAAAATCCTTAGTAACGTTTTTGGGATTTCGGTTAGATGATTCAGCCTATGGAAGATAAACTGCCAGCCAGCAAATACCAAACGATAGAAATTAGCTGGAATTATTCTTGGGATTTATCAATGTTTTCGAGATTCGTTCCTAACGAAGCAGAGTTGCTATAACCCCCAAACAAGTTTTTACATTAGGATGTTTTTTGGAAGTGAGACACAGAACAGGGAAAATTTTTCCAAGAAGCAAAAGGTGGTTACGTCCTACCAGTTTTGCACACATTACATCCCGGAGAAGCCGCTGATCTTGGTATGCGATGCGTCATCGTATAGGTTAAGAGTAATTCTATCGAACTTCATGCTGTATGGATCCCCAATAGCATTTGAATCGAGAACACTGAGGACTGCGGAACAGTACTATGCTCAGTTGGACAAAGAATCTTCCAGTAATATTTGGAATGAAGAAGCATTGTGGATAAATCTGGAATTGCAGTGTGACAATCATCACACTGCGATTCCAGATATACTGTTATTCGGAATTTTACGGGAAGCTGACACTCGATACATTGTCATCGAAAATGCTTGGGAGATATGGCTACAAATTGGAATACAAATACCACGACAGGAACGTAGATGAAGAGATAGACAAAGACACGGAACTGAGCAGAGTACAACGCCCTCCTCTCCAAGGGACAGTCGAAGATCTTCCAAATACCGAGTCGTTCGTCGCAATAAAAGCCAGAGGAGATGTGCTATTAGAACACAGAGGATGTGTTTTGTGGGGGAGTCGAGAAATAATGACTAAAACTCAGTCCTCGAGTGTTCAGTCTGTTTCACAAGGTTCATTAAGGGATGACTCGTACTAAAGCTATTGCGTAGAGTAAAGCCTGGTGGCCAGGAGTTGACCGATATATCAAAGCGGTGATTACAGATTGTCAGACTTGCAGAGAAGAGCGTAATTTTCAAAAAAGGAAACTTGTATCTTGGCCAAATTCTGACAAATCGTTGCCATGGATTCATATTGATTTCACCGGACCAACATATGCATCCTGATTGCAGTGAATACATATCCAAAGGAGCCAGAGCTAATCGAGACCGGCGGATCTTTTTCGACAAAAACAGTCATCAACACTGGCCCAAAAGTCTCGCGAACGGTCGGCGACCTGCTAAATGTGACCAAATGTGAAACTTCGTCCGTTTCCTAGCTCGGACGGCGAAGTGCCGCGGCTCTTAGGCGTACATGCTACAACATATTCAAAGAAAACGTTTTTACGACCTTTTCCCAGGTAACTCCCCCTTTTCTGTACCTGCCTACTAGACTATTTATGCAACACTTTAGAAAATCTGTATTCGTTGGCACATGAGAATGCCAGAAAAATGTTTAGACGTTTGGACTTGAACATTGGCAATTTATGAAGACAGTAGTACCGATAATAAAGAGCCTCTAATAATCTTCCAATTTTACTTGCTTCAAAGCAAAAATCCACGTTTGTCGCCTTTGTTTCAATGGTGCTTACATTTTACTTCCTCGATTTCTATAAAAAAAACCGGAAAAAGTTTTGTACTTCGACGTACGACGTACGACTTTTTGTACCTTGTACTTCGAGTAAGTATACATACACTATACAAAGACATTTCTAAGTCCTTGTAGGAAGAGAAAAACCTCCAAAGAAGAATATTAACGCACTAAAAAAAGCACAAAATATAAGAATCCAAATTTTATTAGCGGCTTTCAGCATCTGAAACTTCCCACCCAAAAGTGATAGTGCTGCCCTCACCCGCCGTGAAAGTGTGTTCTGGTCATGGAGAGCGTAAAGTCGGCTATCTATACTTGGGTTTTCCAACGTGGCGGCTGAAAGTAGTATATCCATGATGGAATTTGGTATGACTTTTCGTGTCTTTTTCACGCCTGCCGCTAGAGTCGCTTGATCTGCAGCACTGCTTGATGCGGTTGCGATCATACGACATCTTGCGGCAGAATCAAGAAAGACGCAAAAGAGTCTTGCCGAATTCCATCTTGGAGATACTATCCTCAGCCGCCACATTAGAAAACTCGAAGTATAGTGGAGAATGTGTACATCAATGTTCCAATCTGCTCCAAATTATCTTTCTTTTGTTGGCACCCCTGTTGTTTATGTTTACGTTGATTTACATCGCTTTTCAGGTTCTCATTCAGTTTCAGATAGTTTTAGAGACAATATCTTTTAACATTCACTGTAACTACTAGCAATGGTTCATAAAAAATCAGAATATCGTCTTCAATTTCATTCTTTAACTCAAGACCTTCGAAAACAAATTTGGCAAGATAATATACGTTTCAGGTGAGATGTTTTGACAGCTTCATCTGACATTTCGTCTATTTTTTGTAGAATTCTGCGAAACAATTTCGGCTGTACCACGATGCCTTTGACTTTATCAATTCCGTGCAAAATAATATCGTAATAGATCATCTAAAAGTGAATAATCTATTTTCAGAGAATTCCGTCGATCTATGAATCAAGCTCATCATTACTGGTCATACCAAATAACCGATGAGCCTTGTGTTTGTGATGATGGGGCAGACGAATGTAATAATAGGTAAATATTTTACTCCATTCATGTAGTACTAGAATTGATTTAAAAATATTGCCTGACTAATTCTTACCTATAAGGCTATCTGGCACTCCTGGAAAATGTGTTCCTAATTTTCTGACAATTTTCCAGTAAATAATTTGTAAGTCCTGATGAATCAGGTGAATTACAGATCTTTCTGTTCATTAGCTTTGCTTCACAATGAAGATCCATCATTTACATTAATTGGCAACAACTGTAAATTGAATTGTAGAGAAATTTCTTCCGAATTTGCAAAGTGGTTTCTTCAAGCTATTCAGCCACTTCCTTTTAACAGCTAAACAATACGTTACACAGGCATGTCTGGCTCAGGGCAGGAAGACTCTCCCTCCCCCATATGTGTTCAATTTTATTCAATAGCTGTATTCTTATTTATTTTTAATTGTCCTCGGTGTTGTCCACAGATGAACTGATGGACAGTCAGACTCTTTTGGGAAAAGGACTATTTTGGTTATTCAGACATCCATAAATGTTTTTTCTGGCAAATTCTCAGTATAGACTTTTTGGAGTTATACAATACTTTCTCTCTAGTAGGTTTGTGAGAAATTAAGAGCACTGAAATATGTTGTGGCTTGAACTTAAATTCTGCAGATGTACCAGCATTATTAAATAACTTTTTGGATGTCCCCCTACAAACTTTAGATGTCAGAGATGCCCATGGTATATTGCATGTAATCACCAATGATAAATATCACCAGATAAATGAAAATGAATAGCATAAATACTGTAACAAATGATTAATGTATTAAAATAAGACAAAACAGATAATAATGAATGGTAAAATTTCAGTTGTGTGATAAATATCTTAAAATAACAAAACAAGACATGTATATGATTTATTAGGCTATGAGGATTGTTTATAATGGGATTGAAAAAAATTAAAATTGAATTTAAGAAATGTGGTGACATGTGGATGACAAATGGACCACACCATATGAATGAATAGTGACAGAAATAATATTAATTGTCATTGTGTTATTTTTGTGTTATGCATTCTTTTCATTACCATATGATTTTGGCAAATGTAACATATATCACAGACAAACTTAGTAGACAAAAATTTTTTTTTTTTTTTTTTTTTCTTTTGTATTTTTGAAAACCCAATATCTGAATATTAAAGTAAAATAATGTGCCATCTTAAGCAACTGTAGAAATGTTTAAAAAAATGGTATATGACTGTTTTTTGTATTTATTATTTATTCACTCGTCAGAAACTGCACGTTCAGCTTATTTGGAGTTACAACTATTGAATTTAGAGACAAATTTAATAAGTTTGAATTTGTAAAATTTCACATAGCTCTTTAAATTTCAGCTAATAAAAATTTTATATCTAATAAATGCTGTTAAAATAATGTTGCTTATAACTTATAACCGGGTGTCACCCGGACAGCGAAGAAGAAGTCATCGACTCGAGCCGCGGAAGCCTACGCGTACAATGTTGCTTATAATTCGGAAAGACCAAGACAATATTTTGTAAGATTTCGATAAGACGATATTTTACTATGCCGACGGCGTTAGCCGAATTCGTTTACTACGCTCCGTGAAGTAACGAAGGTTAAGCGAATTCGAGACTCGTGGGTTCCTGGTTGGGTGAAAGGGCAAGGATGCCCGGGATCTAACGGCGTCGAGCCCCTGGCCGAAGGGATAAAAGGCACTGACTGACTCCGACGTGACGAGACTCGACAAACACAGTAATTAGTAATCACACAACAATAGTAAAGTAATGGTAGTAAAGACTTGGTAACGGAGGATTACTCCAACAAAAGCACTCAACGCCCAACAAGGGCTTACTATATACACAAAAATCTTTCTTTTTGGCATGATATTAATGCATTCCTTAGTTTGTCTCTTGCAACTTTAGATGACACAATATTTAAATAATTTTTTCAAGTAGACGATTTTTTGTTGTTATTACTTCCTTGGGAATTTCCCTCTACTTGAGATCCTTTACTATCGGGTTCAAGGTGGTGAATTTCATGGCCATGATAACACAGGAACATTTTTCTCTAATAAAAATCGTCGAACTGTTCAAGCACTATGGCATGGAGCCCCTTCTTGCATAAAAACTAAAAGCACTTTTGAACCATTTCTTTAGTTGAGGCAGCAGTTGTGTCTCCAGTACCTGCATGTACTTATCTTGTCTCATTATGCCCTTCACCAAGAACAGAACTTTGCCACTGATCACAGACCAAATCTTTACCTTCACTGGATATTTCACAATCTGTATCACACAATCTGAATGGTGCTTTTCATGAGGATGCTTTCTCACAAATCAATGTTCGTTTGCTAGAATTTCAAAAGTGTATTTGTCACTAAAATAAACCTGAAATACAAATAAATGACATTAAAATTCCATTTAGAAGACTTACAATTATAGCAAAAGCACACAACTATTTACAGATTTCCAGAAGTCCAAATCTTTAACATTAAGGTTCTTAGCCCATGCGTGACATTTTCTTTCGTACCAGTTGTTAATCTGGAATTGTGGGTGGGTCAGCATGCTTTAAAATTCAATTGTAGTAGTGTACACCTTTCTGTCCTTTCAGATTCTACTACTTTCCAATTTAAATTTAATCTACTTAGTACTTGAAAAACCTGGCAAATCTTGAAACAGCACTCAGACCTTGGGGTCTTTCTTTTCCGGCAACACTTGTTCTTCCTCTGTGGGAATAATTTTTCACTATGGACGATTCTTTTCTTGATTCACTGAACAGATGTTTCAGATACGTTCAACCTTACAGATTTCTCACGATTTGAATTATTTTCTGTGTCGACAAGTGCTTTGACTGTGGGGAGACAAATCTCATTATTTTTTCAAAACTTTTTTTTTTTGGCCTTTCCCATTATTTTTTTAAAAATTCTCAATGTTTTGTGTAGATCTAACAAACATGACTACAACTATTTCACAAACTAATAAATGGAAAAGAAACAATTTAATTGAAACAACACACCACTCTGAACACCTGGTTGAAGGAATCCCATAGGTTGGCACTGGATCTCACCATCCAGCAGGGGAAAATCACAGCCACCATCCACGATAAAAACATAGATTACACTTATGAGACTAATGACTTTAGTAGTTGACGTGTCAGGAATTCCTAATCAATGAGTATCTGGCAACACCTTTTTACTTCCTCACTACTTCTTACTTCCTTCCTCACAACTACACTTACACTCTATATTTACGCAATATAAAGAAAGTATTGAAATGCTGCGGGAAAAAACAGTGAATTTTTGACAGAAAACTCATATTGCTGGACCCTGGTAACAAAACTATGGTTAAATCTTGTCCCTACATATAGTAAATTACATCCACTAACACCTTCTGTAATCAGAATACATATTCTGTGGATCCTTACTTTCTAATGCAACTATGGACCTGTGGGAAGCTACAATGACTTTATGAGTAAAAAGCTGCATACTTCTCTTTTTGTAGAGTAATTGTTTTTTTGAAAAAAGAGTTGTTTTTCTTATAATTTACTAGTGGAACCCGGCAAACGTCGTGTCCTCCATCTCCCTTTCTCTTTCCGTCTCTCATACATCCTCTCTCTCGCTCTCCCCCTCTCTCTGACCTGTATTTCTCATTCTATCTTCGCCTCTACCTCTGCCTGTCATAGATTGGTGGATTTTTAATTTTAATGTTTTTTATTTCATAAATTTGTATTTTTTATAACTTTGGTGTAATTTAATTTTACTTAACTATTTTGTTAATATTTAGTGGTGAGAAGGCCAAAGGACCTATTTCCAAAGAAAAGAAATTAAAGCGTTAATAGAACTTGAAGCCCTTTCACAATGTCATTCAGCTCAAGTTCATTTCTAAGACCCAGTAGCAATCATTACTGAAAAATTACAGAATGACAAAATGCAGAAAACATAAAGTGGTCATGTTAATGGGGCCAGGGACTGTATATCAAATATGAAGAAATTAGAAAACTCATAGGTTTTCGAAATTTATTTCCCCCATTTTCAGAATTCAGGATTTTACTGCACCTGTAATTCTTGACTCCTTGGAGAAATCAAGTGAAATTCAAGGGAATGTCCAAGAATCATGCCTAACAAAGAAGAAGAGCGGAACTCAGCGACAAGTCCGGTTGATGGACCCAGAGACTGATGAGATTCTTGCTCATGAGGTTGCTGTTCAGACTCCTGACTGGACTCCAGAGGAAAAGTAAGATACTGAAGGGTTTGAATTATTGAGGTTAAACAAACTTTTAAACATTTGAGAAGTTGTTTTTCTCAAATATCCAGATTTAAGTATTGAATATTTCTGAATGGTATAAAACTGCAAATGTTTACAATTTATGCGTTCCACCAGAAATAAAATGTCAGGAAAAACTTTTCCACAAAGAAAATTAAGTTTCAGTTACTACAAGATATTTAAGTTATAGCAGTATAATAATATTATATATGAGCATTATAATGCATTTGTAAACGTTTTAAATATTGCTCCAGTGGTGTTAAATTTTACACTCATTTCTGTTAATTTTTGTTTCAAATGATGTTTGCTTATTGCTAGTGTCAAAATTTGACATTACCAAAAATTTATTTCAGAGCATCTTCACCTGAAGATCCTCCAGAACTTCATCATTTGATGCAGAATTTACGAACTTCTTCACCAGAGTATACAAAGAAAGAAAGTGCTGGTCCCCAGAAGTCAAATGTAATGATCTCTACGAAGAGTCCTGAATCTGTTTCACCCATGATGCATTCTGCAATGGGTAGTAGTTCAGAGGACAGATTAAAATTTACTGAGAGACCAGGTTCATCATGCAGTCGTGAGGAGTTTATTAGACGTGACATTCCGTCTCGGTTTTCATCATTGTCAAAAACAAGTAGGAAATATTTCTTTGAAGAAAAGAAGATGCCATTTGTTTCTTACGGTTGGAATGATGCTGATAAAAATATTGGAGAAAAGAAGACTTACAATGTCAGTGCTCCAGAATCCCAGGTACTTGTGTAATTTTTTTGATTGTTATAAAGTACTGCCCATGTAGTTCCTTGCTACTAGTTTATATAAAAGCATCCTGTTTTGATTTCAAAACTATTTCATAACTATTGCAACAGAAGTCATTTTCTGGGAAACACAGAAAACTGAGAAAAATCAGGGAATATCATTGCTCTGAAAATATCAGAGAAAATGAGGGAATTTTTAGATGAATTGTTAGAAGTCAGGAAAAATTTAAGAGGGTTATAAAACTATATATTATTCCTTAAAACATTAATACAGCATTATTTTTTGTTCAGGTTTTATGTGGTGAGCAAATATTGTTAATTTGTTATTGGTCACGGTGAAATCAAAGACCTGACCAGTTCAACGGTAGCCTTAACATTTTCTTTGAGTAATGTGAAATTACAAATCTACCACATAAAAATAAAAAGAAGGCTGGGGAACACCAGGATAAAGCAAGGAAATTTGTTTGAGGGAATGAGTGCCCACCCTTTGGGCAAATTATCCATAAGTTTAAAATGGTTTTTCTATTCTCACAACAATGCTTTGCTAGGATATTTTTCATTACTTATTATTTGGAGTAAATAAGCCAGACATTTGAGGAATAGGTTTGTACTATTTGCAAGGTAAAGTAGAAAGGTGGTGAATCAGTTGAAAAAAATAACATTTCCTTATGAATATAAAAGAGAAGCTAAGGCATTAGATATGTTCCAAATATTTGTCTCAGAAGACTTCATTCCCAAAATAATAATTAATTGAAAAGTAATGTAACGAAAATAACACAAGTTACATATTTTATTTTTTAGGATTGTGTTGAATTAAGTATCAATATATCTTACAAAATATTAAGCTTTATTCTTAAATTTAAATATCTCAATGAAATTTTCATTCAATATCTAAGCCATGTTTTTCCTCTCACTCAATTTTCATGAAATCTTTAAAACATTTTTGTAGTTAACATCATAATGTGTTATTAATATAAATAAAATATTGTAAAACCCCGCCTTTACGTTCCCGCAGTTTACGTTTTCCCAGCATTTACACATTTCTTGTCGGTCCCATCAGTTTTCGTATATTCATGATGTTATAAATTTTTCATATATTTACTTTAATTTAATTTCAATTTTCCCGCAATTTACAACATTCTGCTTGCTACAACACCGTCTGGAAAGCACTTCGCGTTGGGCACAATGGGCTCCGTCACTGTTTCCCATCACCTTGCCTAACATGACGCCAGCAGCGTCGATGCCATAGACATATAGTACTATATGTCTATGGTCGATGCACACGAGTGACTTAACGGGCGTGTTGATCAACATTGTATCTTAAGCGAAACGACACCCGAGCGCTCTTGGCGACGTGAGTTGTTAACACGCGTCGCGGGTTGAAAGCTAGAAAATGCGCTTAACTGAGCTTACGTTGTCGCGTTTTGCTTGAGCTGTGGGAACAACGCACATCGCCAAGAGCGCTCGTTTGCTGTTGCGCATAAGGTATTGTCAATCTACGACATGCGTTATGTGATGTGTGCTCAGGCATCGACGTAGCTGATGTCATTAGCATTAGATGACGCGCGTCAACGCAACGCTCATGTGACAGGCCCACATGCTATCTTCCTTCATAATTTCACACTTTCTCATACTAAAATAAACGTAATTTTTCCCCATCCTGTAATAGCTCAAACATCAAAGTATGCAATTCTCCGTACGTTTTGAACTGTTAATTCCTTTTATGACTACTCTTTCTATTATTTCATCAATAAATAAATTTAAAAAATACTAGTTGGAAATCATTACAAATTGCCAAAAACAAAAATTTTATTAAGTGTGGGGAAATGTAAACTTCGCATTTTTTCTCACAGTAGAAATACAATTTCCCTCCCTTCATTCATCAATGAGTCCTACATGGTTGCATGATCAAAGTCTACCAGCAGTGGATTGCGGGGACTCGTGGAAGAGTCGTTGCGACGTTTAAAATTCATTAGACTTCGGTATTAATGTCTTTGATTTCCGATGTTAATTAAGGTCCGATTTCTATTTGACCTTGTAATATTGTTTATTATGTATCTAATTATACATATTAAAGCATATTATAATCCTTATTGATTGTTTCTAAATACATTATACCCATAGTTTCAAAGAAAAAAAAAGCATTTCCCCTTATTTACATTTCCCGCAATTTACACCATTTTCCCTTGGGTCCTGTGAAAAGCATAACAGAGGAGTTTTACTGTATCCTTATTTCATTGGTAAAAGATATGTTAAAAGAAAATCAGAAATGAATGAGGTCAAAATATTAATGGATTAGGGATTTTCATGCTCTTCCATTCTGGGCAATAATTAACAATAATAATAATAATAATAATAATAATAATAATAAAATAGTCTTTATTATTATTATTATTATTATTATTATTATTATTATTATTATCATACATACACTATATATATATTATACTTACAATATAACATGTTACATTTTTGTTTTTAATTTGGTATTGGTAAAACAGTGATAATTTGCAAGACATTAATAAACGCAATGTTGCTTGCATCTGTTCTCAAAAACAGTGAGTTGTTGCCAGTCGATTTCAGAAATAATTTTATTTCTTATATGTTTGAAATTATTTCTAAGTAGTACCAGAATAAGTCACAAGACTTACTTGTGCCTATTTGCAAAATGGGTTAGCAAAACGGAGAAAGATTGACATGTGGTTAGTATGTATTTTCAGAACTATCAGCATTAGCCACTTCAGCTAAAACAATGACTTCCCTTTACATTAGGGTATGTCATACAAGGTTCAAATTCCTGAACTATTCCTTTGTACATATATACTCTTTCATCAATCTTGCACCATTGCAGCTTATTTATTATTGTTGTTAAATAAATTTTGCATGCATATTTTGGCTAACAGTTTTGGTTTGTAGTTCACGTTTGGAATTTTTTAGTAAGTGCTTTAGTACTAATTATGTCTTTAAATTATTTGTGGATTACATGTTTTCTCTCGTGGATTATTTAGGAGAATTCTCTTCACTCTTTTTGCAGTATTTCCGAAACTTAGAGCGGGCTTATACAACCCTGTTCAGTCAGTTCATATAGGAAGTAACAGTTTAGCTGTATGATTTTGGGAGATCATGTAGCTGAAACATTTTTTTTAGTCTTTTTTCTGTGCAGTCTGACTCCCTCCTCTTTCTCCTATTTTCTTCTTCTTTTCTTATAGTTTCTATTTTTCTGGCTATGTTCCTGTCAGTTTTCTTAATTTTGGTTTTCCCAAATTGAGCCCTAAACAAAATTATTTGAAAAAGCATAAAAAATATTAACATGACATCCATTAACCCATATGTAGATACTCTTAAAAATAGTGAGCAACATTGTGTAAAGCACGAATAATTACAATGCGAAGGAAGGAAAAACACATTTAGACAATATTTGCAAAAAAAAAAAATTGTAGATTTTATTTGAAAAAAAGAGGTGTTTTTAAAAAATGTTGTGTTATATAACTTAAATAGAAAGTTTTTTACCTTAAGATTTGATGTCACTTGTAGAGAAGAATGTCAGGTGGCGTCCAATGCAACATTGGCAGCATCATGTCATTTCCAAATTTACTTCTTTAGCTGAAAAAAGTATACAAAAATATCCCCCACTTCAAATCTTAAAAAAATATTTAATCTTAAAAGATCAGCAAATGTGTTTTAAATCTTGAGGTTTTGGTATTTCATAGGTCATTCAATGACAAAAATATTTTCAAAATTTCCACCATTGGTTCAGTTTTATATGGAATGCCTCAACTCCCTCCTCTCAAATTTGTTCATCATTCAACTTTCTTTGTGATGGCAATAGTGTTTAAAAGCTTCCAGTTTAAATATTTCAACCAGAATCTCACAACTAAAATAATCTCACTAACTATTTTCCTATAATTCACAAAGTCCTTAAGTCTTTGTTATAAATGCACAGGTATTGCTGGCAAGAATGGTTTGAAACTATTGTGCTCATTTTTTAAGTGAACAGCTTAAGAGTTTCACTGTTTTGTTTGGCCTCCCAGTCTTCACAAGAGCCTAATTAATTCCAGTTCTTTAACTCCTTTAATTGTGCTCATTTGACATTGATAGATTTTTACATAGAATAAGTTTTATAACTTTTCTAAAGATTCTAAATCTCTATTTGAAGTATGACATTCTAAATTACATTGCTCACTCTGATTATCTCGTATGATTCGTGATGATTGTGATATTGGACTAGTATCGTAGTGGTCTGACAACAAAGTGTGGGACTACCTCAGAATGTTCATAAATGTTGAAAAAGAAATATTGAATGCAGTAAAATGAGTATTGACTTGAAAATTCATTTTACTGTGATAACCAAGAAATTTTGTTATCTTGTTAGTTTCTCTGTTTCAGGTGCATTCTCCAGCTTTGAGAGCTCAGAAAAGACGTAGGGAAGATATTGAAAAATACCTCAGAAGAGAGTTAGATTTAAGTAAACGAAGTTCACAAACTAAGGTAGGTGTTGATGGATTTTTGTAACTTATAATTGTAGAAAAATGCAATTGGTTTATTTTCACTGACTAATTTACATGTAGACCTACTTATGAATGCAACTTTTTAAAAACTATTATGAAGAAAATATTGTATAGGAAAAAAGTATTTTCATTTTAGGCCTTGAGAGCCACAGCTGCCAAACTGCAGTCTGTTGTGAGAGCAAGAGTGGCTTAATTGTAATGCTGATATATTGCACTTGACTACTCTTGCCACACAGAACACTGAGAATTTCATGGCCATATTTGTAGCTTAATAGCATTCCTCCTGTAATCATTTTTTCTTTTCACTAAACCTAAATGATGCCCCACATCAGTTATTTAATATTCCCACACTCATTAGAAATGGCACAAACTCAGTATGGAAATTTTTTTACTCTTGTATCACAACATTGATGCTAAAGGCAAAAGAAGGGGTGGGGGGATGGAATTGAAAATAACAATACAGCAATAGTAGTGGGAGTAAGTTTGTAAAACAATTCAGTGAAAGTATTTTTTCTAATTTAATTTCTCTGTAACCAATCATTGGGGAATGATGAGAGGGCCGTTGCCCCTGAAAATTTTGAAAAGGGCTCCACACTTTTGCATAATGCTCCACACTTTTTTTTTTTTTTTTTTTTCCCCATAACGTCTGTCCGTTCATCTGTCTGTCTGTCTGTCCATCCTTCCATCTGTGAACACTGCTAGTGCCTAAACCTTGTGTACAATCTTTTCCAAATTGAAACAAAAAAAACTGTCAATGTGGCTGTAGTTGAAGTGTTGAAATTTTAAAAAACATTCTTTAAAATTCGGGGGTTTACATGAACCCGGTTTTCAAATTTTTCTTTAAATTTCTTGTAAGAATAGAGTAAAATACGCTTATAAAGGTGGCATAGGTCCAATTTTCACATTAACTCTGAAGTTTCAAAAATTGCAAAAGTTTGAATTTCGTCCTTCTTCCCACAACTATAAAATTGAAGACAGAGATTTTTCTTTCAAACGAAATTTGTTGTCCATAAATAGTTGTAACATAAAATTTGGGGAATACAAAAACAAGATTTTCTCAAATACGGCTTCAAATATTTTCTTTAAATTTTTGGGAGAGTTAGTACGAAATGCACTCTATCTGATGACATTGCTCTATTCATTTGTTTTCAAAAATTACAAAAGTGTAATTTTTTTTACCTGTCTCTCATGTCGGTAATACTTATATTAGAGACGATTTCTTTATGCTATTGTATTTACAAGTATGTGTGCTTTAAATAATGTTAAATAAAGTTTCTTGAAAACACAACAATTTTCTATAAAAAGCTCAAAATTCCGCATTTTCAGAACCACATAAACAATTTTCTCAAAAATGGCTTGAAATTTTTTCTTCAAATTTTTCTAATTGATAGTGCTAATTGCACTGTTTTATATGACGTAAAGTTCATTTTGGAGTATTTTTTTGTTTTTTCAAAAATTACACAAATGTATTTCTTTTTTAAATACCTCTCATGCCATTAATATTGGCATTTCCATCCAGTTGCATGCATTATTACATTTGTGAGTAGAAGTGCTTCAAACGACTTCAAATTAACTTTTTCGAAAACTCAATAGCATTCCGAAAAAAAGAGCTTCAAATTTTGCATTTACAGTAAAGCTTAAACACCGTTTTCTCAAAAACAGCTACGAATTTTACAATGAAAACTTATATATGGGACAAGTGTCTACTCTTCTTTAAAATTCTTGAAGTAATAATTCGGTTGTACTAATAAGAAAGCAAAAAGATAAGAAATTGTCAAAAAACATGTACTTGGGGCGATAATAGATGGCAGCTGGTCAGAGAATGTTGCAAGACTTTAAAGCTAGGCTACACCAAGGAAATTAGAAAAATTTGGTACAAGAAAGTCTGTGCCAATCTGTAGCACCTCTAGTTTAACCTTTTAGCACAAACTCCTTTGAATGATTCAACATAAAATCAGGCAAATTTATTAATTATTTCATTCAATTTAAATTTAATTCCCCTTGTAGAATGTTTCATTAATTTTCTAGTAAAATATGTCACATGTAAATTAAATAGTTTGATGGTGAAGGCGGATACCAAAATGTAGGTGGTCTCACCTCTTGTTTTCCTCTAGTGCCCCTTGTTACACATATGTAACAACATTTCTAGTCAACTTGTATTTGACCCTTTTTGCACTAATTTGAAAATTTATTTCTTTAAGAGACAGAGACAACCTGAATGAAACATATCAGCCAGTTTTTTCATTCCTGAATGACAGATGTCAATTTAGCCATAGCTAAGGCATTGTATACTCCTGGTGAGAGTGTACATATTACTTGCATCAGTTTGTATCTTCACCTAAAACTGTGCTTAGCTGCTAGATGCCTGTGGTGAAGTCAGAGGGAGAGGCCGGAGTAAATCAAATGTTGGTTGGTCCACACCGAAGTTGACGGGGCATATGCAGCCCAGTTCTAACGGTTTTGCTTCTTCTTATAGGAAAAAAATATACTTCGGGAATGTTCATTCCCGCCTGAGATATGGCATAATATTCTGGGGAAATACATCTTATAGCTCCCAGACTTTTAGATTACAAAAACGAATTGTACGAACAATAACCAAATCCCACCCACGTGATTCATGTAAGCCTCTCTTCATTCTACCATTACCGTGTCTTTTTATTTACGAATCAGTGTTTTTTTTTAAAAATGACTTGCTCAAGGGCGGGAATATATTTTCAGAAAACGCTGAAGTCTATTACTATAACACTTGACGTAGAAATCATATTCATCAGGTGACAGTATCAACAGCTCATTACAAAAAATTCACATACAATACATGTACATTATTTTACAACACTTTGCCAGATGACATTAAATGATTAAATTCAATAGAAAAGTTTAAATCCCAAGTGAAATCGTTTCTGCTGCATAACTGTTTCTATACAATTAGAGACTATACTGAGCATCACAAGAAAAGTAACATTAATTTTAACAATGATACATAATGCATTATTTACCATTTGGACTGTATAAATGAGTATAAACAACCTGTAACAACTATTGTACTACAGCTTCCGGCTCAATGACCCCCATCTCGATCAGGTTTTTCATCCAGTTTCCCTGATCCATTGAGCAAATGCTGAGATGGCCCCTTGTTTTGCTTCTGGACATAAATGTAACTTCATTTTCTGTACGTCTTCTAGAATTCAGTGGGAAATACAATTATTCAAATTATCGTTTCTATGTTGTCGCAGCAGGAAGTAATAAGAGCCAAAATTTATTGCTTATTTATCCTTGAAAATAGATTTTATTACATGGGAGTTTTTTTGTTTTTTTTTTCTCCCTTTCAAAATTCAAAAATTATTGCTATTTATCCTTGAAAATGGATTTTATTACTAGGGAGTTTTTTTGTTTTTTTCCCTTTCAAAATTCAAATTTATTGCTTGTTTATCCTTTTTTATTACATGGGAGTTTTTGTTTTATTTTTCTCCCTTTCAAAAATTCAAAATTTAAGTAGTATATGACTTAGTGTAGGGATCACAGAATTTTGAAAATGTGCACACAATTCACTTTTCCCCATAGCACGTCATACGCAGTTTTTAACTGGTTTTTAACTGTTTTTTTTTTTTTTTTTACGTAAAATAAATTTTAAAAAAATAATGATGATTTATAATCTCGTTTTATGAAAACAATCAGCATGTAATTAAAGACAATTAAATCTCTTCGTTAATTGAATAATCATGCAATACATAAATTTGAATGGAATTTCTAACAAAATTAAACAGACTTGACTTGAATTTTTAATTGAATGAAATTTGAAAAATGATGTTACTTATTGAAGTTTTGTTATGAAATCAACTGTGAAGTTGATTTCATGAATTGCAGAAACCTAAGAGGTTTTAGTTTTTATTTATTTGAACATCTTGTGTCGTGAACAAAATAAAAGGCCAAAAGTGACCTCTTTTTCTTTTCTTTTTTTATTATATTTATTTATATTATATTTTTATTATTATAGTATATTATTATTTAATATTATTTTATTTATTTATTATATTTCTTTGTTTTATGCTCATCATATAAGATTAATTACATTATACACAATCATGATGTCTCTCAAGTCCATATTCAAAGTCTCTTGATCCTTAATATCCCCACTAACGCCCATATTGGGCTGCCTTATTTTAATTTAAAGGTAGAAAGTGAGGCAGGGAAAATAGGAACACACCATGAAAACCTGCATTGCCCATTATGATGTTTTGTTTCCTCCATAAATTACACTTTCCTCAAGGTAATTCAATATTTTAGTTTGAGTGACCATGAAGTATATTATTACAAAATTCCTCAGTTTTTTAAAATATATTTGTATGTTAGAAAACTGAAAATATCTTAGTGTAAGGGTTGCTGGGCTCCTTTAAGCACCCAAGTATCTATGAATGAAACACTCAAATTCTTTATTCCCACCATAGTAAGTAAAGAGAAATCAATTGAGGGTTCCAGAGCTCTAAGAGAATAAGAGCATTTTTGGCAAATTTGTAGTTACGAAGTAGTAAGTTTTGAAGTTAGCTTAAAACTCTATTTTATTTCAAGTACAATGTATATTCAAATTGCTCAGACATGTACAATATATATTCAAACTGCTACTGCATTCTAGCAGTGGAAAGAAAATACCTTCCATAGCATTTTCTATAGTGATTCAACTTGAAAATCAGTTTTCTCAATATCACATCTAGTGGACTTATATTCTTTGAGCTCCAAGCCCTTCAATTTCATTTGTGTGGAGTTCCCTCTTGAAAATGATCAAAACCT
Organism: Teleogryllus oceanicus; assembly: GCA_964035755.1. Lineage (NCBI taxonomy): Eukaryota > Metazoa > Arthropoda > Insecta > Orthoptera > Gryllidae > Teleogryllus > Teleogryllus oceanicus. The sequence continues at coordinate 131,366,405 of CAXIVR010000006.1, forward strand.
TTAATGTGAACATAGAACCAATCAACTAGTGGTAGTATAATATTTTATTTAATGAGATGTTAAAATTCATTAATAGACTAAATTACTATTGTTTTTGTCATTAAAATATATTATTTTACAATATTAATGTATGAATTTTTACTCTTTGGGTTTTCAGAGTCCGGTTAATTACAGCAGTATTTGGATGAGTGAATATCAGGAAAAATTTTCCCATGGTGCCAAAACCTTTGGGAAGATATATAGGCCAATGTCTGCTCCTTTGTATCATCCATTAGGTTGGAGATGCAGATGACATTAATTGTATTAAAAAAATCTATCTATCTATATATATTGAGCGACTTTTATATAATGTTTGAGGAAAGCTTTCGATGTCACCTATAAATGTAATGTAACTCACCTTTTTTATCCTTTATTTTGTACGACTTGAATTTCCGTCCAGATCCATGTACTACTAGTGACCGTGTTGTTGTGAATATTTGTATGTTTTATAATTGTTATTTATATCATTATGTTGTAAGTTTTGTACTAATAAAAACATTGGAATATAAAAAAGCATTTTGCATATGGCACTAATTGTGAATGCCAAAAGACAGCTGTTGAAGGGTGTAATGTTGATTCCCGAAATTATTTATTTATTTATTTACAATTTCAATTAATATACAGTAATATGTAGGGACTGGATTTCAATGCAAATTCATTTTTTTGTCCCCTACTATCAGAGAGTATTCTCACTTAAGTGCATGAAACACTCAATTACAATTATTTAAATATGATTTTTAATCCATATCTTAATAAACATAACATTTCTTCAAATTTCTAATTATTCTACATATTATCCTTGAAAACATTTATCCTTACTTACTTTTAAATTGTATATTTCTTTTATTAATTTTAATTTTGTAAGGTGTTTCTGTTTAAGTGGTTTATTAATTTATTTCTGGTTAAGTGGTAGTTAAAATAAAAATCACGTATCTGAATTATGCATGATATTTAAAAGGAAATTCACTATTATTGTGAGTGTTACATGTTGTTGACCCATAGTTTCTTTGAATTATTACCTGTCAGTAAAACTGATGAACTAACTTGTGACTTGAACTCCTTGCAAGATGCAAAAGGGGCTTCCTCTACAAAGATGAACAAAAAAAGGTTGCAGAAAAGAAAGGAACTTTTTTTTTCATTGTAGGAAGATGGCTGCTGATGAGTTCTAGAAATTGTGATCAAATGTGGTTGTAATGCACATTGTTCAATGTATTTAGTAGCAGACATTCCATTGTTTAATATAATGCTACTCTGAAAATTCGTTGAAATTTCATTCATTCATTTGGTAAGAGAAATTCCAGATGAATTAACTGTATGTAAAAATTATGAGAAACAATGTTAGGTTGTGTTAATATACTTTGTAGAGCACCTTTTTAAAGTTTCAACTGTGTAAATCCATACAAACTTCATGGATTATAAGTGCACAAAAATCTGTTTCCTTGGAAAATGATATTGACTGTGATACATGGTATTGCTGTGGAATACATAAATTAATTGCAACTAGGGAACAGACTTTTAGGAAAACGCATATTTTTCCCCCTGTGATCTTGAGCATTGAAAGTTAAGTTGAAATTCAAGTAGCATTCCATGGTTTCCATATACCAAACTACATATCACTTAAAAATAAATAGTTTGATTAAATTGCATCAAAATAAACATTTTTGTTGAAACAAATATTATTACATATTTCAAAGAATATTCTGAGTATTATCAAGTTTTATACTTTACAGTTTTTGGATATATGGTGAAAGACATGCCAGTTTGCAAAGCAATGGTTGCTCACACATCATATGCTACTGTGGGACATCTTAAGATGGTGTAGAGTGAGTCTGGTTCAGGGCATGTTAAAATATCTGAGGGGCATTTTCAACACTACTGTCTATTCGAGTAATGACACTCTGAGCAATAACACACACACACATAACATGAGCAACTCCCAAACTTCCTCAGGTGGCACTGACAAAATGTACAGAGTGATAAAGAGAATAATGTCATGTTTTCCATAGAGTCTTCTCTCAATCTTAGTTATCTTAGTTAATGGGTAGTGAATAAATATATTCATTTTAAGCACATAAAATATAAATATTTTCCTGCTTTTTGCACCTAAAAATCTGAGCCCTAATTATATAACTATTACAATACAGTTAATGTAATTGTGGCTTCACCAAGTTTTTAATATTAAGTTATCATATGTGAATTCTCTTCATACAAATCCATCAGATGGAAAAATCATGATAACGGTAATTTTTTAGCTGCATTTATAATAGTGCTTGTTTGTGTGTCAAGGGAAATCGTTGTACAATAGAGGTGTTAGTAAGACTTAAACTTCTTTTCTACCACAGGCAAATGATTAACTTTTACTTAATGCATTTACCTCTTCCCCAAACTCATATCTACAGCCTATGGCAAACATAATATGTAGTTTTATTATTTTGGATGTCAAACATGGGATTTGTGGAAGGATGAGAAGAAACAATTGCTTCCCAAGTTTCACTGGAAATACTTCCCTGTCTGATTATGTACATTTAAAACTTTTGCAATGTCTGCTAAATACATTGCCCAAACAACTTGTACAGTCTACAATCATAACTCCAATTTTTCCTGTCAATATTAAACTTGATTTGAAGCTTCACCAAACACATTGAGATTCTCTGTAATAATTTTAGTTGAGCAGGCACTCAAACTTTCCTAGAGATGCTGAGTTTGAATTGGTAGACTTACTCGTTAGACAAAAAAATGTATGTATCAAATGATTCTAATATCAAAATAAATAAATAAATTTTATAAAGATAACAACATTCCACTTCACACAAATGATTAGAAAAAATTGTGTGTGAGCGACCTTGTAAAGATTGTTACAAAACAAAATGTTGTATAGTAAGAATAATGTGTTGTAGTTTGGAATTTACAATATATCTATACTATTATGATGTCATAGGCGACAACATTACTGTAGGTAAGTGAATACTTTTTGTTTTCAGTTAAAAATATTTTAATTAATAATAATAATAATAATAATAATAATAATAATAATAATAATAATAATAATAATATTTTATTGCTTATAGACTTGTACAAAGTATCAAGCAAAGTCTTTTATAATTAATTTAAAAAAATTAATTTTTTTTTACTACATACACTTACAGTAATAATTTACAAATCTACATTATCTTAATAATTTAAATGTTAAAAATATACATAATTGATTAATATAACAATTAAAATAAGCTATAATAATAGGATTTAAAATTTAACTTGAATACATTAGTTAATAATAATTGTAAGTGCTTACAGTATCATGACATAATTACATTATTTACTATATTACTAAGTAGTACATTGTCTTATCAAAACTGAGTAACTGGTACATGAAGTGGTCACACTTGTAGCGGTACATGGTTTTAAAATACAGAAAAGTTAAAGCAGTTCAGTTATCTTATATGGACCCATGAGTTTAAGCAATGTTTTAAAGTATTTATCATCAGCCGATTTTACGGTGACTGGGAGATTATTAAAAAGCTTAGCTGCAATGCAGAAGGGATCTTTATTAGTTGAAGACTTGTTAATGTACATCCTGTGATTATTATTATTAGATAACATTTGATTGTTAGATTGTTAGAATTGATTATTAGATAACATTTCACAATGAAATATTGATTCATTGATCATAATGATAATGTGACGTCCCCCTCCTATGTGAATGCTGTTATCGAGCGTAATTCACATAGCAGAAGTTGTCACGGGAAAATGATCAGAGTGCCCTGGAGGGGAAGGGGGTTAAGATTGGGGGAAGAAATACAACCGTAGTAATAGGGGATCGAAATATACTTTAATTATCTAGCTCAACTACCCCAAGATCACTGTATCCTGCTGAAGGCATAGAGCTGAGAGAGAGGGGGAGAGAATGCAATGGAGCAAGGACGAGGAAGGATGTCGAGCTCACTCATGACGGCGTTTTGCTCCTTACCATCGCCTCCAACTCTCTGGCGGGCTCCTGGTTGTTGGTGGCTGTCATGGTGGTTCTTCTACTTATTTATTTATTTATTTAGTCAAAAACTATGTGACGTATGGGGGAGAAAATCATCTGCGCACTTTCTAGAGTTTCAGAATCCCTTCCCAACAATTTAACTATTATTAGTTTAAAGATGAAAAATAAAAGTAGTAGTAGTAGTAATAATAATAATAATAATAATAATAATAATAATAATAATAATAATAATAATAATAATAATAATAATAATAATAATAATAGAAAACTTATTTTTAACGGTAAAGGAACGAACAGATTTGATTTTTCTGTATAGTTAACAAAATAGAAAACTCACCCCCTAAGCTCTACTACCACTATAAGCAAAAGGAAAGTTCAACAAAACGTGCACATAGTGCAGCTACATTTACGTCCACAAGCAAAGCAAGGGGCCCATTCCCTGATCCATTTGCTCAATGGATCAGGGAAACAACAAAAACCCGATCGAGATGGGGGTCATTGACCCGGAAGCTGAAGGACATTATTTGATAAAGGCATATTGGGTCTTATTTTAAAATTATACAATGCAAATGTAAACTAATTCATTATATCTTGGTTTTGTTAAAGTAAACATTATTTTTCTTTTGACAATCAGTATAGTCTCTAATTGTATAGAGACAGTTTTGCAGCAGAAAAGATTTTACTTTTAATCTAAATTTGTGTACCAATTTTAATTGTTTAATTTCATCTGGCAATGCGTTGTAAAGTAACGTACATGTATTGTATGTGGATTTCTTGTAGTGAGCTGTTGATACTGACACATGATGAACATTATTTCTACGTCGAGTGTTGTAACTATAAATATCAGTATTATATGTTAATATGTTCCCACTGTTAAGTCAGTTTTGACAAATCCTACAGACTCATAAATAAATAGGTAAGGCAATGGTAAGATTCCAAGCTCAATGAAAAGAGGCATTGCCTTGTTGTCATTTATATTTCCAGTCCGGTTTTGGTCCTTGATTAGGTTTCTAGCATTGGTATGTTTTTCTGAGAGTCAAGGAGCTGTCCTAACTTTTAATCCCCACCCTGGAGGATTAAAGATTAAGATTTGTAATTAAGGTTTTCTTCCCCAACAAAGGTTGGTTTCACTACACCTCTGGAGGTCTTTCTTTCTAGAGGGACTCTTTCTCTGGAGGTCCCTTTAGTTTTCTGTCGGTTTTCCTTCCCTTAGCTCAAATGCTTCCGTTTTAAGGCGCCGGAGACCCACCCTCGCCCTTCTCTCATTAGCTACTCTAGAGGTTTACCTCAGAGAGTATCCAAGGAGCCACCACAAGGAGAGAGATCAGACTTTCTGACTATACCGCTCTTTTGCCGGAGTATCCCATAGCACGGGGTGTCTGTTGTATTTAATGGGTTAAGCCTATAGGCAGCAGCTTTTCCAACCAAGGCCCTAGTCAACTTTGACCTCATCTTTGATACATACGAGGATTAAAAAGGAAAATTTGGCGCTGTTTTGAGGAAAAAAATTGTTTAAGAAATATTTGCAATTTTTGAAACTTCAGGGATTTCATCGAAAATAAGACCTGCGCTTTTCTTTTAAGCGTCCTCCAGGTTTTTTTTCCCTTGAAAATGTCGCAGGGGCTTCTTGTAAAATTAAAACATTGGTTTCAAATTTAAGGCGCCGTGACATCAGTCAGATCGATTGGGGGAACATCAATTTTGGAGAAAATCAGCTGAACGATTTAGGCGCTAGCGTTGCCCACAGATGGATGGATGGACGGACAGGCATTTTGCCGTCAATCGATTTTTTTGGTATCGAGGATCCACAAAACATGGATTCTGACTACTAATCGCGCACTTTTTCTTAATACTCCACAGCGGGGGGGGGGTGCGGGGAGAGGCGAGGTTCTGTCTACGTCAGTCTACATCACGGCAGTGCAGGGCTGTCAACTTTATTGACAGAAAACTCGGCGTAATAACTCGTCTTGGACTAGATAGCTATGAGAAACAACGGAAGATTTTTTTAAATTCTGAAGAAATAATGAATAGGTATAGAAATAATTGAGTAACAAGAAGGAACATGGTACGCACAGGTCGATAGAAAGAGAGACCGAAAACTAGGAAGTCGCATTGGAAAGGAAGGAGGTGGGCAGCACTGCAAACTGAGCCGTGACGTTCCGAGTGGAGCTCATATTTTCTAGCGGGCCGTGCTATGCCGGGTTGAGCGAGGACTAGGAAACTCGAGGATCTAGAAAACGTGCGAGCATAGTAGGTGGTACAGCGCGCAATATACGGCAATGCTAATTTTTCATTTCCTACTTTTATTCCTAGACAAAGTAATTTTACTATATTTAGCAACACGATTTTGCCACTTTTTCGTTACCTGGGCCCGGCAGTAAGAGTTTTTCAGTGGAAAATTCGCCGTTACAATTACGACACGGTTTCCATACTTTCTCTTCTACAGAATGATTTGCCTAAGTGACAGCTAGTGCTGGCAACATAATTGAAGGTTCTATGATCGTTGTGTCCTTGAGCCCATTGGACTCCCTTCCTGCATTCGTTCGTTTGCGGTTGGCTAACTTAAAAATCCCTGGCGAAAATTCATGTTGTTGTGATCTGTAAAGCAGCTGTGCACAATGCAGTTTTCACTTGGTTCACTGCTCCCCTGGCGAAACTTCGTGTTGTGGTGATCTGTAAAGTAGTAGTGCACAACGCTTTTTTCACTTGGTATACTGCTTCTGTCCACACTGTACAGTAGTCCACATCTCTTGTACACTAATAAAGCTCACAGTGTGAACACTTCCACACTCTGTACACATCCGCTGGTCCTCTGCAGCGGCACTTGCCTGACACAATATGCATACGTCGCAGACATTTCATTATACATTCGTATATTTAAGGACTGTTAAAATATCCTACATGCTGAACAAGTTCTTTATACAATCATTTCAAACACACGTTAATATCTTTATGTACATCACGTAACTAGTAAGTAGTGCATGTGTGAGACACGCTCCCTAGTGAAACTCGGTATGTCCACCAATGTGCGCGAGATGTACGTGCAAACATACCCAGAGTGAGCACGGAGTCATACCTCTTATGTACGGAACGTGCAAAAGAGCTTGCCACGATATCCATTTTTGTGTACCAAATGTGTACTTTGGGCCAAATGAATGTACGCTTTGAGTGCGAACTGAAACGTAGTTGATGTGTTCACGATGGAATCGAAAGGGCGCGTACACGAAATGCACAACGACGTAACCGTTGCAACCCGTGGAAACCACCTTACCTTAGAAAATGTTGTAGTAGAAAACTTTCACAATTCTCTTTGAAATTGTCATTAGCTGAACCCATGTGAAAAGTTTCCACATTTGACTTCAATTAATTATATGTAGTCGTCTGTGATGGATTACTTCACTAGGTGTTAACTTCATTAACCCAACCTAACATATGAGAGTATTCTCAAACAGCAAAAGCTTTCATTGCAATTTGAACATATATGTTTCCACATTCGGTTTGGTAACCACATCTCAACCACTACCACAGCCAGTTGCTAAGTTATTCTTCTTCATTCTGCTAATTGTACTTGTGAATGTGTATGCATATATTTCGCCGGATTTGAACATAAGTGAAACATTTACCGATACCTTTGTTTCTCCCAACCAATAAGTGATTACGAAATCTCGGTGTAGGTCAAGAACGGAATAATGAACTTTGCTTTACAGAAATTTGGACGGTAATTTGCGAAAACGGAAATTTGCTTTACAGAACATTGGTTATCTCCTAATGAACTTAGCATTTTCCAAATTCCAAACTTTTACCTCGCAGGCTTTTATTGCAGAGAGACAGAAAGAAAGAGAGAGAAAGAAAGAGAGAGAAGAGAGAGAGAGAGAGAGAGAGAGAGAGAGAGAGAGAGAGAGAGAGAGAGAGAGAGAGAGAGAGAGAGAGAATCGCATAAAAGTTCTACGTATGATTTACGTTAGAAATAATATTGATTCTATCTCCTTGGTGGAATTAAATGTGTATTCCATTGAAAATATTTTCGAAATTTCTGTTGTACATCTTAATTCACTAAAAGTGATAATACTATGCATCTACAGACCTCCAACAAAGAGAACTGCAGATTATATTTTGTTCTTAGAAAACCTGGAGATAACACTTAACAAAGTCAGCAATCGCTCTTTTGAATCCATTGTTGTATGCAGAGATTTTAACATTGATTTTCTTGTCGAATCTTGCGAGAAAGAAAAGTTTCTCAATTTAATTAATTCCATCAATTGAGACATTACAATTAATGTACCAACCATTAAAGCAATCGATCAAATTATAATTAACAAAACTACTACTCGATATGACGTTGAAACAAAAGATTTAGGATAGAGTGACCACGATGCACAAATTCTTACAATTATAAGAAATGCGATCACTGACACAATAAATAATACATGTATGACTAGATTGTTTACAAAAAGTAAAATAAAATTATTCATTGATTACTTGATGTAGGAGTCATGGAAGTTGTTTATGATACTGTTGATATAAACGACAAATATAATTCTTTTTTTCAACTCTTTCATTTCATTTTAACACTTGCTTTCCTCTTTAAAAAAAATTAAGTATTTCACAGAAAAGCAATTCTTGGATAACACAAGGGATTAGGACATCTTGTAGAAACAAGCGAATTCTTTCTTTCATATCTAAACGTCATAACGTATCTGAAGATTTCTTTATCTACTTTAAAAAATACAAAACATTATTATAAAAATCATAAAGCAGGCTAAAATCATGAAACACGATCAGGATATTTTTAACTCAAATAACAAAACAAAGCAATGTGGAATATAATAAAAAATATGACCAAATCAACTAGAAACCCTCTAGAGAATGTTGTTTTAAAATACGATATAAATGTGAACGATCCGGCAACAGTGGCTAGTCTCTTTAACCAATACTTTTCGAGAATTACTGCCGATCTCATTCAGGATCTACAGCCACAAAATTCAAAAACAGACAGTTCACCCAAAATTTTAGACACGATGTTCGTTTCCGAAACTTCTTCCTATGAAATTCTCAAAATAATCGGTAAACTAAAATAGTTATTTTCATATTAAGTGTGTGAAGTTTCCGGTTTTTCCATGGTCGAGATTGAGATTTTTTGCCGAGACCGTAGGTCGAGGCAAAAAATCTCAATCGAGACTATGAAAAGGGTGGAAACTTTACACACGAAATATGAACAACATTTTTTCTACAACTGCATAAAAAATGTAATACAAATAGTTTCGTAAACTTGTATTGGAAAAAGAAGCCTGGTACTCCGGACAATATAGAAATGCATTTTATAGGGCCATGATTAGTTAAGAGTATCTTAGACAACAAAAATTGTTTATTGCGCTTTGGTGAGAAAGAAAAGGCAAAAAAGACTTTTTCACGGTTACAAGATAGTTGTCTTGGCAACGATCTTTTTTTAATGGCGATTAAAAAATGACGAAGTTCACCTACAGCTAGCGATGCAAAGGAGTTGTCTTTTTTATGCAGTTCCTATTTCTCCTGAAAAAGTCAGCAAATCCATGTAACTGACATGCAAGTTCATCGACATTCGTCTTGTGCGTGAAGTGGAACAAAATCTTCAACTACTTGTAACGTTGCGCACAACCTCAACCAAATTCTCAAAATAATCAGTAAACTAAAAAATAAATATTCGCCCGGTTTAGGTGAATAAATGGATTTAGAAAATCAAAATCAACGGAAACAGCTATATTTGCTTTTCTTAAAGATGTCGCCTCATCATTGGATCAAAACGAGGCACCTATGCTTTGACATGACATTATACTTTCAAAATTACCTTCATATGGAATCCGTGGTATTGCTCTAGATTGGCTATGTTCGTACCTTAAACAACGATATCAGAGAGTAGAACCTTACTGAAATGATGGAACATTACGTACGCACTTTTCCGACTCTTTGCCCATTGCATGTGGAGTTCCTCAAGGATCGATTTTAGGCCCTATTCTGTTCCTACTTTACGTAAACGATATGCCCTCGACGATTCGAAACGGAATAACGGTTCTCTTTGCAGATGATAAGAATATCCTTTGCGATAGAGAAAACGTAAATAGTACAATATCATATGTTTCAAATTGGTTCCGAAATAACAACTTAACTTAACAATAAACGAAAAGAAAATAGTTTTAATGCAGTTTTGACTGATGTTAAGACAACAAAATTTTCAGGTCTCTCAGTTCAGTCAAACCTTAAATGGAACGTCCATTTAAATGAATTGAACACAAAATTAAGTTCATTATGCTACGCGTTCAGAATTCTTGCAAATTCAGTCAGCCTTCATACTGCTCGTTGTGTATATTTCGCAAATGTTCATTCCCGCCTGAGATATGGCATAATATTCTGGGGAAATACACCTTATAGCTCCCAGAGTTTTAGATTACAGTAAAGAATTGTACGAATAATAAACAAATCCCACTCACGTGATTCATGTAAGCCACTCTTCATTAATCTAGGAATTTTACCATTACCTTGTCTGTTTATTTACGAATCAGTGTTTTTTGTAAAAAATGACAAATGACTTGCTGAATGGCGGGAATATATTTTCAGAAAATGCCAATGTCTATTACTGTTGTATTTGTGGGTTAATAAATAACATCACTAGCTCGTAACAATAGCACTTTATTCATCTATAGGATACATTGATATACTGGCGCGGCACACGCGGTCACAACACCACTCGAGAACAAAAAAAGACTCCTGCGCTACCGTTGTGCCGGCCGGCGGGAGGAGGGGGAGAAGCCGGAGTCAGTGTTACCAACTGACCTAATACATAACATTTCTTCCCTCTTTTAAATGATCCTGGTTACAACTATGGTGAATAACGTGAGGGTCCACGACATATGCGTGTGGATCTGCAGGGTAATATTGGTGTATGCAGTAAATGAGAAGCTCGGTCTGGATTTCGCAGTGTGACTGGTGTAGCTGGTGTCTGGACTGATGCTGGAGTCACGTTGGCACGAGCAGCTTCTGGCGCCCTCTCAACTGATGCTGTGGTTGCTGGTGTTTGGAAGAAGTGGGTCCGTCGTCGCCTGGGTGTAGTTCCGCCTACTTCGTCGGTGTCTGGTCCCCTGCGGTCTGTTGTTCTTCTGAAAATTTCCGAAGTTGGTCGATATGTCGCTTGACCCGTTTTCCCTGGTAGTAGACCTCATAGTGTAGATCTCCGATGCGGGCTGCGATGGTACCAGGAAGCCCTCTGTCCATGTTCGGGTTGCCGGATAGAAAGTAGGATGGACTGGCCCACTTCAAGAGTGCGAAACGTAGAGTCCATTTCTGCCCTTTGTTTTTGACAGATCTTTGTGCGAACATCTTTGGGTCTTGTCAGGTTTAGACGTGTTCGAAGCTCTCTTCCCAGAAACAGCCGAGATGGGGACTGTTCAGTGGTAGAATGAGGCGCCTTCCTAAATTGTCGGAGAAACTCGTTCAGGTTGGTCCGCAGCGTTCCTTTGGTGGTCTTCATGGCGTGGAGGGCGTCCTGCACCGTTTGGACGTACCGTTCCGCTTGGCCATTTGTTGATGGGTGATAGGGCGCTATGAGCTTATGATATTTCACACCACTGTTCTTCAGAAAGGCCTTGAACTCTTCCGCGATGAACTGTCGGCCGTTGTCTGAGACGACTGTGACAGGAGTCCCGTACGCCGTGAATAAATCGTACAACAGAGCAATTGTTGCTGCTGCTGTTGTGGAGGTTGTTGGCCTGACCACGAACCACTTGCTGTAGGCGTCTAGAACGATGAGTAGCATAGTATCAGCTACTGGACCCGCGTAATCGATATGGATGCGCTCCCATGGTGCCCTCGGATACTCCCAGTGGTGGTCGCGGAACTTGGGTGGAGCATGAAACGGCAGCGCATGTGGAACAGGATTTCGCCAACTTTTCGATGTCAGCGTCAATTCCTGGCCAGAAAACGAAGGAACGAGCCATTCCCTTCATCTTGACGATACCCAGGTGAGCTGCGTGCAGATAATTGAGGATGGCCTCTTGCAGTGCAGGTGGAATCACTACTCTGTGTTCAAACATCAGGCAATTGGCAGCAAGTGTGTACTTTGCCTCGGGTGCCTTGAAGTTATGGCGAGCGAGGTCTTGGCCTTCTTCCTTTACAATTCTGCCAAGATGCAGGTCTTTCCTTGTTTCTCGTGCGATGGTTTCAGCTCTGACGGGAAGCTGTTGAACCTGGTGAACTGTAAACAAATCGAAGTCATCATGTTCCATTGTCTCTTCCCCACTGGGCGGACCTACATTCCGAACCTTATTGATTGTCAGTATCGGCATTCTGGAACAGTAGTCTGCGCTGGCGATTTTGGCGTCGATCTCTTTCGCATAAGCATCTCTCAGGGCTACAGGCACGTCTCGTGCTCGAAAGAACGTAGGCGTGGCTCCAGGTCTCAGATGCATCTTCGCTGGAGGGCCGGATAGCTTTCCAGGGATATCACTGAAGACGTCCTGGTATCGGTGGATGATAACGTCAAGTTTTTGTTGGTCCGAGGTCGACAGCTTGGGCGGCGTCAGCGGCTTGTCGGTGGAAATGTGGTGCGCAAGGTTCTGCTCCCTGCACGATGGCTCTCCGAACATTTTCATGAAGTCGATTTCATGCTTGAACTCTTTGATCCATTCCCGGCCCAGGAGCGTGTCGAGTTCGCCGTCCACCAAGTAGAGGCCGAGCATCTTCGTCGTAGCTCCCATAGTAGCTTGAACTCGGGTGAAACCGATGCAACGAATAGGATGGTGTAACTCACGAAACGTCGGCCTGTCTTACGCAACTTGAAATTGGGGATGATGGTGCCAAACTTCTCTTGACTCATGATCGCGCAAGGAGAACCCGTATCGAATTCCATGTCGACTGTAGTGCTCTCTATCTGTACAGCCAGCATTTCTCGCCTGGGTGATGGTACCGATCCGATGACCTCGACTTTTAACACCTCGATCTGATCAACTGGGTCGTCGGATTCGTAGACGTGGTTAGCAAGCGAACGCGACCTGCATACTCTGCTGATATGCCCCTTTTTTCCGCACGTATAGCACTTGGCGTCCCGGACTCGCACTGACCACGGGCGTGAGCTCCCCCACACCCCGCGCATCCTTGTTGATTCTCGCGGTGTGACTGGCCGTCATGCTGCAGTGGGTCGCTAGTAGCTTGGCGGGGTCGTTGCTGGTTGGCTGGCCTTTGATTGCTGTTCTTCCGTGCCGGTGGTTTCTCGTAGCCAATCCGGTTTGTGGGTTCACTTCTCGAGGATAACTCCGGATTTTTAACATCGTCGGCCGTGTTTCGTGTAGCTTCGAATGCGCACGCTATCTCGTACGCGGCGACAAAACTCTCTGGTTTCTTGGCAATAATCTCGTCGCACATGTCCCTTGATTCTACGCCTTTAAGCAGTAACTTTATTGCTTGTTTATCCTTGAAAATAGATTTTATTACATGGGAGTTTTTGTTTTATTTTTCTCCCTTTCAAAAATTCAAAATTTAAGTAGTATATGACTTAGTGTAGGGATCACAGCATTTTGAAAATGTGCACACAATTCACTTTTCCCCATAGCACGTCATACGCAGTTTTTAACTGTTTTTTGACGTAAAAATAAATAAATAACCAAATAAATAAATACAAAAAAGTATTGAAAAATTACGAAAAAGTTCGAAAAAAGCAAAAACACAAACAAAACACAGACAAAACTTTCACAAAAGTTCGTCAAAGTTCCACTACACAAGTTCACAAACAAAATTTCACGAAAGTTCGTTTAAGTTTCACTACATAAGACGAGACGTCTTACGAAAAGAGGTTTTCACTCTCCCGCGCGCGAGAACCGCGAACTCCGCACTCGATTGCTCGGAATGAATAGAATGAGCCAACCGCTACCCGTAGTCGAGACCATTCCCTCCTCCATTCCCACCTGTTGATCACGACTGTTGAATAAGCCGTCGGTACTCTTTCCAAATATCCGAAAAGGACACAGGGAGCATACACTCTCTTAAACGTGATATATTTTCATGTTAAGCAACAGTCCAGAATTTTTAAATTTGGGTATAAATTAATTCTTAATTTGCACAAAATTGTGGCATTTTGTTACTTTGTTTCATGCGTTTTCCTTGGATAGGAATGTTGATTTAACGTTAAGGTAGCACACCGACTATTAAAGTGGTATATTTTGATGTTCTGCATCGGTTCAAAATTTTCAAATTTGGACATAAAATTAGTTCTGAATTAGTACAAAATTCTGGGATGTTCATTTTTACTTTTTCGTATACGTACGTATATCCGGAGCAATATGCATAGTAGAGAGAATGTTATGTAATGCTGCGCGAAAAAGCGGCGGATTTTCGGCGGAAAAAATTCATTGCCGGGCTCCGGTGGCGAAAAAGTGCATTAAACCAGTTGCTAAATTAAGAGAAAAATCCTCTAACACATGGTGTAGCCAGAATCCCTGTTTTGTGGGTCCTTGACGTCGAAAAACCAATTAGAAGCAATATGTCCGTCCGTCTATCTGCCAGTCTGTTCATCTGTCAGTCGGTCCACCCGTCCGGCCTTCCCTTCATCCGTCTGTCCGTCCGTCCCTCCCTCCCATCCAACGTCTGTCCGTCAGTCTGTCAACACGCCTAGCGCCTGAACCATTCGTACGATCTTCTCCAAATTGAATCCCCTGTCAATCTGACGAGATTTAAACGGAAATACACGTTTTGGGGTCCCGTGATGCCGAAAAAGTAGTTTTTTAAACGTCCGTCCGTCCGTCTAGCCGTCTGTTCGTCCGTTCGTCCGTCCGACCGTCTGTGAACACTACAATAGACTAAAGAGGTACATCTTTACTCTATGACACTACTATCGCCTAAACCACACGTATGATCTTTTCCAAATTGAAGAAACCCCTGTCCATTTGGCTCTAGATGAAACTTTGAAATTTTGAATAACACTACAATTTGGGGGTACTTTACATAAAGCCCCCCGGAAATTTTCTCAAAAATGGCTCCAAATTATTTCTTCAAATCTTTACAACGGATAGTGCTAATTGCACTGTTTAATATGACGTAAAGTTAATTTTGGTTTATTCTTTTGTTTTTTTCGTAAATTACACAAATGTTATCTTTTTGAAATACCTCTCACGCCATTAGTACGCACATTTCCATCGATCTGTATACATTGTTGCATTTGTTAATGGAAGTACTTTAAATGACTTCAAATGAAGATTTTGAAAACTCAAAAGAGTCCTGTGAAAAAGACCTTCAAATTTCGCATTTACAGCAATGCTTAATCGCCATTTTCTTAAAAACGACTTTTTATTAATTTGTTCCGTCTACTTCGACGCAACGCGTCTCCAAGCCCCTTGGGGGGCGTTGAGCGCTTCGTTTTTTTTAGGAGTAATCCTCCCATTACTGCGCTTGTTTTATGGAGTAATCCTCCGTTAACATTGTCTGTCGCGTCTCGTCGTAGTCGGTTGTCGAGAGGACCGGGAGGTAGCATTTCCGCGTACGCGCCTCCTACCGCGCGCTCCTGCGTCACTACCCAGCGGCCAGAATTAGGAAGGAATAAGGATAGGGTTTAGGACACTTCACAGGGGTTGGACTAGCCCTTGTGAAGCAGCCGAACTCGTTTTGTTGGAACAAATTTCACATGAGATTCGACGGGAATCGAACCCGGATCTCAGTGGTGAAAGGCTTGCGACTTTGCAATGAGCCACGAGTACAGCTCTAATTTTCTCTAATCTCACAGACTTCAAATTTTTCAATGAAAATTGCTATTTAGGACGACGTAGCCTTCTTTAATATAATTTATTTTCTACTATTTAAAAACCAAAAAGTTTTTCAAAAAAAAATCTTTGGACCGCAATAGCTGGAAGCAGGTAAGACTGTACAAGGCCGTAAGTACTGTACAAGGCCGTACAGTACCAGTCCACAGCAAGGAAATTGAAAAACGTTACTACGAGAAAGTCTGTGCCATTCTGTAGCACCTTTAGTTAATTTTGTGATAGGTTTGGGTGCTATTTTTACGGACACGCAGTGGCCTGATTTATTCCAAGGTCTTTGGGCCTTAATGGCCGGCAGCAGACGTGCTTAGCGGGCCTGCGTAATTTGAAGGAGTCGATTGTCGAGAAAGGGTGGGGACGATATTGGAAATACATTATGTAAAGAGGACTATAGTGTTCATAAGTTCTTTTTCTGGTACAGATATTAAGAGTTCGTTGTCGCAAATATTGTAAAGAGGGCGTTGTGTAACAACAATTTTGATTTTGTTAAAAGTAATCATTTGTAAAAAGTAATCATTTGTTTTCTTTTCATTTTCTCGCTCTTACGTACGTAAAGTCCGGTATACACAGTACAGTTTTCGTGCAGATTGGACGTACAGAAAATGTGCAATCCACTTCCTATTTTTAATGTATGTGCTCTTATGGTTAATTAATATCAAATAAAGATCATAACCAGAACGCACACACAGAAATACCCCCACCACTTTACCCAGTGACCACCACTGACAGTACTCGGACGGCGCAATTAAGCTTATTCTCATTAGGCCCCCTAGCGGTGGCCTGTGGCGATTAGTGCAGAAAACGTATAGACCGTGCATGCGCGACTTTCGGCTTTTGTACTTCTAGTTCGGGATCTTGAAGTTTCTGTATAGAAACTGTATAAGAATCTGCACGAAATTTGTACCGTGTATACCGGGATTTATAGAAGGATTTTCCTAGGAATGAGCCAAAGTGATAGTTCGCTAAACAAGTGTAATTCACGCTCACATGTAATTCAGAGAAGTATCCCTCCGCCGCAACAGTTGTTCAGCCACGCCTCTTCGTAAAGTGTTTGGTTATGCCTTTTGGGAAGATATCGCTATCCAGAAGTCGACGAGTTTTGCTGAGGTATATGCACGTACGCGAGTCCGAGAATTATTTAAATTTAATTACGTATGTGGAAAATCTCTTAACATGCATTCAAAATCTGTAAAAGAAAACTGACAAAGGTAAATAGAAAGTTCTCAATTAGAGATCGCCGCACAATAGCAGGAAACATGTACACCAGCACGCATCTCGCATTCAAGTCTCGGTTAAAAAACAACAACATAGTATTTATCACAGAAAAAGTAAATTACATGTAATGTTTATAGAAAAATGGCATTTTTACAGAAGAGCACATGACACTGCACTTCCTAATTTCAATTCTCGTGGCGCACTATATTTTCGTCGGACGAGGACATCACAAAAGGAAGCGTCGAAGCCATCCCTAGTGAAAATCGGTATGTCCACCAATGTACGCGAGATGTACGTGCAAACGTACACAGAGTGCGCCCGGAATCATACCTCTTATGTACGGAACGTGCAAAAGAGATATCAATTTTTGTGTACCAAATGTGTACTTTGGCCCAAATGAATGTACGTTCGAGTGCGAACTGAAACGTACTTAATATGTTCACGATGGAATCGAAAGGGCGTGTACACGATATGCACGACGTAACCGTTGCAACCCGTGGAAAACACCTTACATTGGAAAAAGTTGTGGAAAATTTCCTCAATTGTGTGCGTTAGTCACATAACATGATTGGGAAAGACATGAAAAATTTTTTTTAGTAATTGAAAAACTGTTCAATACCTGTATCAAATGTTGAGTAATTCTGGATATATTATCGACCTTTGGATTTTCATCCACGATCCATTGAGCAACTAGCCATGCTTTTGGACAAATATGTAGCCTGTGATATCGGAATATTAGTGAAACCTACCAAGTCCAAAAACTCTGCTTTGAGATTAATGAAGTTGAAGTAGAATCATGTAATTTTTTTACTTGTTCAACACTTGTACTAGGTAGGAGGTAAAACATGTTTCTTGTAATGCAGTTTAATGTGTAATATTGCTTTTTTGAAGAAAGCAAGCAAAAAAAGACAGATTTTGTGGACTGTTTGTGCAGATGCAAGTTTCCTGTTTATTTATAAAACTTATCAATAATATTCATTTGTATTGTACCTTAGTATCAATGTTGATAATAGGCTGAAATTTGACAGGTGTTGATAGCTGGAATGTCATTTTAATAATGATGCAATATTAAAGAAGTAATGGTCACTAGTTATATTTGGACAATTGTCTAAATTCATGGTTTCAATATTTAGTCAATGGCAAAGTAAAATAATCTTTATGTCTGATTACTTGCTCACATTTATTTTGTAAAAATTGTATTATTGTTTATATTGTGTATGACTACATAATTTAGAAATAAATATTGTGTTTATAAAATAACTTTTTATTTTGCACTCCTTGGACAATAATTCCATTCAGTGACTTAAGATTCCAAATCCTAATATTTTAGTCTTCTTAATTGCCTAGCATATTTTACATAAAAATAATGTATTCATTTGACGCCATTTTGAAAACAACTTCATTTTAAATGTCCCGGTCGTCATTACGCGCCACCTCCATTGGTAGAACGCTCTTCGACGCTATTGGCTCAATCGGGGGCTGAGATGGCTGCTTCGCCCTCCATGAAAATTAGATAAGTGCGTTGGGATTAACATTGAGTGCCGTCTCTATTAGTAGTCTCTCTGGGCCTGTGGTACTGGACCATAGACTAAAGAGGCATCTTTACTCTATGACTGGGCTATGCAAGTATGAAGGTAAAACCTCGAAAATACTACAAAGCCCAGGGATATGCATTTTAAAACAAAGAAATATTAAAGATATTGATTTGATTCGGTTTCGTCACGAATCGGAAGCGAAGGAATAGAATACCGATTCCACAGGAATCGAAGAGAGAATGGATTCGGAATCTAATCGATAGAAGCTAGTGCTGGCAACTGAGTGATTGGTTTCCCTCCGATTCTTTCCCGCCTTTTCAATCGGAGCCTCCGAGTGACCTCCGGTTGGTTCTTGACCGCGAAATTCAAATATCTCACATTTACCTATTCGTGTATTTCCTTGAACCAGACGGTGATATGTTCACAACGCGATAGGCTCATGAATGCGGAGGAATTTCTGATCAACACATTCGACGTATGAGGAAAAATAACCTTCTGAGACGACGTGGCTCTGGTTAACCGTCGAGCGTCGTCGCCCGGAATATTGACTCCTACGCATATCCATTGCCTTTACCTAACTTCCCAGGAGATGATTTCTAGCACAGGAGCTATAAATTATTATTATCATAATATAACAATTAGTAATGTGAAGTATGAGTATGTAATTTAACTTGTTATTCATGACGTGTGTTGTACCAAACAAATTATTGTTATTATTATTGTTGTTATTATTATTATAATATATTATTATTATTATTATTATTATTATTAAATTATAATAAAATATGTAAAATAGAGAAGGGGAGCATACACATTCTACGTCTAAATTGCTTGGTATTTTATTGCAAACACGTCATATACCAATCCTAGACCGGTAGGCAACAGATACGTAAGCACATTCTGATTGGCCCAGTACATTGAGCGGGTCTCGCCGTGTGAACGAGTGGAACCGGACCTCCGATTCCTCCGGTTCCAGTTTTTCCTCCGTCGGAGGAATCGGAGATAACCGGAGAGCCACGGTGTAAGATATATCTTACACCGTGGAGCACGCAGCAATCGCGAGATCCGATTCAATCACTCGGAGGCGAGGCTCCGTATGCCAGCACTAGTCAGTGGTCAATGTGCGGATTTCGTGAAGTCGGCGACAATTTACGGTGGAAAAAGCATTATTTCATTTGGAATTTGTTGCTGGATGTGTCCCATCAATTGTCAACTTTTGAAATTACCACATGCAACCATGGTGAATGGTAAACAAACACATTTCGTATCGTCATTAATGAATTGCTAGTCCGTGAAGAGTTTACGCATAAGATAATCCTTACACAATGATATTCAATGGTAAGCAAACACATTGTGACTAAATTTAATATATTGTACATATTAATAATAGTACATTTATTATTACAGTGATAACCCACAAAAAACATTAGTGCTGCCTTCTCCAAACTGGCGAGTGGTCATAATCGGATAGTTGATGTGATAGAAATTTCTATCACATCAACTATTCCTTAAGGAAAACTGAAAAAACAGAGTAGTATGGGCTAGGATATTCAAATGCCTGGTATATACACATTGACCACACTATGAAGATTCTTAAGTTCTTCCAGTTCATGGGTAGTGATTTTGTCAATTTTCAAAATTGCGTGTGGATTTTAATGAAACAAACAACAAAACATATATATTGACTCGGAGAGAAAATATGGTTACATTCATGATAAAAGTTATTTTTTTACTTCTAGCAGATAATATAATTTTTTTAAGAAATGTAATAACTTATTTGGTATTCAAACTGTGTGGCAGTCCTTTTTTTGAAAGTGTGCAAATAAAATGTATAGGATTGAAGTCATGAATTTTCAATACATATATTGTGTTGCTCCATAGCATTTATTTCTTTTTAATTGTGATTTTCTCAAAATTAAAATTAAGAATAATTTCCCGTGATTCTATCAAGAAACCAAAATACATTTGAGTTATTATGACTGGTATAAAGATTAATTCAATTGTCGTATATACATGCAATATGCTACTATAGGTTTCCAAATAGATGTTTTTGATATTGTTTAAACTGAAGTATTTTACTTCAGTTTAGCTAATTTTTCAAGTTTTCAAAATGAATGCTGCAAATTACTACACATTACCAGTTAACATTCCTGCAATGTGCAAATAAAATATGCAATTGGGTGCTAACTTTTATACCAACAAAGTTAATGTTTTATATTCTGTATAAAGATAATTTCTTATACAGAAATAAGAATTATATTATTGTACTTCATTATTTAAATTTTAAATTTCTTGTAAATTGATGTTATTAGCTGATTACTAGGGAAAATTTCCATGTAATTTTTTTAAGACATTCTGAATGAATTAGAACTATTTTTATTTTACATATTTTTACATATTATGGTACAATTACATATTTTTACATATTTTACCTATGATGACGTTTTTTTACATATTTCGCTACATTTTAATATTTTTGTACGTCTAAACGGAACATTCCAGATGCGCATCTGCAATATTTGTTATGGAATCATCTTTCTTACAAATCAAATTTAATGCCTTTATTACCACCATTTCTCCTCCCTCATTTGTCAAACTTACCTCCCCCCACCCCACCCGATTACTGCGTACTTACGAATTTTACTTGCAGATTTTTATGAACGAAAGTAATTTCAACCACGGCTTGCTCATGTTTCAAATAGCAAATTCGATACCCGATCGAAAGCTAACAAATATTTTAAACAGAAAATTGTCGCGTTGCTCAATTTGGAGGCTGGGTCATATACAATTTAACCTCCCCCGCGGGATCCATCACTCGCTATATTATCCTACTATTCACTTGTACACCGGCAACGACTTGTAAGACCGTACACAATAATGAATTTCATTTTACATGTTCTCTATTTTTTCTTACATGTTTCGGAAAAAATAAGTAAATGTGTATGTACATATTTTGCATTTTTTACTACAATAAATTCCATTCCCTACTGATTACATTCACAAGCACATTTCAAAAACACATGCAGCTCTTGCTGATTGTCCTTCAGTATCTTTTGTGTGAAGTGTTTCTTTCAACCAAAGTCAAAAGTTATTTAGTTAAGCTTGCTCACATTGAGTTAAAAAAGTTAGTGAAAAAATTGCCAGTGCAAAGCGTATCTGAACATTGCCTGTGCACAGCAAACTGCACAGTAGGTCGTTAATATTGTCAACAATACTACATGTTTAATACTAGTCAAACTTATACAGACGTAATAGTTATTAAAGAAACAAGGTTTATTTAGACTACTTTATGATGTTATTAGTAATGGTCAACTTTCAAAACTATTTACAACAATTCTGGGATTTTTTTTCATTAAATTAATCAACTGCCAGACATTGAATGTGTTTATTTCAACAAAAATTCAATTTTTTTTATTGATTTGTCATAAGCATCAAGCATTGAAAATATTTTATAATTAATATTTATTATCAATATTTGGGGCACTATTTAAAATTGTTTGTATCAATGTAAGTTAGTTAAGTTAATTGTAAGTAGTAGTAATCAGTTAATTAAGATGATAAATATTTGGAAATTTTGTTTATTTTTTCCTGTATTCTTAGGATAAAAGAATATAAGAACTGCGTTTATTTATCTCATATCACTTGAGCAACTGTGCTATTCAGTGTTTAGTGCACCATTGTTGACATATTAATCACCTTTTCGTTAGAAGGGTGAACTATTATTTCTCATCAGAAGTACACAAAGCGTAAATGAAGCCACTTTCCTGTTCATGATGTTCTAAACAAACGTTTTCATATTTTGATATTGATCAGCAATTATTTATTGCCAGAAGTACATAAATGCCTGTATAAGAAATCTTCCCTCGTGAGACATGTGAAGACATAGCAATTCAAGCAAAATATGGGAGGACATATTCATAATAATTTAATATGACGTAAATTTTCTATATATTTATAAAATATTGAAAAAGGAAAATATGCAAGTTGATGGTGAAGGCAATATCTCGTTTGCTCATGATTTTTGTACAATTGACAAAAATGTAGACAGTCTGATTAAAAATGTTTTTTTCTAACGAGCAACTGTCACTTCGGCAAATGAGTATGTGGATCCTGTAAATTTAAAAATCATGCACATGTTTCCTGGTGAAATTAAAATATTTTTTCAATAGACATTGTTCTTCATATTGTTCAATGCATGCACTCTAATGTTGAATTTCTGAATTTTATTGAAACATCCAGGGTACAATTTTTAAACAACAGTAAAAGGTAGGAGTTCCCGTTCTTTAACTAAGAAATCTTGATGTGCCATGGTACATGACTGAAAGTGAAGGAACTAAAAAAATAATTTTGTTGAATGTGAAATACAAACTGGTTGTAATAAGAGCAATCTGTATTAATACCAAGAATTCTCAATATAGACCTACCTACTGATATCAATTTCAACTTAAAAAACAACAATTCCCATTAAAAGTTTAATTTGAAATTACAATAAATAAATAAGTCATGTAGTGGGATGGGCAGTGCTTTGCACATGAACAATTGGGCCTGCTTACAAGTCTCCGGTAATAATAATTTATTTATTTATTATTTCATGTTCTGTGAAGAAAAGCTGTTAATATAGGTATAAAAAAGCACCCAGCATTGTGAATTAATAAATGATAAAAAGTTATTTTCTTTATAAAATTTCTTTAAATTTGTGTTAACATTAGTGTTTGTTATTTATTTTTTATTATAACAACCAAATTACAAAGAAATAAAGTACTACTACTAATAAAAAATTTAGTTACAACTTCAATACAATTTCAATTGTGTATGACGAGTCAGATATGGCAGAGTGAAGTTACATTTACTGTCCAGAAATCAAAACAAGGGGACCATCTCAGCATTTGCTCAAAGGATCAAGGGAAACTGGACAAAAAACCCTGATCAAGTTGGTCATTGATCTTACAATACTCAATAATAATAATAATAATAATAATAATAATAATAATAATAATAATAATAACAATAATAATAATAGACCAGACATTATAGTGCTAAATAAAACCAAGAAGGACGTCACCATCATCGGTATTACGGTACCACTGTCACATAATCTCCACTCCACATACACGAACAAAGTCAAAAAATACCAAGAGCTAGCAGATGAGATAAAGAAGATTTGGAAAGTAAAAAAGGTTCAGATCCGTCCCCTGACAATTTCTACAACTGGAATAATACCAAAATCCCTCATCAAACATCTGCAATAATTGAATATAAAGCATATACTAGGAACAGTACAAAAAGCAGTCATTTTAGACACCTGTCACATTGTCAGAAAAATGGTCACTGATGTGTCTGATATGTAGTGTTAGAGGTCCTGGAAATAAATGAAGATCTTGCTCGTTACTTGCTCTGAGCCATACGAGTGAGCCTAGCCACAATGACATCTGTGGCAGGTGAATGTTTCCCCCCCGCGTGGAAGAAGTGCATAAGTCATAATAATAATAATAATAATAATAACAATTCTAATAATAGTAATATCAATTATAATAGTAACAATACTACTAATAAAATACTCTTCATTCAGAAATGATTTAACGATATTAATGATGCCTAGTGCATTTATCAAATTCAGGATGAAGGAAATAGAATTTTGGTTTGGCATTGTCCTTCTACATCAGTCCAACTGCAATTTAACACAGGCAGGATGGGATATGCCAGTTCTTTTTTCTTTGCTTCAACTTGAACACTCAACATGAAACAGAGAATCAATGGGATTATAATTTTTGTTTTTTAAGGGAGGTAGTGATGTGATTTGTGTATTCCTTCACACTGTAGAACATGTTAAGCAGGAAAGCTTTCAATTTACTTTTAAATCTATGTATTGTTTAATATCTATGTACTAACATAAAACACTAAAGACCCATAAACATATAGTTAATACATGGTGGAAGTAGCTGACTTCCACCATGAGTGAATGTTAATAGTAATTTAAAATCAATGTGAAGTTCAGTTCTCAAATAAATGGAGCTGAGAATTCAAATTTTCTTATTAATACATGCACCAATACAAGTCCTTATTGTGCCCATTACCATTATGTAAAAGAGAGCAAGAAAGTTTAAATGAAAGACTTGAAACCATGGTCCTATGTCAGATTTTGAAAGGTGATAAGTAAAATTCTGTGTGGCCTGTTGGCTTAAAATTAGTGTTTCTGTAAATAGTGTTAAATTTTGGCAGACTTATTATGGAAATTTCAAATATAGATTCCTAATAGTTTTATGTTCGAGTTCCATTTTGCCTTACAATTGATTTTTAGCATGAAATGGTGTAGGACTGTGTTCTTCCGAGCCCTGAGATGCTCAAATTTGGCGAAATACATCCATTCACAAGTACAATTTGGAGAATGAAGAAGAAGAATTACTTAGCCTGTGGCAGTGGGTGAGATATGGTTACCCAACCAAATGTGGAAATATACATGTTTAAATTGCAATGAAAGGTTTTGCTGTTTGAGAACACTCACTCAGTATTTCGTGTACGCGCCCTTTCGATTCCATCGTGAACACATCGAGTACGTTTCAGTTCGCACTCAAGCGTACATTCATTTGGGCCAAAGTCCACATTTGGTACACAAAATGGATAGCGTGGCAAGCTCTTTTGCACTTTCCGTACGTAAGAGATGTGACTCAGTGCGCACCTTGTGTACATCTCGCGTACATTGGTGGACATACCGATTTTCGCTAGGGATGGAAGCGACCTACCGTTGTCTTTTATGTTGAGCTTTTCTGTAATCCCAATACTATGAAATTACGTCCTTAATAATTGTTCTGAAAAAACAATTACACAAACCACTAACTTCTGAATTACTCTCCATTTTCACAAAAACTTGAGAGAATAACTTACGAACGACCAAAGGAGGACTGTTCACCGAAATATTTTGCGGTGCCTACCGTCCGTCCAGACGCACATCCTCTTTTCTCCCTGCTCTTGAAACATGAGCCATAGGTTATCGCAGCTGCCATGTGGTGCCTTCGCCTGCGCTTGCGAATTATCTGGACAACATTAAGAACTGTTTGAAACTTCTCACTCTAACACACTTAGGCCCGGTTGTATGATGTAGAGATATCTCCATGAATAGTTATCAATGGAATTGCTCTATCCGTGAATAAATACTTCGTCGAGTTGTACGACGTAATTTTATTCCATGGATAACTATCTCGTGTTTATCCGAAGAGGCGTCTGTGAAGAGAAAGTTGGTACTGCATTCGATAGTGTTTTGTTGAAATATATATTCTTTGCTACTCTGTTTTGTTCCTTCCTGCCTTATTACCGCCCATTTCGAATCGCCCCTTTTCCCTGTAAACGTGTTGTATTGCGTGTGTGCGTCCTCGTGGAATTGTGCCATTTTGTGTTGAAAGTTCCGACTTCATTTTGGACACTTTGAAGGTAAGTTCAAATAGGATATTATGAAGATATTATAGGTCTTGAATTAATAATTTTAGAAGTTTCACAGAACCAAATTGTAGCTTATGTTCACTATTTCTTTCCAGCATTCTCCACAAGTATTTGGAAGTGTGGTTCTGTTAACTCTCCAAAATATTTATACGGTGATTTTCCCTGGCAGAATTGTATTATAATTCCAGTTTGTAATATCGGAGGCATACTATATGTATCTGCAATTATCACAAAATCTTGAAACCAACCACATTTTCTATATTCTTAGCCAAGAACTAATGAACAAAATTATTTTTTGGCTAGCCAGCCAATCACATTCTTAATAAAATGCACAGAATCAAACATTTGCTATTTCTTTTGTAGTTTCATCACCAGCACACTTTGCTGACCTGGTGCATTGTATCGCTTTACTATTTTGAGGTGAGTTCATGCAGTGGATAATATATTATAACTCGTTTTTAAGCAATTTGAGGCAACCTTTAAAGATCAACAAATAAATTTTTTAAATTGAGAGTTTTTTTCCAATAATAGCAAATAACTTGTCTATTGTATTTCAAACTTGAAAATACGTTGCTGTCCCCTGAATCCAAGTTTTGCTTAATTTCGCCATTTCTTTCCACACTCCATAATGGGAATGAACTATTTGTTTTTCTTTACTTTTTGTGCTTTTCTTATAACTTTTAATACATTCCATATGAGAATTCATTCTGGAAGCAATTTTTTCAAGAACAAATCATTAAAAATTGTTAAGGGGCTTACCCTCCAAGAGTCATTAGACGGTGATGTTTGTATTATGTTACATGTTTTGTATGTTATTGATCCATACATTCATTTGTAAGGAAATTTATGATTGAACTGGAAGGAGGCAGATTTCAAGAGCCATATTATTCCTAGCTTAGCTAATCAAATGATACTTTGCATGTTATGGAAGTATGTAAATAGTATTGCAATTCAGAGAGGAAGACAAATATTCCATATTAGTTTTTGTTTTACCTTTAAATAGGCTAATAATTTGTGCATGTGTTTTTTGTTATAATCACACATTTGTGAATAGTTTTAAATATGACTTCTTGCAGATCAATATGAGTGCACCCCAAAGGGTAAGGACAAGTAACTACACTGTGGAGGACACTCTACTTGTGGAGGACAATCAACTTGGCCAGGGGTACAAGTCGATATTTGAGAATAAAGAAACAGATGGAGTAACTTTGAATGATAAAGTAAGGGTACATTTTTGTAATAAAAGTTTGAAACCTGTTGCAGTGGGTTGCTAATATGCATGTTTGCCTTTTTTTTTTAGAAGAAAACGTGGGAGAAAATAGTCAGTCTATAATGCACAAACAACAATACACAGAACTGCTGACTTATTGCGTCAAAAGTACAATTCTTTAAAACGGACGCAAGAAAGTATTCAGCCCGAAAAGGCAACAGCAGCTGCATACTGGAGGTGGTGTGGGAAATTTGAAGGAAAATCTCATCCTAGAAAAGTTTTGGAAATAAGGGGTGCATCTGCAGAAGGTGCTACCAGTCAATTCGACAGTGATGCCCCATCTTTCCAAATGGAAAATGTTGATGAAGGAGGGGTGTCCATCGTTATGATGGAACCATTGAAACCTATTTCCATTGAAGCTGCTCCAATGGATGAAGAAACTGAAAGCCAGGTGTCACTGAGCAACACACTCCTGCCATTCTCAGAAATCCGCTCCACCCTGTGTTGACTGCTCAGATACAGTCCAGTGAAAGTGGGAGATTTTAGAAATGGAAGGTCACATTTCCCCAGGTTTCTGGTCCTCAAAACAGGATGCCGAGGAGGAGGAATAATCTTCAACTCTCTGCAACTGGGAGGAGTTTTGAGCCTTGAGTAAAAGCAAGACCCTGCTCACTCAAGAGTCTCTAGAGAATAAATAAAAATTAAAAAAACACGATATGGAAATAAATCATATGCGCGACTTGAACCTATTACAAAAAAGGTGGAAGAAGAAAAATTAAGACGATGGAAGAGGAAAGAAGGAAAGGAAGAATCTCTACCAGCTGCAAAGAGAAAGTTTGTTGCTGGAGATTGAAATCAAAAGAGAGACTTTAAAAAATTAAAAAATAATTTATTGTAGTTTTATAAGAAATCATTAAAGTGAGCAATAAACTGTTCTCTTGTAGTGTTCTCTCCATTCTACCATTTTCCTGTTTCATTTTGTAACCCATTTTCTATTAAAATGTTGATTTCGTCCGAGACAGAAGGTTCCAGATCGATTTGATAGCAATGTTGTGTAGGACTGCACATGCCACTATGACAGCATCAGTCCGTCTTGCTTCAACTGCAACCCATTGGCAAGGATTGAAATCTTCTGCAGACCCCAACTTCTTTCCACAGTGTTTTGTTCAATCTGTGCCTCATTGTACTTTCGCCTTCTTTTATTTGATTTTGCCTCTCCCTTGTGGCAAATTAATAAATAGGAGCTAGTGTGTTATGGCTTCACTACTCTTTCAAATCCTGCTGCAGTAGATTTGTATGCCACAGAAATCCCCATACATATTAAAAACGCACCACAAACATAAAATCTCAACGTCAGTAGTAGTTGAGTAATAGGAGAATTGAATGGTTCCTGTAACAAAATATTAGTTATAATATTCCATAAAATGAAAGTAGTATTGCAGACATTACACTAGTTAGCAACATAGAAGTTTAAGAAAGTTTACGTTAAATTTTTCACCTTACTTTATGTTTCTCAGTATTTTCATCACCTAGGGACTAAGTGAAAATGCATTTATTACTTGAGCCCAAAATTTATATTTTCAAATTTTCATATTGTTTTCAGTACTGTGAAACAAAATTACTAATACAAAAGCTCCATAGTATTCCAAAACAATGAAAAAATTAAACCATTTATTTCTAATTTTTAGAAATAGAAATGATACTTGAAGTGCTGGCGTTTTTAAAAATAGCAATACATTGTTAATACTTCAAAAAGGATTTGAATCAATTTGACGCTTTATTTTGATTCCATTTAAAATGCATATTAGGACCAGACATTACCATGAACATGATATGGATATGTAAGTTCTTCAATATTTAAAAAATGTAAATTTTCTTAAAGGAAATGAATATAAAATAAGAAAGGAATTATTTACCACAAATACTATGTCACAAAATTGGTTGTCCTTCACACCAAGAAATACTCTATAAAGCAATTCATTTAAAAATGTAAATTTAGATGTACCAATTTTCCTGAAATATTCCAATCAAATATTTCTATGCCATGAAATTGCAATAGTTTTGAAATTTAAAGATATTAACCATCAAACAATGACATGACAAATATATTTCACTTTAAAAAATATTTTTACACTGTTTGTTTTAACCACACATTGAACTAAAAATACAAATCCTAAGGAACAATATAAAAGTACAGTCATTTATTTTTTAAAAAAAAAGCAGATACCCTGGTACACTATTATATAGTACAGTCATTCAAACTTTGCTAAAAAGAAATCATTAAAAATGTGGCATTTTAATTTTTTCTACTGTTTACTCATTTGATGGTTGGTATTTAAAGTAAAAAAAATCTTATATGAAAAATATACTGATAAAAAAGTATAACACAGTAAACAAACAAATAGATAATTTTGTTTATCAATTATCATTTCATGGAAAAATGAATTCTTTATTATATTGCAGCAAGTCCAAGTGGAATTGGGGCACAAAAATCACCCACCCTCGGAAAATGATTCTATCTATTCTAGGGCACTAGGCAGCTAATAAAAAATATCACTTATTTTATATATATATATATATATATATATATATATATATATATATATATATATATATAGAATATTATTTAAACATCACTTATTATTTATATATACAATTCATGTGAATATAAAATGTATATTTACCTCTCTGTATGATGATTCAAATCATCCTTCACAAGATCCAAAACCCTTAGCACTGTGGATTTGGATAGACGAAATCTCAAACTCGTCATCATCGTATTCGTTCAATAAATCGGCCTGAACGAAATCATCTTCGTTTCGCGAAGACAAATACACGAAACAAGAATTCATCATCGCTATCCGAAAACTCCATTGCTACAGAATGCTATACAGCTAATACAAATAGTAGCACAGTCAACGAGATAGAATATACTACATAGACTCCAGGCCGTGTATCAGGCCGCACTAAATTCACAATATAGCAGCTTGAAAGTTTTCCTGTCGGAATAGCCAACTATGAAACTATAACTCTCATCAAGTCTCTCGCTTTTGTTTTGTTTGTTGTCTCATTCACAATCCTCATGGTCTCGAGTCTTGTCCACTGTTCAATAATACATGTTTCGTTTTTCGGTAGAATTAAAAAGAGATGTTCATCTATAAACGAATATTAACTTTGAATAATTATTAATAAGAATTATCATTATCAACTATTCGAGCTTAAGAAGTGTTAAAACGTGTCAAGTGCAAATGAAAAATACAACCTCAAAAGTTATCTAGGTCATACTTCGTTATTAATGCTTTGAGATGTGTGTCAACAGTTCCTTCACGTTTTGAAGTGGTAGTAATAAGTTTTATTGAACGCAAATAAATACCAAATTATTGAAGTGAATTAACGTGATATATATGGTAGTTTTTTAAATGATCTAATGAAATGTTCTAACAGTCCAGTTATGTCAATAGCAATGCAAATACATCCATTTAATTTATCTGTTCAATTATTCATTAGCTTTTAAAAGTAAGTTCAAAAAAAAAATGAAAATCATCATTAGTGTAAGTAAGTTTTCAATAACTTATCCCATGTTACCAGAGACAGTCTTTGAAAACGTGTTATCTTCAAAGGTTCAGTATTAAGTATAAACCCAGATGTTGTTAGGTTTACCATTATTTTCCAGTTATAATTAAAATGAATTCAGAAAATAATAATAAATATAATATAATTAATTTAAAACAAGAAATACTAAAGGGGCACTTAACAACAACAAATAATGAACTCCTACAACTATTTCAATTAACTTATATTATTAGTAAAGAAAACAATTGAAAACAATAAATAAAAATCAAAAACGCCTAGTACTACTAAATAAATAAATTGAACGATAAAACGCAAAGAACGAAGAGCACCAAAACGCAAATGCAATCTTTTGCAACATTCGTGAAACTAACACAACTTCACTTGTATGGCTTTGAATGTTGGAATCTACGAAGTAGTCATTGTTTCATTGCAAACTTAAATTTTAAAAAAAGTCCCTACGCTTGAAGGTAATATATTCAGGGTATTTGTGTGATGGTTGGCAACAACTTTAGCCAACATAAAACGAATCGAAACTACCTAAATCGAGTATAAATGTATGTTCTCATCCGACAGTGACATTTTTCAAAAGTTGTCCCGTTAGTTCGGCTTTTTAGCTGGCCAGCAGTCTAGAGTGGCTGAGTCTGTGGTTTCAGCGCGCTTGGTGGACGCTCTCAGTACTAGGGGCCGCCATGTTTTTTAGCAGTCAAAACATTGGTGAGTCGGGCATGTTACATGATGTTACACCGTGCGATACTGTGATACTGTACGTGTTTGTGATACAGGCGCTCTTCGTGTGTCGTTTTTCTTTTCGATCACATTTATTATAATTGTAATAGTGACTGAGCATAAGCCTCCAGTTTGTTCGGCGTATAACTGCACAAACAGGAGTAACCAAACCACAAACATTTCGTTTTGCAAGTAAGTGCTGAAGTCATTGAACTGTTTTCTACTTTTGTCTTTGATGTACACATGCCATAAAAATCTGATACCACTAATTGTTGTATTTAATTATTGTAGATTCCCATTGAAGAACAAGGAACTTACGAAACGATGGGTTGTAAATACGACAAGGGATAAATGAAGCGCCCACATCAGCAAGTTACTTGTGTTCTTCTCACTTTGAGGAGAAGTTTATGATCGAACAAATAGCCAAAGGCGTCTTCTGGCTTCATCTCTTATTATTTGCACCAAAACTGCTGAGAAAAGGGGTTTAATTAAAATAAGAGATGTGAAAGATAGTTTAATAAACCCTTCTGATAATGTTGTTAGGCTTCTAGCAGGTTGTGAGACGTTTTTAGAAGGAGGAACATTTGCTACTCAAATGTCCAAAGAATGTCGTATTGAAATTTTAAACTCAAATTTTGCATCTGTAGGGCATTCTTTATTTGTACAGAGTGACCATATAATGACTGCAACAGAATTTGAGAAGAATCTCACAATGTTTCATTAGTGAAACTGATTCTCAAACATTTGAGTTGCAGAATGAACCACTTGTGCAAGACAAACTCTTCGACATAAGGGGAAAACATAAGACAAATGTTTACAAAACTAATACAATTAAAGGACAGTAGAATATTAAAGTGTTTACTGAAAACAATTATGTACATTTCTTCAAACCTCTTCCTTCATTCTCACCAACATGACATCGTTTGCTGTAAGTATTGTAGGTTAATATCAGCAGTCGTGCAAGGTTTTGTTTTATTTGTTCGCTTATTTGTTTCGTTTTATTCTATAACCCGGGTTTAAAGGAAGTTAATTTTTAATTTCTCAATTTTTTTTGTGAGATGGGTGGTGATCTTTCCCCGCTGGATGGCGAGATCCGACCGTCCGCTAGTGGGGTTTCCCCCTAACCGGGACTCTACCACCAGGCACCGCCCAGCGAGACAAGCTCTAGCTCCCGACCCGTTCTCCCGGAATACGTGGTAGTGTAAGGGCATTTTGGGTATGCGATGTAAGGGATGAGGATAGAACAAAGGAAATGGAAGGAAAAGGTACTTTGTGATTCGTGGCCGTTGGTAGGGAGTACTGCTCCAGCATTAAAGCCTGGTGTTGATCGGAGGCTCACGAGCTTCTCGATCAGAACAGTCGGCCTCTAGAATATTCCTCCAGACAGAGACTGAATTCGACCTAGCTGAAAAGCTAGTGTTGAAAATCCTGCCGCCATCAGGACTCGAACCTAGGACCTCCCGGTCACAGGCGCTGCAGTGACATCAGTTCATGCACTGAGCTACCGCTCCCGGTCCCAATTTTTACTGGTTTTCCATGTTTTCTAGAAAGTGGACACACTGATTTTATAACAGACATTTATACCTAAAAATCGGAAGTGTGCTGCTGCATTGTTGAAATTAATTTAATGAAAAAAATTATTCTTCAGTTATATCCAGAAATCATTAGTAAGGAAATGGCCAAATATTTTGTAAGTGAGAATATTCTTTTAAATTCTTTCACATCTCTCCCCTTATTACTTAATTGCATATGCCTGGAGAGATGACATAGGCCAATTAAGTCATTATTTTCTTCCTTTCAAATGCATTGGCAGAGTTACTTCAATACCATTACTATTTGAATACAAGAATATTAGTCTACCTAAAACTATCAGCCACTTTGACATCAGCAATGTCAATGCCAGAGACATCAACTCTTTCATGTCCACCCCATCTAATTTTCTCTTTCACATCCACTCCACACAAGTCTAGCAGTTGCTTGCACCATAGGTAGCTGTGACACAGTTCACATAAAAGGAAACCATACAGTATAAGTGAATAGAAAATCATGAAAGATAAAAGTTTGTTTTACTATAATTTCACTTTTTCATATCCACACCAAGGAAGTCTGCCAGTTGGGAAAAATGTATTAAACAATAATATTTTTAATTGGTTTGTGTAATTTACCTTTTTGCAATAGGTTTCATAGAAACCATCACCAATTATTTTGGACTTTATTTGAAGATGAAAAGCCACTTTGTGTTTACACATTTAACCCTTCATGGCATTACAGTGGTTAAGCACCACCTTTTCTGACAATGAATCTAGAAAGCATGACCTGGCAAGCAGTGTTCTGGCTACCTTCAGCCCCTGAAGATTAAATGTTAAACAAGCCACTAAACCTTTGGTACCAGGGGCATAGGAAGCAGGAGAGCATTAAGGGTAGAGACCACCCAGCATTTTAGAGGGTCAAATACTCTGTTCGATCCTCCATAAATTTGTAAATCTGGTAGGATTTTTTCTCTATATTTGCTTTTAGGAACAACTTGTCAACAACTCACTTCCGATGTACAACCCAGATGTTTGTGATGGTGCAACTAATATGTCTGGGTGCAAGAAGGAAGTGAAAACATTACTGATAGACTAACAATTGGAATCATCACTTGTACACTGTCAATAATTCCACAGATTTTGTGGTTCAAGAAGCATCTCAAAATTCACACGAACTATATGATTTGCTGGGTTTGGTAAAATATTCTTCCCACTGTATTTAACAATTTTCAAAGCAAAAGGCTACCAAAATCTTAATCTGCTGCCTGTTACTGGTAACTCTGGATCAGGTCCTCCTGGGCAACTTATAGATCTGAGTCCCACAAAATGTGTTAAGAGTGAAGTCTCTAATGCGATATTAGCAGAAGTATACACAACTTTACAAAACCATTGAGGTAGATTATGTTAAGAATGACATTTCTAACAAAAGCCAAACTGCTATTTGAGGAAGGTTCTGACAATTAGAGATCTTTGAAACTATGCTATTCTTAAAAAATAACACCGAAGTGTTCAGTCCATGCGAACAGTTGGCTCAGTATTTAGAAAAGCCTGATGATTTGCGTGTCGAGGCATGGCATTTTTGCTTGGTCATCACTAGATATGCTCAGTGTCAAAGTCTATCTTTAAGAAGTGGCAGGAAGAGAGAGTCACAATATTGTAAGGTGTTCTGCTTTTTTAAGTGCTCAAAACTACGCTAATTTTTCTGATACTGTTTCAGTTTTTATATAAATCTCCTGGACTCCCTTAGGCAATATTGAAATTGCTTAAGAAATCTTGGTTTGATGGGAAAACTAAAATTCATTATATCCAATAAATGTGAAATTTATTTATTAATAAATATATGGACTTATGTGGACAGTTTGAAATAATTATTCATTATATTTATTGCTTGTTCAGCAGAAAAATAAGCCTACTCCAGGCAAAGAATTCAAAATGGGCTTACAGTTGACTGAGCAGTTGCTGTCATCTCAGTATTCCACACATCAAATGGATGTGACTCGCAGGATATGAGAAGTGCTGTTTCCAAATCACTGTGATCCAAACAATCCTGAGTCAAACTCTCCACCCTCAATTAGTGGCTACACGCTGTGTTAGAAACAGGTTGAGCATCACAGGATCGCAAGTTGCATACCCAACACTTACATACTGGAATGACATTCTCATTATCGTACTATAACACTCAGCTAATCATGCTGGGAACCCTCTCCGAAATATTGAAGTCCTTCATGACAGCTCTGCCAGACATCATATTGATTACATTAGATATAAAACTTTCATACACAGACAGAGGAAAGAAAAAAATAATAATCAAGGAATGCTAGCAAATAGTAAGCTACTAATCCATACAACTGGATATGTACATAAATTTAGATTTTACATTATTTACCAAATCCATTGATAACTTAAAAGCAGTTGGACATTCACTTCCCACCAAATATGACTTCAAAACTGCAAAGCTTGGACATTTAGCGTTTTAATTTACTTTTGCATTTTCAATATGTATTGTTAAGAAAAAATTGTTACCTACAATAAAACCAATCATTCAACTGTAAATGAAAACCATTATTTTATTAACTTAGATACTTTACAATCGAGCTCTTCATATAGTTTTGTTCGAAAACAACTGAATCTGAGAACATGTAATCTATGGACATATGATTTCGAAACAGAATTTGTCGCAACAAAAATATGTAGTTAATACAACTCTGTTAGGTACCTATAGAAAGAAGACTGAGTGAACCTCAGAATCATCCACATTAAGCCATTACCGACTTAAAATCCCCTGTATGGCTGGACTTAAATCCACAAATGAGTATAAAAAATAATTTAAAAAATTTAAAAACAAACAAACCACAACAAAACAACAACCCACCAATTTCCAATTATTGCACTAACAGACAGATTGTGCTCTTCACCAGACTAGATAATCCAAAAACAAAAGAATTTTGTTTTTCTGTTACAGTTCAACCCACTTCACCATCATAGGACATTTTATAGGATGTTTGGAAACAAATTTCTTTGATACTTCTGGAAAATAATACCCATTACTTGTTTTCATGTTCAACAAAAAAAAAAGTCCATACAAATGTTCGTTCAGCTTACAAAACATACAGTAATTTCTGTGTGCCAGATCTGGAAAAGTGTTGTATTTGAGCATTAGAAGAGGGCAGATCAGAAGGTGGGGGAGCCAAGGAAAGTGCAGCAGAATGAAGGGAGCAGAGAGGAGCAGAATGGGAGGCAACAAAATAGAGAAAAGCAGATGGGGAGCCGAGCAAAGGGCGTCAGCAGCCGTTACAAGAAATGCAAGAACGTATGTGGTGTTAAACACCACTAGTTCATTATCAAAATTAAATAAAATTCCATACAAAATTAAGTTTCTCCTTTGAAAGAGAGCTTCCTTCCAGCACTTATCACAAGTGGAACACACTGAAACCACCAAGAAACTGTGCACAGAGGACCCTCTGCCAATATCATAGAGAAAAGGTACCTTTCCTCTATCCAATACTGCCGAGAACACCAAGAATAAGCAGTTCCGACAGTTCTGATCCTTGACAGAGATCTACATGTAGATTTCATTAGCAAATAAGGAGTGGGTCACACCCACAGTTCTCTCTGAGACCGCAAAAGCAGCCAGTGAGAATGATCAATAATAGAATGCAACATTAATATGCTCTAGCCATATGTACTGCCTTCAGTGTGATTGGTGGTGATGAATGGAGATCATTTTTCCTAAGTTGATCACTGAATGACTTTGTTGAATACGTATCACTATTACTTACTTAAATGTAATTATTTGTTTACTTCACTACAACATAGTCCAACAGCACAAAGTTTCTTCAACAAGAAAATATATAAATTATCCTCTACAGATATCAAACTACTCTCCATTCATCCATATACAATATATATAGGTAATTTATATCAAAAAGTTCAATTTTAAAACAGTTAAATTGATACAAATGTTCATGGTATTGGATTATTTTTCATGTGGTGCTTTTTCTTAGTCCAATGTTAGAAACAATTTATTTTTACAAATTATATTCAAAATTATTGTACCAAATTACCCAAATTCATAATAATCCTTGAAAATAGTGAATTTGCATCACACATTTTCATAATAAAACAATCATTTTCAAGATTATTGAAATGAAAAACATTTTGTTAAAAAACAAGCTATGTTCTGAAGATATTACCTTATAATCCACTTTGCTGAATTCTCAAACAGCTTGTCACAATAAATATTGGTCAGTCTAGCAACTGAAATGGCGCAGTACACTCCTCGAATATCTTCTTCTCCTCCAACATGCATCTGGAAAGACCCATTTGCACAACGAACTGACCAAAGAAACTTCTGAAGGGTTTCCCTAAAATGAATAAACATCCCATCATGATTTTGCACATTTTTAATAGATTACAAATTCAAACTCTGATGAACGTATTTACAACAATTTTCAAGCAAAGTAGTCCATTTAATCAAGAATTCTTCTTAGAATTTGTTTTACAACCATTTTGTAAGCCATCTAATACGTGATGATAACAAATACTAACCTATTAATTATTCTAAATGCTTCTTCTGTACCTAGTGTACACAAAGCATTGACAGCTGCATATGTAGGAGCTAAATGAGGATGTTGTCCAGGGCCTCCCCCAAAACCACCATCAGGACTCTGGCACCTGAAAATTTGGAAATAGTGTTTTGATTAATCAATTATTTAGGGCGGGCATTTAGCCATATATCAGGCAGTCATGGAAGGAGGATTCTGTACAATTTTTTGATGTACACAAAAAGGTCTAAAATCCTCATCCTCATCCCTCACCCCCAAAAAGAATCCTCAATCCTCACCCCCCAAAAAAAATCACTATACAATTGTTACATTTTAATAATTCTGGGTGGTGTTAACACCCTCTTGAACCCTCTCAATAATTAAAAGGTAACAATTGTGCAGTAATTTTTTTTTTATACTAATACTAATGTTTCGAAATGATTTAGACTTTTTGTGTACATAGAAAAGATTCACAGTATCCTCTTTCAATGTCCGACTAATATATGGCCAAGGAAATTGTATTCAAGAATGTTGTGAACAACTACACATTTAAGTTGAATATCTTATTTGTTAAAATTGGATGAATTGGATACAATACAATAATTTACACAAAAATTATAATAAATTTTCATCAGATGTAGATTCTACACTTTCTATTAAGGTCATTCTATTGGCCTTATTATGAAGGTTAGACAGTCATTACATTTGTTTGTAAATTAAAACACTGCCTATACTTCAGTGACAGCTTTTGAAACATTATGTCATACAAACAACTGTTAGTTATATCAATATAGAAAGTCACTGTTTTCATCACAACACATTAAAGGGAATACACAAACTTGTGAGTAAAGAGGTTAGGTCAGTCACAGATAAAATAGAAATCCTGAAATATTATTTTCAACAAATATGCAAAATTTAAAACCCAGAACTACTCTCACATTCTTTATGGGCAAAAAATGCACAAACAAATATCATCCCTCTCAAAAGTAAACAAAAAGTCTGTAATACCTTCCTCAGTCCTACCGTCTCCTATGGGAAGCTTAAGTACAGCTTAAGTAAGAAAGGGGTTTCGAAGTCCCGCTACATTTCAATAAAGTACGATATCACTTTTGTTCATCCATTGCTGTACATAAGTTTTTTTTGCCAATAAGTCTTTATTCAAATGATTTTGGCTGTCCAGGTGACGCCATGTCGATGGCTGTGGTGCTGACATTTTGACTATCTTGTCGTGGTCTTTCTCAGGGCTGATCTGGCCCGGCCTACGACAGCACTGAGTCAGATACACAATACCTAAGACACTAATTAAAAAATGTGTATGATGAAATACGTATTGCTGTTCATTATGTAATTAAATTTTGGATCCTACAGATAACACCCGACGTTTTCTAGTTAAAGAAATATCAAAGTTTTTGTATTTTTCTTTGGACTCTAATTAAATTAGTGTTGTCATTTTTTGCTCTTTTTATATTATTTGTATCACTTGTTAGATGATCCTGAATTTTCCAAGTTTGTAGACACATTCATTGATGATGAGGTGTCTGAATGTGATGATTGTTCAGAAGATGAAAATTATATTTTTTTTTACTCCATTACCAAGTAGTAACTTAAACAATACTGATAATTCTGAGAGCATCAAAAGAGATGAAGAACTGATGAAGAATTTTCAAGATGAGGTCGAAAAATGTGCAGCTTCATCACAATTCATTTCAAACTCTACCAGAAGCAACCGAATGGAAGCCTGATGCCTTTCAGGAGCCCCCTGGTCAGAACAACGGAGCAGATACATGGCTAAGGCTATATGGCAGCACCAGCAATGTTTAAGCTGAAAAAGGTGCATGATTATAAACAAACCTTAGTTACTGAAAAGACTGACATTTTGAACACTGATCTGTTCAAAATGAATATATTTCATATAAAAGTAATTGAATAAGAAGCACCGAAATTTCTCCATATGATTATCTTTCCAAACATGTAACTTGCTTGTTAATAAAATTACAGAACTGACAATGCACACTAAACACAATATACGAACAACAAAGGCAAAGCTTTTGGTTTCAGAGGAAGAGATGAGGAAATTCTTGGCAATCACTATTATGATGTCAAACTTGAAATATCCAAGAATCTGTATGTATTAGGTAGAGAAAACAAAAGGTCCCAAATATTGTAGACAAAGTGAAAAGCAATCGTTATTTTGAAATAAGGAACAATTTAAAACTTCAAGATGATGAAACGATCTCTCAAGAGAAAGATAAAGATAAGTTCTGGAAAGTGAAACCAATTAAACCGA
This sequence comes from Teleogryllus oceanicus, assembly GCA_964035755.1. NCBI lineage: Eukaryota > Metazoa > Arthropoda > Insecta > Orthoptera > Gryllidae > Teleogryllus > Teleogryllus oceanicus. The sequence goes on from CAXIVR010000006.1 coordinate 131,406,259, forward strand.
ACCCATACAGGTTGCCTTTTATATATAAGATCAAACAATGTTGCCATAGATGAACAGATGGTCCTTTTCTGGGGACATGTAGCAACTAGGCAATTTGTGAAAGGGAAATCCAATTTTTGCTGTTTGAAGTTTATTTGCAGCAGCAACTTCAGTTGGTATACCTGTAGATTCTTTTTTTATTTTTATTTATTTATTTTATTTATTTATGCTGGGCAAAACAACTCGAGCAATGATGCTAGTGATTGTGAAGATTTTTGAATCTAGATGATGAGACTGTAATTCGCTTGGCAAAAACATTACAAGGTAGTGTGATCTCCACGAACAGGTACTTTACTTCAGTTGATCTAAAAAGATGCCCTTACATTATCATGCAATATGCCAAAGCACAGGAACTAAAAAAGAGCAGAATTTCAAAGTCTGCAAATTTCAAAACAGGTAAGGAACTAATTCACCTTGGTCATAGTATATCACATGAACTTGTCAGGAATGATGGGCAGAAATGCCTGATGAAATGGTTTGATTATAAGTCAATTTGCATCATCATGTGATGGTGTTTCTGAACCTGATAACTGTAGGCTTTGGTCAAAGAAAGACTAAGCATATACAATGATAAGAAACCCTTAAGTTGTGAAGAAATACAATACAAATATGGGAAAGGTTGAATTTTTGGGCAGGGTATTTGGCCATTACATGATAAGTGCAAGAACCAAGAAGTGGACTGAAAGGTTAATTACGCACATGATACATATTCTGTCGTAGCAGCCAGTTGGACTAAGTATCACAGAGATCAAATCACACTGAACGAGTCAAATAAAGAAAGGCTTGATCTGATTAGCTTTCATGTTGAAATACAAGAATACTTCATGAATGTTGAGCAAAACATTAGTCCCTCAGATTAAGAAGCTGAAGAGCCTACAGCAAAAAAATCCCGAAGAAGCGTTCCACATCCATCAGACCATTTCAGAAAAAAAGAGCCCTACATCTTCAAGAGATTTCTACACTTGCAAAAAAGAATCATTGCAGGCTACCAGGCTGCGATACAAATCAATTAAAATAAAATGTTCCAAGTGTAATGTTTATCTTTATCTACTAGAAAACAGAAATTGTTTTAAATTATACCATTAACTTTAATGGCAGAAGCTATTTTGAACAATTTTCAAAATATATCTAAAAATAAATACTAAAAGTTTGTTACATTTTAATTTGGATAGTAAATATAATAATTCTTCAATAGAGGTCTGTTGTTTGTTGTTCTTCATTATTATTTATCAACACATTTTCATGTTTTTTAATTTTGGCTTACTGTGTGCTTTGTAATTGTTTCTTCTTTTTTTGTAAAAAAGATGTAATGGTAAAAGAAATACGTGTAAGAGTATTGTTATAATCCAGAAATATAAGTTAATAGAAAATACTAATTTATAACTCCTTTGGTCTCAATGTCACCTATAGAAAACACAGTTTTCATGAACTATGTTATAAAATTGTTTTATTATTTTTTACTTTACTCTTGGATATAAACAAGGCTAAAGCTTGATTTTCACAAAGATCAAAGCACTTTTGCAGGTCTGAAGAGGATATCACACTGCCAAATTAGTATTCACCAGAAGAAAAATATCAAAAACGCTTTCAGAGTAGCCTTTAAAACAATATTCATAATGCATGGGAAAAAACACTTCTATGTTCCAACACATACTCCTTGTAATAACAAACTAAATCCCAAAATAAAATGGTACACATCACAAACTAACCTTCCTATAAATGAAGCAATTTTTGACCTGTCCTCTGCATCCAATGTTTCTTCAAGGAGCTCCAACGAATGGAGGATCCAATAACACAGCCATGGCCTACTTGCATCGAGGCACTGTGTAAAAGAAAGCATCAATGTCTTGACAAGTATACACAAATATTTTCACTTTACAAAAACATTATGAAAGCAACAACTGAGATGAATATAATGATAATAATTTTTTCTCACAATTTATTACATGAAGTTATGTTTGAAAGTATGTTAGTGCTTTCCACCCCCCCCACACACACACATGTCCACCCACATGCCTACACCCCCTCGATTCGGCTAGAACAATGGTGAAATATTAATTTTGAGGAATATTAGATCCTAGTGTTGTTCAGGCAAACATTAAAATAACAGCAGTCTCTTTCTGTACCTGGGACACCTTAAATGGATATATCCATCAAAATCTTGAGACTTTAAAATGAAATTCCATCAATTTTTATGCAGTATTACACAATTGTCTGTAATCTAATTAGACTAGAATTAAATAAATATGTGTTCCTTTACTTGAGGTAACTAATCCATTGGAGCACTATGTGGCTGTTATGGTTGCAGAATATTTTCAAGTATTTTTATTGAACTGTGCTGTGTTAGAGAAAGTGAACTGTTGTATAGCAAGTAAATTGTTAACAGATTTATGGATATTTTATGACCAAATGAAATACAACTTGACTGATACTCCCCAGCTGCGGTATTATATACGAACAATTTCTAGTTTTGCTTTGATTTATTTTCAACAAAGAACAGTAAAAATTATATGTGGTAGGAGAGGGAAAAGTATAATCTGCACTCTTTCTATTACTCCAAAACCTCTTCCAGCTTTTTTACTACATATATTTGCAGGATGAATAAAAATACCTAGAAACTGAGGGACTTAAGATTCCTCATTTAAAGATCGACTTGCAAGCTTTTAATATTTTACTATTTACAGCAGGAAGAATTGAGTATGCACCAAAAAAATCCAATTATGTGCTTCTAGAAGAAAATGAACGAACATGCATTAATATAGTTTAAATATCAGTGAATTGTCACTTATGATGGAAAAAAGTTTAGCAATGCCCTAAAGGAATAAAAAATATACAAATTTATAAAACCTGCTTTCCATTAACAATATATATATTAAATGCATATAAAATGAAGTAAACTGATATTAAATTTATTATTCTTTTATGTCAAAGACTGTTTATTTACTCAAACTGAAAGATCCTGACTTTCAATCAGTTTTTATGCTTGTGTTTCATACATATGTGTAAACTATTTAAAATTGTGTTAGTTCATAATGAACTTCAACAATTCTTTTTTACATTCATTTGTATTTGTTCTGTTGCATTTAACTCATTACTGACATTCAAGAAGTTTTATAATGCATTTGTTTTCATTTTACACTTGTACTTAAAATCTCTTTTATTTTTTTAAATCAACAAACCTACAAAAAAATTGTTTGCTCCATAGTAAATGGCTTCTGTCTTTAATGTTATTGAGTTCCCTAACAACCGTTTAATGGATATAATACAGGTTCTCATTAGCTTCAATGCGTCTCTTCTCCAATCCCTACTAAATTAAATTAATGAAATACAAAATTTCTTAATCAGTTCTGAACTTCTTTGAGTCTAATCCATTCATTACTTCTCTTCATCATTCATTCCAGAACTATTTTACTAGTTTTGGCTTTCAATTCATTTTTTTGATGACCCAAATTTTATGATATATTGGACAATAACTTTCGGCCAAACATGATCTCATTTTCAAATACAAGTAAATAAACATAAAATTGATAGCAATAATGATCCAACTCACTTTTCAGTGCAAATTGTAATTTACCTATAGGAAAAGAAAGCACTGCAGTAATTCTATTGTTTAAGTTTTAAAATATTAATTATTCAGATATTTTGATCCTTCCATGCAATACTGTATTTTTTCAACTGAATTGTTTGAAATTAAAAATATATCTTTTCCAACATTTTCTTAGAAATGTAGGCTTTTTTCTATGTTGTCTGTCCCTTCATGTATCTCTCTACTCATAAAATATTTTCTACTACAATTTTAGACATGAGAGTAGATGTTTCAAAATAAGTTTCCTTTGTATTGATTGTGGCAGTAACATATAATTGGATAATAATGTGTATTCACATTAGGACTGTTTAAAATAACACATGTTATGAATTTCTTTGACAAAATTCAATGATAGCAATAAAAACACTTTTGGGTGATAGCAATCTTACTCATAAGAGTTAGGAAGATAAAATAAGCATTTCTTCAAATATGAAACATGCTTTCCACGAAACAGTGAAGGAGCATTAATGTCAATAGTCAATTTCTTTGAAAATAACTGGAAAAGTTCTTCAACCGATTCTTCCACCTTAATCTAAAAGATACGAAAAGTTGAATAATCGAAGCAAAATAACTCTTGAAAAAAATATACAATTATATAAATAGTAACCTGCTCTTCAGAAGTCTTAGTAGGGCAATTCTCTTCATCAAATCTCTCGCTGCGAAGAGCATCGATGCACCTTGCATTGGTGGTCATGTTTGAAAAGATAACCTCAATGCCTCATTTATGCAGAAAATATCAACTACCTGATGCTCCTTCGCCTTGACAAGCATTAAATGACTTTCATTCCTCGAGAACTACAACTGACAATTCATATTACAAAGACCAAAAAATTTGACAAGTAACGATTCAATATAACTTTACAGCACCGACACAAGCACAGTGTCCTGAGACTGACAGTGCCACAAATTTCAATTGCACTGCGATCATCGCACCGCACCACACCGCACTGTAACCATCGCCGTTTAGCAAGTTCAGCACCCCCGCCGCTGGCGCAGCCTGCATGAAGTCGGCATGCACCAAGAGAGGGTACTTGGGTTTTCCTAACGTGGCAGCTGAGGGTATTATCTTCAAGATGGATTATGGCACGGCTTTTCGTGTCTTTCTCGGTGTGCCGCTAGAGTCGCTTGATCTGTAGCACTGCCTGATAGGGTCGCGATCATGTGACATCTTGCGACAGAAACGAAAGACGCAAAAAGTCTTGCCATATTCCATTTCGAAGATAATACCTTCAGCTGCCACGTTACGAAAATCCAAGTATAAATGAAGCGTTCTTGGCATGCACCAAGGAATTATATTATTTGTTATACTCTTGTTACTTACAATATTCTCTGGTGAATGTTATAATGAAAACACACGCAACAAAATTCGGTAAAATATGTTTCTGATAAAGATGAGAATTAAATCAAAAATAAAAACACAGAGTATATTACTGTGTTTTCATTATATGAGACACATCGAAGATTGAAAATTTTAAATGACTCTGCCAGAGAGCATCTAAATCTATTTATTCTAATTGTAGTTCTTGAGAAATTTATATTATTTTTCCCAAGAGGGGACCATAAATCGCTTGTCGACTCAGTGGCGGCTTATGTTGCACGGTTGCACAACCCCCAGATAATTGGAAAAGATCTTATTATATCTTAGGAATATACATTTTCCTTTTAATGACATTCAATATTCAAGATATTGTATTATATGGACACGTTTTCTTGAGACCCGGAATACCTACCCCCCCCCATTCCTTTTCAACCATTAGTTGAATTAAGAGTAAATGATGAAAACGACCGTTGTAAACAAAATCTGATAACCAAAAATGTTCGCTCCCGTGTAAAAGAAACAATTTTTCATCAAAAAAACGAACTACAAATTTAATATCAAATTCATTTTGAGAAAATAACCACACGCAACTAGCACCGGTAGCGGTAGCTCAGTGCATCAACTGATGTCACTGCAGCGCCTCTGACTAGGTTCGAGTCCTGACGGCGGCAGGATTTTCGACACTAGCTTCATGGCTGGGTCGAATTCAGTCGCTACCTGGGGAGAAAATTCTGGCAGCCGGCTGCTCTGATTGGTAGGTTTCCGTGGTTCTCCGATCAATAGCAGGTGAATCCAGGAGCGGTACCCTAAAAACCGGGCCACGGACCGCGCGCGATCTGTGCTTCCTCTTCCTTGTCCTGTCCTCTTCTCTTACACACACACGCACTTACACTAACATGTTCTACACCACATGCCGGGAGACCGGTCGGGAGCTTAAAACATCCCGACTGGGGCTGTGCCTCGCTGGTGGGAGGAAGCACCACTAGCCTGGTTAGGGGGAAATCCCACTAGCCGACGGTAGGTCGGCGCCGGATCTCGCCATCTGGCGGGGTAAGATCGCTGCCATATCCCGAGAAAAAACATGCGCTACACTAGAGGGAAATAATGACCGAAACAGTTGACGCCCCCGGAAACACGAAAAAATCAATCAATCAATCACACGCAACTAGCGAAGCGAAGACTCAAGAAAACGTGCGCAAATATATCAATGTGCATGAAATCATTTTTGAAATCTCGGCGCTCAACGCCCCTTATGGGGCTTGGAGACGCGTTGCGTCAAGATGTAGACGCAACAAATTAAAAAAAAAAAAAAATCAAAGAGCATCTAACTGGCGTTCTCTCCGGCGCGGCGTCTGATGACTCCCAGTATTACACCACGCTTTTGGCTCTATTTCTGGGTTTGCTGTTTTACTCTTTGGCCCTTCGCTTTAACACGAATGAAATGCGGCCTTTGGTGCCTGAAGAATTACGCACACAAAATATAAGTCCTCACTGCTCAATTATTTCCCGCAAAATTCCACCAAGTCCCGCATCTATCATTTACAATGACCTCTACGATGTGCGGTACGCGATCTAAAACTCTCCCTCCTCATATATTACGAGTTCAGCCCTCCATAGCTTTCCTTACCTTCTTGTCTTGTTTTGCAAAACAATCTCCAGTTTCCTTCTATGTCATACCCATTACTAGTTTACCACTAATCCTACACGCCCTTACACATCACAATCCTCCTGTCCGTTACTTGCCGCGCTATGTTTTATTTACTTCCGCTTCCATGGTTGTAAGGGAACGCCCTGCCTGCATGCCTATGCCCTCAGCATTTACACTTTTCACGATGAATTTAATAAATGTTTGTCCACAATTTCCATCAAAATATTGTGTGACAGTCTGGTATGTCACAATACCAATATTCTGTCGTCTGACTCGCTGCAAATTAACTTCATGAATTTCGCGGGTTATTGAAAGTACACAAGTTTAGTCAATTATTAACACCAATTAATGCATTATTTATGATGTTTAGAGAATTTCTTTTATTTATTTTATATTAGATTTAATGATTCAAAATATACACTTAATGAATTCTTTGTCTAAAGTCGGCTGTTCTGGAAGAAAGTCCCTTTTTGTCTCTCACGGTGGATACATACTACTCGCGCAACTTTTCTTGAACGATGGATTGAAGAAATGCGGGCGGAGTGGGGGTGTTAGTTACAGTCGGCCAATGGCCTATTTACAGCAATGTCAACCACTGGAAAATGAAAGTCAAACCCACTACGTGTACGGCGAGGTCATTGCTCTGGGTAGGCAACGACAGTGACACTAGATATACGTTTTAGGTGCCTTCCTTGAAGGACCTGGACCTACCTCAGCCATTTCTTTAGGTAATAGTAATAAAGCTAAACAGAAGTTCTCGACTATAATAGCAACTACCTCTGGCTAGCTTATGTTTCACGACAACGAAGTTTTAATGCTTGGAACGTTGTCATCAGTGCTCGTTGCGAGCTTTTCCCTTCAACTGTTTATTGCCCAAGGGAGGGGGAAGCAAGGTCATCGTTCAAGAAAAGTTGCGCGAGTAGTATGTCCGTCTGCAGCAGCCTGCAGTCACAGTTGGCTCACAGACAAATATGAGTGCTCTGTGAGTTGGCTGGTGGAGAGCAGAGCGCGTGGGTGGGTGGAATACACTATATAGCAGTTGATAAACAAAATCCAAACCCAAGACAATATTAACAAAATATTATTCTTAATCCCTCATTGTTGTTTTGCATCTTGTATTTTTCAAATTCCCTCCCTGAATGCATGCATTGCCGTTGATTTCTTTCAAAATATTAAATTAATTCATAAAATTAAACAAGACTTGATCTTTCTACATTATCTCATTTCTGAACAGAGTTCCCCGTTGTTTACTTTCCTGTTGAAGGAGGGCAGTACTCTTGACCGTCGCTCCGGGTTCGTTCCATCTCCATGTTGCTGATTAATCCACACAAAAATGTCCGTGTTTTATACTCGCACTCATATTCCCAAATTTACTTCCGAAATTCCCTGATAATTGTAGTCAAACATTCCTTCCTAATTTATAACGCAATTATCTGCGTTGACCACTATCGCGTAAAAATTATAAGCCCTGACTTCACTTCAACAATGACGAAAAATCCTCCTCCTTCGTCTCCGACCATCACTGTCTCTTCGCCTCGTCTCTCGTTCGTTCATCCTGCGCGCCTGTCGACCATTTTTTCGGAATACTGCGCAACTAGTATACCAATACGTTTCTACTGAGCATCTCATTTGATAACTCGAAAAATCTAAATTCTCATGGTCACTTGTGTTACGCGTTTCATACATCTATTCCTTCCTATTCCTGATCATGAAAAAACGGACGGCAACCGGAAACGAACTAGGTAAAGGAAATGGATAATGAATATTGGAATATGGAATACTCAAGATCTGGGAAATAAGATACATATTACTTACATAAGATACATACTACCACATTACATATGGTATTTTGGGGTATTGTTTCCCGATGTGTATGTGTAGTCCTACCTCGTATCATTAAATAATAAGCACCGTTGCACGTCTGACGAAGTTTCTATTGTTCTCCGGGTGTCTTGAAATTATTTTTGGAATGTATGGAGTTTGGCTTATATTTTAGTATCGTCCACTAGCAATTCAAATTTGGATTTAAATATTTCCCTAAAATATTGTTATATAAGATAAATAATATTGGTACCAACACTGATCCTTGTGGAACACTACTAGACTCTGGTCTTACCGTCGACAACTCGTTGCCAACTCGTACTCGGAAGATTCTTCCAGCCAGACTTTTTTACAAATTGCGGATATTTGCCTTCTTGGTGACGTCCGCCTCCTGTTTTACCTAGTTAAGGTTTTAAGATCTGTACACCTAGGTCAAACAGAGTTCTAGTTCGTTTGACAATGTGGTTTCCAATTATGTAAGTCGCTTTTGCGGCAATGTGTCAAAGTTTTTTGTATTAACCAGATATACAATATCCATTTGTTGCCCCAGTATTGACTTCGTTTATTCCAAGGAACCAAGGTTCCAAGGTTCCAAGGAACTCGGCAAGTTTATCATGGTTGAGAGTACCAGCATAAAGCTGTCTATTGCTAAAGAATGGTAATTCCTGTCAATTAATTTTCACATTTTTGAGGTGACATCCCTGCGACTACATACCCGGGTCAAGTGATGTCCCGGTAATTTTTACTTTCTCGCATACGTACACATACACGGCTAATATACATAGTATAGCTAAAGTTATGTAAATCAATTTTAAGATTTCATCGGAAATACACGTTTTGGGGTCTCAGTGATAACGAAAAATTGTTTTTTACTTTCTGATATACAGTCGACCCTGGTTATAGTGAACTTCTGGGGACTAACATTTTTAGTTCACTATATCCGAGGTTCACTATATCCGATGATTTCAAAATTAAACAGAATTTCTCCATAAATATTAATTTTATTAACATATACAGAAAAACACATTAACCGCACGAACAGAAAATTCCAATATCTTTATTTGCTCTTAAAAACAAATTCCTTTCCAATTGTTTACTTCGTACTTTTTCATTAGTAATTTCTCTAGATCCTTCTCCTCCTCCGGGTTCTCTAATTGGTTCTACATTGACATTCTACATTGACCTCTATATCTAAGTATCGAAATGCAGTCTTGACACCCTTCAGTGCCTCTTGCACTATTGGAATTCAAGCTGCCTAGTGTTGGAATTTGTGACACTGAGGCGATATATTATTTTCCAGGAGAGAATTAATTTCAAAGACTAGGTTCACTATAGCCGAGGTTCAGGTTCACTATAACAGAGTTTTCTTATGCTTATTTGTAATGTGAGCGAAACAGGACCAGTGACTTAAGTTCACTATAACAGAGGGTTCACTATATCCGAGTTCACTACAACCGGAGTCGACTGTAATATTGAATAATATACGTAGTTAAGAGAAAGTTATGTAATGCTGTGGTGCTGTAATAACTAGAACGACTAGATGCCCTTTTTTATCCAGTATTATTTAACCATATCCTACACGCTCCTATAAGTAACAAATTACTTTCTCTAAAACGTTCTGTACTCATCGCTACCAACTAAACCGAAAGTAGGATTTTAATCAAAATTGATATTCTCCAGTCGATCTGGTTGATGTAGGGGTCTTCTGAATTTTAAAATGATGTTTTAATTTTTGAGGTACTTTAGATCAAGCCTCAAGAACATGTTCATTTTTTTTCTAAAAAAAGTCTCAAAATTTATTGATTAAAATTTGTTCTTGGTTAGCGCAAAGGACGTTGAAAAAATGTTGTGAGATGAAATATCTGAATGTTAGAAAATTTAAAAAAATTGAAAATATAATTTTTTTCTCCGAATGAAATTGGTCCTCATATATATATATATATATATATATATATATATATATATATATATATATATAGACACACACACCTAGCCTCCCTGGATATATCAGAGTTATAACTCTACTGCAGGCAGCGGCTCCGTATATAAAGACACTGGTGGCGCCCACAACCTCGCTCAGGGACGCCTCACTACCAGGTTGCGAAATCAATGACCTGCGTTGGCAACTTGCGCCTTGGGTGCATCAGAGGATTTTCGGTCCATTATGGGGATTAATTTTGCTACACGGGCGGTTCATTTCGTCTCGCCTCGGCTCCGTCCGGTTGCTGCGCCTTCCGGGGCGTTCTGTTCACACGTGACACCAGACACAGGATTATACTTCAGTGGCCCGGGTTTGGGCAGAGCCACGGCGTGGAAAACAAATTACAGCCTGTGTTCGCGCTACTTGTGGGAGCCCGCGCTCTCGTCGCTCTCGCGTGCAGACGGCACTATACTATGCTCGCACTTTTTCTTGATTCTCGAGCTCCCTAGTCCTCGCTCAGCCCGGCATAGCACGGCCCGGTAGAAAATACGAGCTTCACTCCAGGCGTCAGGCTCAGTTTGATGCTGCCCACCTTCTTCAACGCCAGCCAAGCTTCTAGTGTTCGGTCTCTCTTTCTATCGATCTGTGCGTACCATGTTCTTTCTTGTTACTCAATTATTTCCGTAACTATTAATTATTTCTTCAGAATTAAAAAAAATCCGTTGTTTCTCATAGCTATCTACTTCAAGACGAGTTATTACTCCGAGTTTTCTGTCAAAGTTGACAGCCCTGCACTGCTGTGACGTACACAGAACACGCCTCTCCCCGCTGTGGAGTATCAAGAAAAAGTGCGAGATTAGTACTTGGGTTTTTCTAACGTGGCGGCTGAGGGCAGTATATCTCAAGATGGATTCGGTACGTCTTTTGAGTCATTCTAAGTCCTGCCGCAAGATATCGAATTATCGCGACCGCATTAAACCGTGCTGCAGTTCAAGTGACTCTGACAGCAGGATTGAGAACGACTCAAAGTGTCGTGCCGAATTTTAGAGATACTACCCTCAGCGGCCATGTTAGAGAAACCCAAGTATAAAGGCTAGATCCCTGACGCCGTTCAGCGACTCTAGTGGTCATTGTGGTGCTTTTGGGAACTATTACGTGCGTATCTGACAGCCTTCCGTCGTGGTTCTATCCGTTCCGCACGTTCAGCATTTTGTTGGTCAACGTTCTGTCTTTGGCAAAGTACGCGGCTTCCAACTTTCTGAAGTCTTTCCCGATGTTGTAATGTGTAAATACAATGGCTGATACAAATACTTGAATTTAAACTAATACTTTAATTTAAATTAAACGAACGTGTTATATCAACAGCGTACACCCTAACAATAAGGAGAATGGGATAGAACCAGTCCTCTGCCAGTAGATAGGCCGGGGCCTGTTCTTATTTGAATTATGTTTGAATTTCAAGATTGGTTAAAATTTGAATTCCGCCATGTGGGGCCTCCACGTGGGCCAATAGCGTCGAAGGGCGCAAGGCGCGGCACTTGAAATCTACAGGACAGACCAGCAACCATTAACATGCTTTTTATTATTGTAAGCAAACGGTTTCATCTGAACGTTTTTGCCAGAGCTTTTGTGTGTTTTAGCGTTTGCTTTGTGTTTAGCGTTTGTGTGTTTCACTGCATTTGTGTTTCTCGAAATCACCCCAATTTAGACGTTGTTGGGTACCCAATTGCCAAATACAACCAAAATAAGGTGAACAACAATTCTTTAAGTTTCCAGAGATCCTGGTAAGCGATATGAAATGCAAGCATGGTTCTATAACAATTTTTCACCTTATACTCTTTGACATAGTAAATAAGCTATGTCTAAATAATACATGAAAATTAATTAAATAATGTAATTATATGTGAGGATATTGTATACTAATTATTATGAACATCAATGTATTGAAGTCATTAAGCTTTACTAGTTTGCTGTAATAATCATGTAATTGATAATTAACATTAAAGGTGATGTTGATATAACTATAACCAGCTCAATAATACATTGCAATTTTATTACAGGTGTATGAAAATGGTTAAAGGCAATTGGGGACTGACTTTGGCATCAGCCCTTGGAAAATTCTCATAAGCTTGAGATATGTATGTATGGAGCACTTCACATGGAAATGTTCACTGCAGCGGGCAGACTGGCACTTAATACTGAGCCTGCATTTTGCTGATATGCGTCCTGAGTTTCCGGAGGGTGCACTCAGGTCATTTATAGAGAGCTTACCACAACAAAGGTGTACATTTCTATTATTATTATTATTATTATTATTATTATTATTATTATTATTATTATTATTATTATTATTATTAGCAACTAGAAGGTGTAATAGAAAACTTTTTTCGTTTTAATTTAATTAAACATCCTTATTTCATTTGCAGGATCTGCTCGGCATGTAGTGACAACATTTCTCCTGAGTTCTCTAGTTCTTCATTGAGAAAAAATCCTGCAACACGTGGTGTAGTCAAAATCTCAGTTTTGTGGGATCTTGATGAAAAACCAACTGAAACTCAAAACGTCTGTAGTATTTGACAAACACTGGCGCCTAAACCATGCGTAAAATTTTTCAAATTGAAGAACCCTGTCAATAATGTATCTAGTAGAAAGTTAAGAAATTTGCAAACCTTCCTTAGTTTTAGAACTTTATATGAAGCCATGAAATGATCAGAATTTTCTCAAAAAATGGCACAAATTTTTGTTTAATTTCTTAGTAAGAACAGAGTAAAATACTTATAAAGTACTTAAAGTCCAATTTTCAAGATTAACTCTGAATTTTCAGAAATTTTAAAGTGTGCATTTTATCATCAACTTCTTACAATTACAATATTAGTGAAGTTAGAACTTTTCCTTCGAATTAAATTTGGTGGTATAAATAGTTCTTCCTTTAAAATTATGAAGATTGTTTGTAAATATTAGTAGTTTTTGCTACAAATTAAGCCCAGGTGAACTAACTTTGGGAATTTTTAAAATGACAAAAAGAGATTTTCTCGAAAATGGCTCCCACTTTTTTTCTGAACAATTATTATGTTAGTACATGCACTTTAAATAATGTCAAGTAAATTTTCTTGAAAACTCAACACTTTTTTATTCAAATGAGCTCAAAATTACTCATTTCAGAATAGCTCAAGCTTTGTTTTCTCAAAGGTGGCTTCAATTTCTTTCTTTAAACTATTTCAACGAATAGTGGTAATGGTACTGTTTAATATAATATAATGTAATGTTCATTTTTGCGTATTCTTTTGTTTTCCCAAAAATTGCACAAATGTTTTTATTTCTTTCAATATCTCATGCCAGTAATATGCACATTCCAATGGATATATTATTGAATTTGTAGTGGAAGTTCTTCAAATTACTTCAAATGAAGTTTTTCAGCTCAAATAGATTCCAGAGAAAAAGAGCTTCAATTTTGCATTTATTAACGCTTAACGCCTTTTTAATGGCTTTAAATTTCAATGAACTTTTCTTTAAGACAAGGTTTTAGCCTTCTTTAATACTCTTAAAATAATATTTCTAGTTCTACTATTTATTAATCGAAGGATTGAGAAAATGGCAAAAATGTATTTTGGACGATAGATGCCAGCTGGCAGGAAGGATGAGGAAGACCGTAAAGTGGTCCACTCCAAAGGAAATTAAACTTAACTTTGAAAGCTGTTCTGTAGCACTTCCCGAGTTACTATATCGTAATTTAAGTAAATCCAAACTGGGACCACTTTCTATTGGAGACATGTACCAAATTGAAGTTTTGGGATTCAATTGTAAAAATTGTATTTTTTGGTGATAATCATTTGGTGTTTCTGTTGCAGTAGAATTTTTATCTCAGAGTGTTTTTAGCCTATCTGTCTTGTGAACTATGTATAGAATCTTTGTATAACAGTTTGGCATTTTGGGAAGCATTAATATTTCTAAACATATTTCTGATGGTTTCTTGAGATGTCTGTTGGGTATAATCTCCTGAGTATGATAAGTGCTTTATTTAGTTATATTGTTTTGCAGGAAATTGTGTGCGTTAGTCACATAACACATGATTAGGGAAAGACATGAAAATATTTTTTAGTAATTGAAAAACTGTTCAATATCTGTATCAAATGTTGAGTAATTCTGGATATAAAATCATTATTTGGATTTTCATCCACGATCCATTGAGCAGCTAGCCATGCTTTTGGACAAATATGTAGCCTGTGATATGGAATATTGGTGAAACATACCAAGTCCAAAAACTCTGCTGGATTAATGAAGTTGAAGTAGAATCATGTAATTTTTTTACTTGTTCATCCCTTGTACTAGGCTGGAAATTAAAACATCAGCTGTATAATGCATTTAATGTGTAATATTGCTTTTTGAAGAAAGCAAGCAAAAAAAGAACAGATTTTGTGACTGTTGTGCAGATACCAAGTTTCCTGTTTATTTATAAAACTTATCAATAATATTCATTTGTATTGTACCTTAGTAGCAATTTTGATAACTGACTGAGAAATTTGACTTGGTGTTGATAGCTGGAATGTCATTTTAATAATGATGCAATATTAAGTAATGGTCACTAGTTATATTTGGACCAATAAATATATTTATTTTTATAATACAATTGTAATGTTTTGTAAAATAATCTTTATGTCTTTTTTTTGTATGACTACATAATTTAGAAATAAATATTGTGTTTATAAAATAACTTTTTATTTTGCACTCCTTGGACAATAATTCCATTCAGTGACTTAAGATTCCAAATCCTAATATTTTAGTCTTCTTAATTGCCTAGCATATTTTACATAAAAATAATGTATTCATTTGACGCCATTTTGAAAACAACTTCATTTTAAATGTCCCGGTCGTCATTACGCGCCACCTCCATTGGTAGAACGCTCTTCGACGCTATTGGCTCAATCGGGGGCTGAGATGGCTGCTTCGCCCTCCATGAAAATTAGATAAGTGCGTTGGGATTAACATTGAGTGCCGTCTCTATTAGTAGTCTCTCTGGGCCTGTGGTACTGGACCATAGACTAAAGAGGCATCTTTACTCTATGACTGGGCTATGCAAGTATGAAGGTAAAACCTCGAAAAATACTACAAAAGCCCAGGGATATGCATTTTTTAAAACAAAGAAATATTAAAGATATTGATTTGATTCGGTTTCGTCACGAATCGGAAGCGAAGGAATAGAATACCGATTCCACAGGAATCGAAAGAGAATGGATTCCGGAATCTAATCGATAGAAGCAATTTCGATTCGTGGGTTATGTTGACATGTCATATTTCAACTGTAGTCGCCGGACTCGTGTCGGAATTTTATTTTAATATATCAGCTGGAAACGGCAACATTTAGCCAGTGTTTTTTTTCGTCACGCATATTTTTATATCTAAGCGTTAATGAGACGATTGTTAAGAGAACAATAAAGATGATATAGAAATATTACATCGCGAAGACGTGATTTTGCACGGATGTGCCGCCTTGCATTTTCTATTTCTCATTTCTTCTACTTACAGTGAACGAAATAATGTGTGTGTGTTTTGAAATGTATTGAAACTCCAACATGTTTTTGTAATGCTACATGATGATAAAAAGTTGCTCCTTTACAAGTTGCTTCTAAGCCTCTATAGTTCTTAGTGTCGATTGAGATGGGTGGTTTGTTTAGTAAATCTAAGCCCGCAAGTCGAGTCACGGCCCAAGACAAAGCCGTTTTACAGTTAAAACAGCAGAGAGATAAACTAAAGCAATATCAAAGGAAAGTTGCACAAACCCTAGAAAGAGATAGAGAATTGGCACGATCTCTTCTTAAAGAAGGCAAAAAGGATAGAGCTAGGTTATTGTTGAGAAAGAAAAAGTATCAAGAACAGTTGTTGGAAAAAACAGATGATCAGCTTGAAAACCTGGAGAAATTAGTACACGATATTGAATTTGCTCAAATAGAAATACAAGTTCTAAATGGACTCAAGGTTGGCAATGAGGCATTGAAAGAGGTACATAAAGTACTAAATATTGAAGAAGTAGAAAAGATCATGGAAGAGACCAGAGAGGGTGTTGAAAAACAGAGAGAAATTGATGAATTATTGAGTGGAGCTTTAACCGAAGAGGATGAAGATGCTGTACTAAATGAGTTGGATGAGATAATCAAATCTACACTTCCTGAAGTGCCTCAAGATACTCTTAATGATATACAATTACCTGAAGTACCTGCCGATGAACCTACAAAGGAAAAGAAACCACAGAAAGTTGCATTAGAAGCTTGATAGTCTTTTCATATTGTTATTTTAAATGTTTTGTTGTATTGATGATTATATAGTTTCTTTTCAAATCACATACTGTAGCTTTACATTTAATTCTGTTTTACCTAATCACATTTTTATTTTAAATGATTTTGTAATCATGGTGAAGCTTCAAAAGTGTGAATTGGCTGTGATGTTCATGAAGTTTTGTATGTGTACCCAAAAATATTTAAGTTTATTGTACCATGTATTGGACAACATTGAATGCTGACCAATTCCCAATGGATAAATGATGCTATTAAAATGTGTATTGAAATGAGAACATAGTGTCAGGGTTATAAATTACCTCCTGTACCTGTTCAAAATGTCTTATATTTGTTTTCTCATGTCCCAGTCCCTAGAAAAATCAAGATTGCTTGAAGAAATCCAATAAGAACAAAATTGTGTGTGGCTAGGTCTATAAATTATTAATATAGTTTGCAATAGAATGGTCCCATATTAAGCCATTAATGCATTCAACATGCAATTGTGAACAAAAAAAATTTAAAATGGTGAGTTTTGTCAGAGATTGTGAAGATATGGTCTAGAATTCCCAAGAATTGCCTTTTTTATGGTGGTGTGTTCAAAATTTGCAAACCTGGTGAATAAAAAAAATGTTTAATTTATCATTCTGCCTTCATTTCTGTTAATTGTTAGTGTTAATTTATGATTTTGCTCCCTGCAGTATGATAAAAACCCTTGAACAGTTCTTTAGAAAAGGAACATTGTTTCAAAGATCCAATCCACTGTCGTTAAATGAGCTCAATTTATCAATTGCAGGTAATTTTTATAATAGTTTGGTCTGTTTACAAAAATATATATGCGAGTCAAGTATAAATATATTTTGTTGCACACACTAATAAGTGGCTTCACCTGGCTCAGCTTGTGGAGCTTGGTATACAATGTTAATGTAAATTGAAAAAAAAAAAAAAAATTTAAAAATTTTTTTTTTCTTAGTGTCAATTTCGAATGCAAAAAAATATTTTTGAAAACTAAGAATTTTTTTTACTGTCTTAGAACCTTTGGTACAGGTTCTAAAAATAATGTCGAAAGTTTCTCTCAAAACACAAATTGTGAATTTATTTTCAGATTTTTTCAACTGCTGGGCTGTGGTTAATAACTACTAAACATTGCCCATCTCCTGAAATGTTTACAGCATTATAGACATGCTAAGGAATGGTACAGACTTAATCATACTTGTTAGTTTTGTAATCTTTTTAGATCGGGCTAGCTTTTTGGTTTTACATCACCCTCTTTCCAGAAGCACCTTTTGCTGACTATAGGTCTTTTTTTCTTATTTTCTCAATTTTTTGGTCCCCTAATGGTAGAACTGAAATATGACTAAGAATATTAGAGAAGAGTAAAACCTAGTAGTAAATTCATATTTTCCTTGAAAAATTTGGAGCAGTGTTTGAGTAAATGTTGTTTGAGTTTTTTCTGAAAGCGCGGATTATGAAGCTCATTTTCACCAAAAACTTTTGAGAAACTTCATGAGAAATTATTTAAAGTAATTGTTCTTGCAAATGCGACAAATGTATAAGAAATGCCTCTAATGTAAATATTGGCGACGTGACTGGTTTTTCAAAAATAGCACAATTGTGTAATGTTGAAAAAATCAATACGGTGTTGGCATGTTATTCATTGCATTTAGCTTAGCACTATCTGTACAAAAAATTTGAAGAAAATCTTGGGAGTCATTTTTAATATATTTTTATATTGCCGCCCATATTTCACTGAAAATTATGTAAAAACTATATAAAAAAAAGTTCATGATATTAATTAAATTCTTGTGTTCTATGGAGAACATTTATATCATTTCTACAAAGAACAAATTCAATGGAAGAAAAAAATCTCTCTTCAGTAACATAGTTGTAAAAGGTCATTAAAAAAAAATGTCAAACTTTTGCATTTTTTAAAATTCAGAGTTAAGAGTGCAAATCAGACCTATGCACTTACACACTACACTTATAAGTGTATTTGACTATTCTTACAAGAAATTTAGAAAAAAAATTTGAATCCATTTTTGAAAAAGAATTGAAAATGTCCCAGGGGATTCATGTGAAGTACCCCCAAATTTAAAGAATTCTTTACAAAATAGCAGGGCTTCAGGACCAGAATGACCAGGGAATATTAATTTTGGCAAAAATCCTACAAATAGTATAGGAGCGTGTTGTTCACAGGCCAAGAGACTGACAACAGACTCACATAGACAAGCATGAAAAAAAAAAGAGAGAGAGATAAAAACAACAAATAAACAAAACAAAACACTTTTTTTCGTATTAAGAAACCATAAAATGTGGATTCTGACTATGCTGTTATTAGAATAAGTAATTTATACCTATAGGATAGGGTGACCAGATATTTTATGACAAATTAGGACAGTTCTGAAATATGGAAGAAAAAAACACAGGAAATAATTTTACAAAAAAAAAAAAACATGTTCATATGTCACTATTTTTCTCAGATAAGAAGGGCTCCAAATTACTTTTTATAAGTAAACGGTCATATTTTAATAACCTACTTATGAACAACTTGCTGAACATGATCTTGTGGTTTCCATTCAGGAACATCTCTATGAACCTTGTACTTATCAGATGTGATATCTTGTGGATAAAAATTTGTTGAGCTAGTGAAGTTGCAAAAACCAGAGAGCAACTAGGGAGCATGAGGTTATAGCCACAAATGAAAAAAACAGGACATTTTATGTTCCGTTAATATTTTATTGGGACAATGAGACACAATGAAAACTAAAGGTTCTACAGAATGGCACAGATTTTCCCACAGCAATTTTTTCTATTTTCCTTGGCATCGACTGGCTGGACCTTAAGGTCTTCCTCCATTCTCTGGCCAGCTGCCATCTATCGTCACCGAAAGTACATTTTTTGGCAATTTCTTAACTTCTTGCTTTCCTTGTAGAACAACTGAATCATTATTTCATTTCCAATCATTTTCTTGACGTTTTTCTTACCTTTTCGGTAACTTAATAGTAGAAAAAAATATTACTTCAAGAATATTAATGTAGAGTAAAATCTTGTCCAAAATAGAAATTTCCTTTGAACCTTTTTAAGAAAATGGCGATTAAGCATTACTGTAAATGCGAAATTTGAAGCTCTTTTTCACAGGAATCTATTAAGTTTTCAAAAAACTTCATTTGAAGTCCTTTCAAGCACTTTCTCTCACAAAAGTAATAACGTATACAAATTTGATGAACATGTGCATATTAATGGCGTGTTTAAAAAAATTTTTAATTTTTAAAAAATTAACTTTATGTCAACAGTGCAATTAGCACTATCCATTGGAGAAATTTGAAGAAAAAATTTGGAGCCGTTTTTGAGAAAATAGCGTTTTAGTGTTTCTGAAAATTTGGAATTTTGAGCTCATTTTTACAGAAAACTGTTGACTTTTTGAGAAACTTTGACATTATTTAAAGCACATATACTCATAAATCTAGTAGTGTAAAGAAATCGCCTCTTAAGATACATATTACTGACGTGAGAGACAAGTCAAAAAATTACATTTTTGTAATTTTTGAAAAAACAAAAGAATAGAGCAATATGACATTTATGTCATCAGATAGGATTGTTTGGGCAACAACTCTACCAAAAATGTATAGAAAAAATTTGAGCCATTTTTGAGAAAATCATGTTTTTGTAATTTTTTAAAATTGCAAATATTGCATGCTTTTGCACAAAAACTACAAACATTTTCAAGGTCTACATAACCTAATGAAAAAACTATTTATGGGTAGCAAATTTTGTTTGAAGGAAAAATCTGTGTCTTCAATTTTATAGTTATACCCCCTCAAAAAATTGAAACTTATGCAATTTTCAAAAATTCAGAGTTAATGTTCAGTAAAATTCAGAGTTTAATGGGACCTATGCCACCTTTGTGTATTTTACTCTATTCTTACAAGAAATTTAAAGAAAATATTCGGAGCCATTTTTGAGAAAATTCTGAAACTGTCCGGGGGACTTCATGTAACCCCCAAGTTTTAAAGAATGTTTTCCAAATTTCAAAGCTTCAACTAGAGCCATCTGGACAGGGGTTTCTTCAATGTGGAAAAGATTGTATTTGTGGTTTAGACACTAGATTTGTTCACATATTACAGACAGACGGAAGGACATTTTGGAAATAATTACTTTTCGGTATCAGGGGACCCCAAAATGTGTATTTCCGTTGAAATCTCCAAATCGATTTTCCGCATTATTACTTAATTTTCTCTATACTTTGTATATTACTCCCGTATACACATATATATACAAGTTAAAAAAGGGGCATCTGGTTACTCTAATATAGAAGCAAGAAAAGCTCTTTTACAGTGTCAGGAAATCACAAAACAGGTTTTTCCTTGGAAGAAATGCCACTTTTCAGCATTTTGTGAGCTCTGTAAAGTACAAATATTATCTATCCTACATATTCTAGTCCCATAAATGACTTTCTCCAGCTATGAAAAAGGGCTGTTAGAATAATCTCAGTATCACTCAACTAGCTAAGAGTAAGCCATTCTTCATAAGGCTAAGAGTAACTATTATAAATTTATAAATCTATACCTTATTGTATTATATCACATATTGATCAACAATGTAATTTGATCTTCAAATAACTCCAAAAATAGCAGAAGGCTTAATGTTCCATACCACAGACACTTAAGTTTTCAAATAGCTTGGAATGTTTAGGTATGAGATTATACGTGTAATAAGTCCCCCCTGGAACTTACAGATATGCTGTTGAATGCTTTCAAGAATAAGTTGTATGAGTAATGAATATCGACCATTATTTTAACAGACATTTACAAACAAAGAAAGATTATTAAATCGTGAATACTATGTATGTTTCAACCCTAAAAAGTGGCAAGTTGGAGAAAGAGGAAACACCTAGAAGTTACATGGTAATCCTAAATTAAAGTGGTACATAACAAGACAACAAGTATTACTTTCAGTTTCTAGACATCTTGTT
The DNA here is from genome assembly GCA_964035755.1 of Teleogryllus oceanicus. Classification (NCBI taxonomy): domain Eukaryota; kingdom Metazoa; phylum Arthropoda; class Insecta; order Orthoptera; family Gryllidae; genus Teleogryllus; species Teleogryllus oceanicus. Next base: position 131,427,830 of record CAXIVR010000006.1, read on the forward strand.
GACTTTGCTCCACTGTAACTGAAGTAACACTTATTGTCTTGTTATTACCTTACTTGCATTTAGGATTACTATGTGACTGCAAGGTTTCCTCTTTCTCCAATGATAGCCACATGTTTTAGGGCCAAAATGTCTGTAGTATTCACCATTTAATACTTTTAATAATTAATTCATAGATTCTAAATGTCTGTTAAAGCAATGATCGATATTCATTACTCATGGAATGACAGAAGATGTTAACCTTGTATTGAAGCTGTATGAGTGGTTGGAAGAAACACCCTTCTACTCCATTCAAAAATTTCTTGAATATTCATGGACATATGCTTCATATTGTAACTATTCAAAGACAAAAGAATCAAATTTTGTAACATTGGATTTTAGAATAAATTTAGTTTTAGAATTTTGTAACAAATTCTAAATCATTTTTTTTATATTCCAGTTTAAAAAATTCTCCCAAATTGTGAATAAAGGAACTAGGCAAAAAGGAGTTTGGAATTGAAAATTTTATAAAAACATTTTCATTGATTTAACTAAAAAATCTCACCACATGAATTTATTAATAAAATACACATAAAATATAACTACATAATATTAATGAATGTGGAATGTCATTTTTTTTAATGGTTTAAAGTTGAGTTAAGCCCCAATGGAGTATCTCTTGTTTCTCTGACATGAAAACAATTGAAAAAGAAAATAAATATTTATACACATTTTCATTATCAAAGAAAACTTATTAATTTAAATACATTTTGTCATGACTACAATTGGTAGGGGAATGAAATAAGATTCCAGATAATACTTTATTATTAAACGAACACAATTTCTTTTCTTGCTTCTGCTTCTTGCATTTTAGTTTGGCTTTTCTTTGTCACTGCTTGGGCTGCAAACAGGATTTCATAAGGTTAAGAGAAGTCACATTACATTGGTATTAGCATATGACATTTAACAACTAAGTACCTTCTGTTCTTCTGCTGATTTTCTTCTTTTTCTGGCTGACTGCTATCTTGATCTTGAAGAAGTGCTGCAAAAATTTAACATGAATCAATCTGAATGTTGGTAACTTCTGATGTAACCCATCAAATAGGATACTGTATATATTGTAATTATATACAGTATCCTAAGCCTTGATCATTTATGATAAATTAATAACAATAATTTCCAAACACACAAAAAATATAAATAATAATAGAAAAATAGAAATATTACAAAATTAATGCAAGGTTTCAAATTCAGTTTTTTAGGGTCCTCAACAAGTACAAAAATTACTAGTATTATTATTATTATTACCAGGGTGCAGATTTTGATGTCATAAAACATTGTGAAAAATGATCAATAAATGCCCTTAAAAGGTTTTAAAAATGACATTAAAAAATTGATCAAAACTAGTTCAGATGTAAAACTGAAGTTGGTGGATACATTGCTTAATGTAATCAAGGCTTCTATTCGTTCAAGTGCACTCCACTTTCAAACTTTTCGTTTGGACTGCTCTTTACCAAGAGACCTGTCTTTAGTTATCCCGAAATCGGCTGAACCGATAATGACGCTGATAGGCGTCACAGGAACTTTAGATTACATACTCTCAACGGCTGATTCCTGAGCGAAGAAATCAAATAGGCTACTCAGGAATTCTGTGTAGAACATTTGTTGCATCTTGTAAATATTATTGAAAGCAAGTACCATTAAAATGACATTAAGGTCGATGAAATCAGCAAAAACTATTAAAAATTATAGAAAAAGATAAAAAATGAAGTGTTATTTGAAATAGGCAAAAAATGCAAAAACAATACGTATAAAAAAGGGTCATTTCCTTTTGTCATAACATAAAATTAATTTGTATACTAAATGGCTTTGTTCTAAAACGAAAAGAAAAAAAATGACATTTCATTAAAATCTGCCCCCTAATTATTACTAAATTCAACAATCTCTCAGACTGAGTTTCTATTTATAGTTTTTTTTTTGTCCAGAAAGTTTTTACACGGTCACTTTTCAAACCATTAATAACGCAGAAACATTAAACAGAAAAAACGATTTAGTTTAAACCAATTCTATTAAAATATTCTATTAATTTCTAATGTCTATCTTTGAGACCTCTTCCTCTTCTTCAGGGATTCATCTAAATGTAAGATAAATAAAAACCATTAAAACATCAATCTGCTTTAAAATAATCTATCTACATAAATCTACATTAAATTTTCTAACTTTAAACTTTTAGTAAAACTTACATAAACTGTTGGTTGACAAATTATACCAGGTACAAAAGAACTTGTCTAAGAATATTTTTTTGATTTATTAAAGCACAATATTCTTCCTCTAATTAAGAGTAAGTCAAAGCCTTCTCTGCATTCTGTGGCATCAGAGATCACAGATCACAGTAAGCTTAGATTTGATATATGAAATGAGTCAGTTACATGGGTTGGGAGAAGTAGTTGTTGAAGGGGGAAGGGGGGAGAAAAAAAAAAAGCTAACGGAAGAAACGAAGGAGACGTTAGATACATTAAAATTTGAACAGGAAAGGAAAACAATTCTGAGATGAAAAATTTACATACCTTGCGCTAAAATGTCTACATTTTTTTACTTTATGTAATACATTATCATAATAAAAATCTGATTACTTTCTGTTGGATAAACGAAGTGGGTTTCGAGTCTGAATAACAGAGCACCACTGAATTGAAAACCAAAACCTGTATAAACATGAGGTACAAAGATCGCAATGCTACTCATACAATGTACAGCAGTAAGACTAAGTAAGACTGTTACTGTTATAAAACTACCAATAACTGCTATATAACTGGTAATGCAAATCTAGTGGTTGTATGAAAGGTCATAAGAGTGTGACTGGTCACATGCAAGCTGCCAAGTTGTGGGTCATTTGAATTACTAGTTTCATTTCAATACTTTCAACTTTTGTATTCATTGTAGAATATAACTTTAATTATTACATTGTACAATTTAACTTTAAATTTTCGGAAATCAATCTGAGATACATCCTACTTTCATGGAATCTGTATTTATATATGTACATTCTTCTAACCAAATCTGTGATCAAGTTCAATTCTGTGTTCAGTTAATTAATTTTATTTGTTTGGATATTCTTTAATATTATTTATCTGATCACTTCGTTTTTCCATATTTGTGTTTGTCTGACATATGTAAGTAAGTTCGCAATCTGTATAAGAAATTTGATACAAATGTAATCTTGATCTAGAACCTTATATTTAATATTTTTAACAATCTGATTCTTGTTAGTGAGCTTACATTCCATCTTTAATTTGATGTCCCCTCAAACTTCTAAAAAACTTATTCGTGAGGGAACGTATTCACTGAGGTGACAAAAGTCATGGGATAGCAATATGCAAATATACAGTTGGCAGTAGTATTACACACAAAGTGTAAAAGTGCATTGGCACAACTTTCATTTGTACTCATGTGATTTATGTGAAAAGGTTTCATGATTATGGATGCATGCCAGAAATTAACAGACTTTGAATGCAGATTGGTAGTTGGAGCTAGATGTATGGAGTATGGAAAATTCCGTTTCGGAAATTGTTAGGGAATTCAATATTTCAAGATCCACAGCTTGCCAAAAATTCCTAATTTCAAGCATAAACTCTCACCATGGACAATGCAGTGGTCAATGGCCTTCCTTTAATGGCGAGAGCAATGGTGTAAGCACAGAGTTATCAGTGCTAAGAGAAGCAACACAGCTTGAAATAACCACAGAAATCAATGTGGTAAGTACGACTTACATATTTATTAAAACAGTGCGGCAAAATTTTAATGGGCTACAGCAGCAGAAGACCAACTCAAGTGCCTCTGCAAACAGCACATCACCTGCAGCACCTCTCCTGGACTCGTGAACATAAGAATTGTACCCTAGATGGCTGAACAAACCTTGGACTGTCATTTAGGTTAGTCACCTGATTTCTGTTTGTAAGAGGTAGGGTTAAGGAGCATGCACAACTCTCAAACTCATGGACTCAAGTTGTCAACAAGGCACTGTGCAAGCTGATGGTGGCTCCATAATGGTGTGGACTGTATTTATATCGAATGGACTGGGTTCAACTGAATCAATCATCATCTATTGGTTGGTTGGTTGGTTATTCTGGGCACGTCAACAGCTTAGGTCATTAGTCCTGTAAGTGTAGTGCATGTTTTTCCTTGGGAGATGGCGATGATCTTCCCCCACTGGATGGCGAATTCCGGCGCCGACCTACCGTCGGCTAGCGGGGTTCCCCCTAACCAGGACTCACCCACCAGTGGGCACCACCCTGACCGGAACAAGCTCTATGCTCCCAATCGGTCTCCCAGAATATGTGGTAGTCTGTGTTTGTGTGTGTGTGTTTTTTTTACAAGCGTAGGTGGAAATCTTCGGAAGACACCATGTGGCCCGTACCACATGATAATGTGAGATTTTTACCCACTAAAACCACCTCCCTTCTCCTCCATTCACTCCGCGGAACTGCCGTTATGCATTACATCACGGGGAGTGGATTAGAGTAACTGAGTCACAAGCCACTTCTCTTAGCCAAATCGTAGGAAGGATCAAAGAAGGATCAGTCGACTTCCCTTCTTTCCCTTTCTATTCTTCTGAGCTCAGCTATTACGGTCTGCGCATATGCGCTCATCGCATCCTGCACATGCTCTTTCCTATATCACTTTTGTTCTTCAAATATTGGGTACTTCAATATCTCCCTAATCTGCGGTCCCAAGAAGACACCTTCTTTTAGTTTGGCAGGAGATATTTTGTAAAACTTTTCTCTTAAGTGAAACCATTCAAATTCCTATTGCCAAGTATTTTTAAAAAAAGTTTTAACCAAGCCAAGTTTAATATGCAATGGTAGCAGTAACAACAGTCTTATTGCAGACTGCAGATTTGGATACATTATAAAATGTTTATTCTTTGCTGACAAACCCTTAATACAGACCAGGAAAAATTGTGGTTGATTGGCTCATGTCCAATCATGGGAATGCCAGAGGACATACACTATTTATTTTTTTTCACTTAATCTCCAAACCCTCTTGCAAATGGTTTGGTAAATAACATGCAGTGACCAGCTTTTAATTCTATCATCCAGAAGGCAACCAAAATACAACTGGTACAGCTTCTGATGTCGTCGGAAATCGTGCACCTTTAGATTTTGGTAGGAACCACAAACATAACAGAAGTTATTTGGATGATTGTGACATTACGAGGCATAATATATCACAATTTGCAACAAAACAAAGTCACACTTTCCACTTTGTGTAAGCAATAGTCTAATCTTTGTGTAAGCAATAGCAAGTTCATTCCTCACAGAAACTAAAACTTTTGAAATGGAAAATCTCTATACATCTCTAAGACAGTATACTGCATATGAAAAATGGCAGCGCTCACTCTCTTTTGCGTTAAAATAAATGTCCACTTCGCAGGAACACCAATGAACCACATCAAACAACTTCTAGTAATACATATATTCAGCAGTTGACACATCTTTCTCATTGAATGCACTCACTAAGACAAGTTTTGCACTGTTCATAACAGGAGACCCATGTCTTAACTTTTTTCTGCAAAGAACACGGATATGATTCATGTTACGCATTGCCCAAGAGCAGTCCACTGAGAGTTCCCAGAGACTATGTCCTGTTAGAACAATAAAAATACGATTACCGAAAAACTGTATGTGATAAGTAAAAACTAATACCATATTAGAAATCAGCACACTCAACTGTATTTCAAATACTTATTGGCTTTTCTGATGAAAAAACATTGTTGACCTGTGTTGTTTATTAACAGACTCTCGCCCGTATATACACAAATTTAACAATTTTTATAACAAATATTACAATTAAGTATATTGACAACACATGGGTGTCAATATATTCTTATTTTGTTTTAAAGTGGATTGATGTTGTAATAGTTTTTGTTCATCTTACATTTAGATGAACTCCTGAAGAAAAGTAAAAGAAATCCTCAAAACATAGAAAGAGATGAAAAATATTAGAAATTAATAGAATATTTTAATGAAATCATTTAAACTAAATTATGTTTTTCTGTTTAAAGAGTCTGTGGGTTTTAAAAATGCTGTCTAAACAATTTCTGGATGAAATCCTATATATAGAAAATAATTACAAAATGACTAACATAATTAGATTCATAATACAATTTTGTTTGCACACACACAGTCACACATGCCCCACCCACGTATTCATGCATGCCCACACGTACACACCAGCACACACAGACCCGCATGCTCCCACCCACCCACATGCATGCACGCACACACACACACACACAGACACACATGCGCACTTACACACACACGCACGCACACACACACATGCATGCACGCACACACAACTTTATTCCCACATTACCCTGGCAAACTGACAAATGTGCTACTTGATAGAGAAATAATACCACCTATCAATAAGGATGAGCTATTGCAGAGTTAGTAATTCCAAGGCTCCAGGACAAGATAGTAACCCCAACGTCACCCTCAAGTGTGCAATATCTGCTCACAGTGAAGTCTTTGTGGATCTCTATGATTCATGACTGAGAAAAGGAATATTTCTAGAGAGATGGAAGAAACAACAAGCACTAAAGGGGAAAAAACCTCTTCAAGAGCCAACGACTTACCGGCTGCTATGCATGTTCGATACTGTGGGAAAGGTTTACGAGTATTTCATTAGCTGATGATTGAAACATGCATTAGAAAAATGAGACAGACTCTCAGAAAACCAGTATGGCTTTCAAAAGGCTCGCTTAAAGTCGATACTGTTAAGCTTGTTGTACACACTGCCTGCCAGGTCAGTAAAGGGAGCAGATAGAGAAGAGGTCCAAAAAATGTCCAGTTGTAACTTTGGACATTAAGAATGCCTTTGACTCAGCAATATGGAATGATATTCATAAGAATCTCCAACAAATTAATGTGCCTATGTACTTGAGGTGGATAGAGACTGAATATCTCAATCAATGAATTCTTGTGTTCAATACAGATCGACGGAAGAATGTGAAGGATGAAACATCACCACTGACATCCCACAAAGTTTGATGCTGGAGCCATTGCTGTGGAGTATCTTGTATGAGGTTCTTAGGCTCACATTCCCAGAAAGAATGAAAATTATAGGCTCTGTCATCGCTGTCATCACAAAACGTGTTGTTGTCAGACAACACTGCCATCATATTAGCAAAATTTATAAATGAAATAGTATGTATCTGCAATGAAGCCACTGCCATTGTCAGTAGTTGGCTGAATTCCACAGGATTGCAGCTTGCTCAACACAAGACAGAAGTGATTCTTGAAGGAAGAAGAGAGAATCAAAGTCGATCATCACAAAATTTCATTACATCCTGCGATACGTACCTCGGAATCATGATCGTTACATGGTTGTCCTTAGATTCCACTTGCACTGCACCACAAAAAACGAAGAAGTGGTAAATGCTGTGTTCAATAGGATAATGCCAAACACTGGAGGGCCTACTCATGAAAAGAGAAAGCTGCTTGCCTCAGTTGTCATATCAATTCTTCTCTATGGATCACCAGTTTGCTATAGTATATCAGCTATCTGAGCTCAGGGTTGAATGTGCATTCCAGTCTCAAATGAAACATTGTGTGTTCTAGTCGAGATGATCCCAATAGAAATAATGGTCTGTGAATGACAAGTGTTATGACAAAAGAACAGGGATACAAAATGGTTTGGAACAACTAGCAGAATGGCAGCAGCAATGGAACACTTCCTCCAAGGGAAGGTGGACCCACTGATCAATTCTTAGAGTTAAATCAGTCAAGAGCACAGCGGTATTATCTCACCCAGCTTCTGACTGGACATGGGATGCTTGAGCCTGGCAAAGAAGTTCAAACTGGATAATACCCCCATACTGTTCTGTGTGTAAACTCACTGTTAAGGACACCAAAAAAGTTTTCACATCCCAAATTTCATTCAGTGTTTACATTTCAAACCTCAATAATGAGTCACTGTTGTGATGCTTATGATAAGTCAAATGGCTCCAGAAAACTTAGTTGCATGTATGCTTGCTTCTGAAAGTGGTAGGAGGTCGATGTGAAATTTAAGAAAAGAGGGAAATTTCACGATCCCTCACTCGACTAACATCATGTGACTGGGTCTCACATCCACCCTCCATGATATAATGCCTATATGCAGTTCTGCAGGGAGCATGGGGAAGGAAAGTTTTAGTGAGTAAAAATTTCACACGCTGGTTACTCAGTATGAGCCATCCAGTGTTTCTTTTAAGATTTCCATCTCAGCCTCACTCGCTCCCACTCACTCTCAGCCTCACTCGCTCCCACTCACTCTCAGCCTCACTCGCTCCCACTCACTCTCAGCCTCACTCGCTCCCACTCACTCACACTTTCAGTCTCACTCACTCACTCAGACTCTCAGTCTCACTCACTCACTCACACTCTCAGTCTCACTCACTCACTCACTCACTCACTCACACTCTCAGTCTCACTCACTCACACACTCAGTCTCACTCACTCACACACTCAGTCTCACTCACTCACACACTCAGTCTCACTCACTCACTCTCTCATGCATGCATGCGTGCGCGCGCGCGCGCACTACACACACACACACACACACACACAGTCTCACTCACTCACTCGTGCACGTGCACACACACACACAGCACAAATCCTAACCGGAATCAAATCTGTGACAGCAGTTAGCTATGATGCCTGTGTTTCAACCAAAAGTTCATAGTAGTTAGCGAATCAGCATTCATTGCACTGCCAAGAATTAAAATTTACATACTTCTTTTATGATGCATACTTAGGCCGAGAGGAGAAATGTCTAGAGGAGTCCAAGAAAACAAGCTGCTTCCATCTCTCGTTGCTGGAGGATCTAATCCTACAGTTGTTTGATTAACTGGAGAAGGAGAATGTTCTCTCAGAGGATTCCCAGCTGTTTCAGTGTTTCTGTGGTACATAATGACAAAACAATTAGTGTCAGAGAACAAAAAAGTTTTGGAAGATTTATTCTCAGATGATATTGCTACACTAAAAAATCAGGTTTCAGTATTTCAAACTTTCAGCCAATCTCTTCCTTAACTGTCAATTTTACTAAAATACAAAACTTAGATTTGAAACAAGTAAGATTCCTTTTACCTATCAATATCAATGGTTGTGATCAATTGGTGCTGAATATTTTGATAAAAATTATTCAGTGTTCCATTTTTTCCCCTTATTGTCACTGATTGTACAAACTCACCAGCTCATAATTACCAGCAGATTTCAAGCTGCTAGAATGTGTGTAACTCAGTAAGAATTTTAAATCCACAACCAATGTATAAGAAGATACAATGACTAGAGTTATTAACAATTTCAAGAAATAAAAATGTAATGGTCAAAGCATCATACCTAAAGCAAGTCCAAATATCTTCGTTATATGTTGTCATACACGAATATGTTGTTTAGCATGTTTAAATGCAGAAATTTGATAAAGTAAGAACATTACATTAATGATGAGAGAGTAATGTCAAACTGTCCAGCCTTTAGTCAATATCAACGTAATTTAAATTAATTAAATAATTTGAGCAATTGATTAATTAACTTTTGTATTTGTCCTAAACTTTTTATACCTCAAAATACATACCCAAGTCGTGCTGCAAGAACAGAGGCATTCTGAACCTCCTGATTGCTGTATTCCTCAACAGGAGAAAATTGAATTTGCTCCAAAATGCGGCGAAAATTGTCCACATCACTCTGCCAACAATGATTCATTTGTTTTAGGACAAAAAATTAGAAATGTTTACATCATTTGAAGGAATAAATACCTTTAACTGAGACTGAGCCTGAGGTGTAAGCGCCATAGGTTCTATCCACTCTGTAGGGGGCACATGCCTAGATGCCGAGGTAGAAGGTAAATCTTGCCTTCGAAGAGAGGCTGACATTCTTGGAGTTGTTCTTGAACTACCAAGAGAAACTGCAAGAGCAAAGTATAATAACAATACATGAATGCAAATTAAAGCTGAAATAACAAGGAAGATAATGGATTTTATAGGAAGAGAATTGCTGCATGAATGTTTTCTTAATTCCCATTATGATGCTCTTCATTCAATTTACACACAAATCCTCTAAATATTATACATACATTTGAACTGCAATTGGGTATGACCCGGTGGCAGTTAAATAACATTAATTACAGTAATAATAATAATAATAATAATAATAATAATAATAATAATAATAATAATAATAATAATGGAGTAAAGTACAAGACGAGGATGCCATAATTATACTATCACTAAGTATAATAACAATTATTTCGACTCTTGTCATGATATCCCATAATTATATGTTGGTGATACTAAACTTTAATACAAACTACATAATATTGGCTAAATTAGATTTTGTTAAATTCATTGATTGCGTTCATTACACTGCACTGCACTACACTACACTGCACTACATTACACTACACTACACTGCACTGCACTGCACTGCACTGCACTGCACTGCACTGCACTGCACTGCACTGCACTGCACTGCACTGCACTGCACTACACTTATTACACTCACTGTTTTGCTTTGAATTAAGGCCAGCACTTCACCGCATTATTTAATTCCTCTGTATTCTATCTAGATTTTTTCAGTGCGACTTTCTGTATGGATCCCAACATGCCACTCCGTATTCCATGAGAGGGTGCACCAGCGAAAAATATGCTAATTCTTTTACGTTTGCAGAACTTTTCTTTAGAATTTGCATTACAAAATGCAAGGACTTCCACGTTTTTCTTACTATCTGATTTATATGCTTCTCCCACCTTAATTTACTATCTAGATGAATGCCTAAATTCTTGCATGACGAGACTCTTGGGATGAGAACTTCACCAAAACGATAGTCTGGTTCCTCATAATTTCGTCCCCGCCTAAACGTTATTGTTTTGCTTTTTGATCTGTTAATTCCCATTTCATTTTTTTCAGCCCAATCACGTAAATGTTCTAAATCCTGCTGTAATATTTGTTCATCAGCGCTACTTTTGATTTTTTGGTATCTAACAATCGTCTGCAAATAAACGCACCTTTGATTGTATGTTAACATGGAGATCATTTACGTACGCTAAGAAAAGTAATGGCCCTAAAACACTTCGCTGTGGAACCCCTGAAGTAACAATACCCGTAGTCAAAAACTGAGCGCCAATTCAAACTTTTTGTTTCCTGTCTTTAAGAAATTCCCTTACTCACTCACAACTCTAGCATCAATTACTGAAGTTAATAATTTCCTGATAAGTAGATTATGCGGTACTACATCGAATGCTTTTGCGAAGTCAATTACGACGATTGCATCCACCCTTCCACCCACGTCAACTTCGTCAGCTAGATCTTGAAAAACAGAAACAATTTGGCTTTCACACAAATATTTACTTCTAAACCCATGCTGTCCGTGAAAAATCCATTTCGCTTTTTCCCCATTCACGGCGAATGTACCCGGCTATTAAATGCTCCATTATTTTGCATACTACTGATGTGAGAGATACTGGTCTATAATTACAAACTTTCATTTTATCACCATTTTTGAAAATTGGGACCACTATAGCTGTCTTCCAATCATCTGGTAAACATGCATTATTAATAGAAACATTGAATAATCTTAACAAATAGGGCAATACTGCCTCCCCACAGAGTTTAATAAGTTGATATTTCAGTTTGTATTTGCACCATGGAAATGTTTTTCTTGAGCATCTTATTGTGTGTAGCCTTCAAATCACGCAGAAAGGTAGTCTGATGGAAACTTAAAATGTACCAATATTTCATTCTATGGATGTGAGAGAGAGACAATTTTCATAGCCACTACCATATGTTTTTGTCAAAAGCATCTTTTTTGTATCCTTGTATCTTTGCCAGTCTAGTGTTTTAATTCTTGTTATGTCATGTAGAAATCTCATCTGAATAGTTTCGAGCCTCTGAGTGTCTTTTGAGCTTTAGAATCTAGTGTTTAGGTCTTTAAATAGAATTTGTTTTGATTTAGGTTGCAACTTCTTCAGCTAGTTTCTTATGTTACGTCCACCCCAAAATGTTTCTTAACATTAAAGTGGATGCATTGGTTAATTTGGCTCCTTTCATCAGATCGACATCTTGTTTTTCATTCCTGGAAAATTCAACAATACTCTGCCACTCTTAGTATCTTTCTATCAACATCTGCTTATGTCCACAGTGTTGTTTTGATAACATTTGAAGGAAATGGAGTTCAATTTTAAATCTTTATTTTCTGAAAGGCTGTATTTTGTAAACAGAATTCACCATGCCCCTAGTTATGCAAGTAAACTCTATAGGCAGAACTACTCTTTGTTCTCATGTGTATTTACATATTAAGGGTCTATTTTAGCTTTCTTAAATCATTTTTGATTTTAGACAAGGTAAACAAAAAAGGAATTTTTTAAAATTTAAAGTTCAAAATGAAATATTGCTTAAAGTTTGAAAATGATGTTCTATTCAGAAAAAGTTGGTAACTTTTTCAAATTATTTCATGATTGTTTTTTGAACTTAACATCTGTATTGTATAAAGTTTATAAATTATTTGTAAGTTATGATCTTATCATGTTTCTGTTAGAGTTAACAATACTGGTTATGACAGAAGAAATGAAAACTTACAATAAGATCATTTGTTCTATTTTCAAACCAAATATTCAAAATGATGGGGTGTTGACTCAGCTCCGTTTCATTTCAATTCGCTCATTCGATTCCTCTCTACAATTCTTAACCAGTTCCCTCTAGAATATTTGGGAAGAATTCTAGAACTAGAGGTGCTACAGAATGGCACAGACTTTCTTGTAGTAAAGTTTTCTAATTTCCTTTATGTGGACTGGCTTTAAGGTCTTGCTCCATTCTCTTGCCAGCTATTGTCCAAAGAATCACCAAAATGCCCAAAGTACATTTTTGTGACATTTTCTCAACTTTTTGCTTTCTTAATAGTATAATCGAAATATTATGTCAAGAATATTAAAGAAATTTTTTCGCACAGTATTACATAACTTTCTCTACACTATGTATATTAGTCCCTATATATGTATGTATATGAGTAAGTAAAAACACGAGGTTCAATGGTTTGAATGCACCCACAAGTACACTGAATTACTATATTTCTTTCCAGCATTTACATGAACCAACACTTTTTCATGTAACTTCTCTTTGCCCATAAATGGACACACAAATAAAACTTAATGTTCAGAGAAATTCTGCTGGAGGCACCATGCTAAGCTGCCCCTTTGTATTCTGATTTCTACTTCTGTGCTATGTCTTATAAATGTTGCCTAAATAGAAAAATCTCGACCTCAGCTCCACAATTTTCCCATCTATTTCAGCTTTTATTGGCTGAAATACGTAATCTGAAATAAAAATTTCAGATTACTATGTGCTCTGCATCAAACAATGTATGGTTGATTATTCTAACTTTAAAACTTGCACAGCCAAATATTGAAATAGAAAGATTATACATGAATAAAACACTTCCAAGTCAAAAATGTCATAAAAACAGTGTCAAGTGAAAAATGTCTGTTAAACCATTTACATTTTTTTCTGGTTCGTTTTCATATTTTATTCTCAAGATTTTAATAAAATTGTTGAATAAATTTTGATTAAAGAATTGAATTTTGAATAAATTTATACATTTTTTTTTTAATGTTTTATGAGTTTGTCATTAACTAAATTAACTTCACTTACCAACATTTCTGAACTTTATCCTTCGCTTATCAGAGCTTGCCATTACACTCTGGTTTCATGGGCTATTCCAAAATTTTGATTCCAAATTACTACCAAGACTTGATGAGAGAACAATAAAGTTCAGAAACATCACCAAGTCACATTAATTTAGTTATTGACCAACTCCTCATGAAAAATTCCAAAACATTTAATTTCTCAGTAATCTGGAGTTCAAGACGCTAAGTTTATGCAGCCAAATTAAAAAAACTATACAGCCTCTTTTCATCTCTTAATGATTTTAGATGCCTAAAATAAAATCTTTTAGAACAAAAACTGCTAATATGTAGTAAAAAGACGTACTTTTGAGATGAACTGCCTTGACTCACTATTAGTTAACACATTGCAGATCACAACAGGATGCTGACTTACAACAATTCCCCCATATTTTCTCGAAGAGTTTCAATCAATAATCTTTGTCCATTCAAAAACATGAAAAATTTTCAGAATATACTGACCAAAGTGAATACAGAGGTTCCAAAAGCACTAGTATCATTCAGAAAAGAGCTAATTTGCTTAAAATATTAATATCATAGATGCCTCACATGTGGGATTGTGCCAAGACAAGAACCTCCATTCTGCTATCCTCCCCATTTAGACAAGGGAAGGTGCAAATTCTTGTCTGTGGTTCATAATGTCGAAAGTAGCATGAGAGCAAGGTCACTTATTTGCAATACGAACATTACTCTTAGAGACAGAAGAAATTTTCTTTTTCTTTTAGATATACTATTCATAAAGTAGCTTATAGGTATTATTGTTGGAAACAAATTTCTTTTCACAATAAGCTAATAAATATCATTTACAATTATAAAACATTAAAAATAAATCAAGGATCTTAAAATATTTTGAACACATTAAAAAAAAAGGGAAAAAAAAAATTTTTATTGAAAGTTGATGGGCTTTACTTCAACAGTAGCAAGAACATATGCAAACATAATTTGAGTTTGTAAAAATATGTACTATGAAAGTAAAAAGTGTACATAAATGTGTAATAAAAATGATACGAATGTCATAAATATTTAAAAAGGGATATAATATGTAATAACAAAATAAGTTCTCATAGAACATTTACAAACAAACAAAATAACTTTACATTATTTGAAATTACATTAATAAAATATTTATTAAACCAATTATAAAAACAAATATTGCTTGTTCTACCAAGTTAAATTATTTAAGAGTACATTTTTATGTTTAAGGGCAATGATAGCCATTGTACAAATGTGAGATGATTGGCAAATAATCACTGTAGCATTGTCATTGTAGTGTTTTACATCTGCAACAACCAATATCTCTCATAAATCTCATATATTGGTTTGAATCAAGAATCACTGCATCACTGATACTTCCCATACCTAAAAATAATATTCTCAGCACTCGTACATTCTTGTCACAATAAACATGCAATAGAGAAGGAGAAAGGAAAGACCCAGAAAGACCATGCACATCTGACATGTGTCTACATACCGGGCAACTTGCCATGTCAGCAAGCAATTCTGAATTTGTGTAAGAAAGAATGTCCATTTCTGAAGTAAAAGATATTTCTGAAAATTTTATAATATTTTTTGGGAAACAATTTTAAGAAAATTTGAAGAATAAGAAAATTCGAAGAATAATTTAAAAAATTTGCAAAATATGTAATAAATGTAAAAAGATATAAAAAAAATTTGCATATTGTGTTATGATTGCCCAGATTTGACAAAAGCACAACTGAGAAATGAATGTAGAACGACAAAAAATACGTTATTACCTTTAGGAGCCATGAGCTGTGTGTCTGAAACTGCTGAGTGATGAGGAGTAACTTGGTAGTTGCTGGCAATACTGAG
The DNA here is from genome assembly GCA_964035755.1 of Teleogryllus oceanicus. NCBI lineage: Eukaryota > Metazoa > Arthropoda > Insecta > Orthoptera > Gryllidae > Teleogryllus > Teleogryllus oceanicus. Next base: position 131,443,350 of record CAXIVR010000006.1, read on the forward strand.
TGGGCCGCTTGAAGAAGTTTGGCTTTCAGATGATGTACCTACACGCCCGACGACAAGCTGGAGGGTGTCTAAAACACTACTGGCAGTCACAAGTGGCTGACGATTTATTCGACCTGTTCTGGACTTGAAGTCTCGTCTAGAACCTAAAAAAGAGGAAAATGTTCTCCTAAATATAAGAAAATGTTTTCTCACTTTCACCCGTTTTTGAAGATAAAACCAAAATTTTAAGTGTTAAGGAGAAAAAAAAAACAGAAGTATAAAATAATATGACCAATACTATTATTCAGCAATTTTTATAATTCATGATATTTGCAAATTAAAACAAAATTATAGATTCACCTTAGCTTATCTTATTTGTCTCATTATTGAAAAAAAAGTTTTATGATAATTTTCACACAAAGCTCCCCCATGTACTTACTTCAATGTGTAAGGGAAATTATAAATCCAGTACCAGTGATCATATCCAAATGCATAAATGTTTTCCTATTAGATCAATTTTTTTTTTTTTATTTATTTAAAAAAAAACAGTTAAACAGTCAAAAAAACAGTTAAAAACTGCGTATGACGTCCTATGGGGAAAAGTGATTCATGATGATTTCATGATGATTCAATCAATTCATGATGATTTTGAGTTGATTTTTCATCCAATTCCCCCTAGATTCATTTCTCCTAGAACTAATGCTGAGATGGCCCCTTGCTATACTTCTGGACACCAGTTTAACTTTTATCCTCCCAAACATCTTGTGTAAAGACTGAACTGTTTATAAAGGTATAAAGAAATTATTAAGCACTTCAAACCTAGGTCTATTTCTTGGTTAATCATCCATGTCTCCTGATTTCTGGATGTGTTGACACTTTTGTAATTAATATGGACACTTCTGTTCTCTCCCTTTGAAGTAAAATTAAGGGGAACAGATTACATTACCACTACTTTCAATATAGGTCTAAAAACTGAAAATTCTTACTTTCAAAATCACAATTTCAGGTAAATAGCTAGCCAATTTTAGAAAACTGCACACTGTCAAATACTTATCTAACATGTTTGCTAAACAGTAAATTCTAGTTTGGAAATTAATAAGTTGTGTCTTAAAACGACTCTTGATACATTCTTAAATGTGTATACTTTTGTACTTTATGAAATTGCCATTCACACAAAAAAATTGGAAAATATGACCAAGATAGACAATTTTTTAGGCATTATTAAATCTTTGGAAACATTAAAGACATTCCTTCTCAGAGACATTAAACAAAGAAATGTTCTACATTCACTATTGAATACATAGAAGCACTTGGAATCCCGAATACGAAAAAAGTTGAGGTCTTCCAATCGACAAATTGAAAACACCAGAAGTTTCAAAGAGATAGAGCAAATGCGAGTTGCAAGTTCTACAGATGTTGCGCACAGTCACAGTTCAATAGCCAGTCCTAGGTGTAGAAGTTTCAGTGAAAACTAAACAGAAAACTGAACTTCTTCTATTAATGCTTACAAAAGGATTTTCATTCTTCTTCTAGAAAATAATGTTTTTCAAATTGTAAGATGATGCTTCAACATTCATCAATGTTACCCAAAAGAAATTAAGGCTAGAAGCACTAATACACAACTCTTGACAAATAGCAAAGTCAACATTTATTAAAAAACATTTACCAGAAGAATTGTACAAAGGGGGTGTCCACTGGGCCGGATCAATAGCTGATGTGTTATTGCGATCTTGCATTTCAAAGAGATGAAGAAGCATAATTTCATCTTCTAAACCATCTGACAGTGAACTTCTTGACATTCTGAAGAAAATAATATTTAAGCAGTACAGTTTTTAAGCAGACTTAATTACATAATTCTCGTATTTTAATTACTCACCTACTTCCTGTTATATTAGTGTCTTCTCTATTCCGAAACAGTAATGGCTGAGTCAAAGAAAATTCGACATCATTATCACCTATTAACAAAGAAAAAATAATATAAAAGTGTATACACAATACAATGAAATATGTATTAATATCTCTTTCAAAATTCCACTCTTACCAAACTTTTACAATTCAACTGTTTTATCATTCTATATTATGGACTTTCTTTGTCAAACTACACGATTCACATATTATTAGTAATTACTCTTCAGTCATTTTAACAGCCTTTTGGAAAAGAAAATTGACAGAAAACACTAGAATTTTTTAAAAATTAACTTTTATATGTTAGTTTTTTTTAAAATTTATAAATCTTGTTATTAAAAATTAATTATTTGTTTTTTTAACTCTCTTGATTCTCTTGATAATCTACGTAATCACATTGTCAAGTTACACCTTGAAAATTAAACAAGTAAAGAAAAAAAAAAGTAAACAATGAAGAATATACTTCAGGCAGAATTCTCCATAAACTTCATAAATAATAATAGTAATAATAATAATAATAATAATAATAATAATAATAATAATAATAATAATAATAATAAAAGAAAGTGAGAAAATCACCGATATAGCTCTCCTTGGGTCTGCATACATTAAAGAGAATGCAAGAGGAATCCCACTAGTGCTAATACAGCATGCGCCTTCTCACATTAGTAATGGTTACATATCTCAATCTTCACTTGATACAAACAGAGCACATGAAGTGCAAAACTCATTCTTTCCAAGCTAATACAACAAATTCAACAATCAAAAACTACGTTCCATGCAGCAGAAAACCTTATCACTCAACAATTATAATTCTCTGAATTAAAAACTGACATATCAAAATGTTGCCACTGTCTTATCTGACCTGATATATCATAGAATGCCATTTGCTATTTTTGAGATTTGCAAAATTTAAGTGACACGCCACAAATTTTCAAAAACTGTATACAACTTCTTAAAATAAATTCTTGTGATTTTGAAGAATAGATTGCATTAAGTAAACAATCTCCAATCACACAGTAGTTTTGCAATGTCCATTTTTTTGCAATTTTGGAAAATAAAAGTTTTCACCCAAGATGAAACTAGAGTGAAAAAAAATTTGGGGGCCATTTTTGATAAAACATTTTTTTAATTGTCTATATTTCATGCACAATTACGCAAAAACTACTCATATTTTAAAATCATTGTATATGATCTTATTTAAAGAGCTGATTTGAAGAACAGGTTTTGTTCCATTCACCAATTCCAATTTTCATAAATTCAGAGTTCAATGAATATGTGATCTGCAACATTTTAAGCATCTTTTGCTCAATCCAAATAAAAAAAGTTAGTCAAAAAATGAAGAACTACTTTCAAGAAAATTTAGAACATGGTACCGCTTTGTAAAGTACCCCCAAAATCAAAAGATCCATTTCAAATTTGCTGTTCCTCGAGATCGTCAACTTTAATCAGAAAATACTGGTTTTAAATAAAATCATCTGAAAGGTTTAGGGCGGTGCTAACACTGACCACAGACAGAGAAATAGATATTTTGCAGTCAAATAGTTTCTACTTTCTCACATACAAACATATATGTACTGTATACACATTCATACAGTGTAACATCCATCATGTAGAAAAAATTATGTAATGTTGCAGAAAACCAATTTTGATACTTCAATGCAAATCCACATTTTGGGAGTCCCCTGTTACCAAAATTAATATTTTTTTTTATTTTTTCCAAAATGGCTGCCTGCCGTTCGTTTGTTTGTTCATCCCTTCATCAACATTAGCACCTAAACTCTTAGCATTTTCCCCAAAACGAATGTTCTCCAGGTAGATCTTGTGTAACTGGATGCCCTGGATTTTAAAATGAATTCTCTAAAGGATACCAAAAGTTCCCCTATACCAAATGATGTGTGAGTGGTTAAATGATAATTCTAATATAAAAATAATATTTTGGAAGGTTTCCTAGCTCCTGTTCTACCCCCCCCCCCCAGGAGCGTTTTTTAATTTTAATTTTCAGTCAGATATAATAGTGTTAAGTTGGCAAAAAAAAATTAAAATAAAAAATAGGCATTTTTGGCTCTTGAGGGGTGTGGGTGGTGGAACGGGAGCCAGGAAACCTTTCAAAAATATTATTTTTATGTTAGCATTATCATGTAACCACTCATACGTCATTTGGTTTAGGGGAACCTTTTATTATCTTATCCGGGGGTACCTTTTAGGGGTTCTTGAGCCTATGGGTCATTTTCAAAACGATCTAAAAATGGCGTCAAATATTTTTCCTGTTTTTATTTTATTTTTTAAATAGAGGAAAACATTTCCATAATGGTTGAATAGGTCTGGTTTTTATTGTAACCATTAAATTTTTGAAAATTGCAAAAGTTCATGTTTTTGAAAACCTTCATACAACTACATTAATGAAGATAAACATTTTTTCTTGCCTTACTACAAACTTACATCGTAATGCGTATTTTGGGGCCATGATGAGATGGTGTGATCGCATACATGCAGTAAATTTCTTCTTCAACCCATTGTGTACCAAATCAGCGGTTTACAGATCCTCGATACCCAAAAATTGACTGACAAACTTCTGTCTGTCCATCTGTCAGTGAGACGATCTGTCATTCCATCTGCTGCCCGTCTGTCTGCTTGCTTCCTGTTGCGTGTGTGTCTGTCAGTAACGCTAGCGCCTAAACCAATCAGATGATTCTCTCCAAAACTGATATTCCACACATACTGCATCAGGATGAATGCAGATTCTGAGAGTTTGAAATGGATATTTTGATTATTGGGGGTAATTTATATTAAGCCTTAATGTTTTCAAAATTTTCTCGAAAATGGATCCAAATTGTTTGATTAAGCTCTTTTCTTCCGACTCTTAAAACTAAGGTGCTATTTGTTCCCCTTATTTTCGTTGAAATCTCTGAATTTTCAGAAAATTGCAAACATTACAAACTTTTTTGGGTCTTCCTACAACAACATTATTGAAAATACATTCTTTTTCTTAATACAATCTGTTCACCAATGTCAGATCTCTAAATTGGAACAAGTACAATTTTTCAAAAATATGACCAGATTTTGCATAATTTTGCATGAAATATAGGTACCTTTAAAACTTTATTTTCTCAAAAACTGCTCCAAAAAATAAATAAATAAATATATATCACTTCAATGTAATCAAAGTAATCTTTGTGTGAAATTGTTCTTGGTTTACTGTACAATGTGTAACAGCGAATACTGAAACAGTTGTGTTTTATTTCTGTTTGTTTCATTGGTAAAAGTAAGAAATGGTTACTGTACCTGCCTGTCAAAATAATTGCAAATTCTTACCACAGGTGCATCGTTTGAATTGGTTCGGACTTTCTCAAGTAATGGCTGAAATATTAGTACAATATAACATAATTGTTATCAAAAATGCTAGAAAGTATGTGCTGTTGTAGGGCCACTAGTTCTGTATCAATAACCCACAAAACGGTTTCTGACAACACATTGTGTCAGATGTACAATTTACAATTTATAAGAGCAAGATTAATACACTTTGTACTTTCTTGCATACTACTTGCATAGTACTCCATTGTATTGTGGCAAAAAACTGATTTTTCAACAGAAAAACTCATATTGTGGAACTCTGATAATGAAAAAGTGGAAAAGTCTTGATCCCATATGAAGTAAATTACTTCCTCTAACACGTTGTACACCCAGAATCCATTTTTTGAGGGCATCTGATATCAAACAATTGGCTGATGACAAAAGGTCTGTCTATCAGTTTACACCACTAAAATCCAAACCTTTCAAACAATTTTCGCAAAAATTGATATTCCCACATTTCTCATTTCGCCAAACTGGAGGCCTGTGAATTTGAAACAAATCATTTAATTTTTTGGGTAAAGCCTTAAAGTCTGTTTGCAAACGCTAGTGCACAAACGGTTCAAATGATTTGCTCTAAAACAAGTGGTGGCTTGTAGTCATGCCATTAGGGTGTGCAATGTTTCTCTTCTTTCTCCTACTCTCCCCCCCCTCTCTCTCTCTCTCCTCACTCTCTCTCACTCTCTCTCTCTCACTCACTCTCTCTCACTCACTCTCTCTCACTCACTCACTCTCACTCACTCTCTCTCACTCACTCCTCTCCTCACCTCTCTCTCACTCACTCTACACTCTCTCTCTCACACACTCTCACACACACACACTCCCCCAAACACCTCACTCACTCACTCTCACTCTCCTCTCACTCACTCACACCTCACACACACTCACTCACACACACTCTCACACACACACCTCTCACACACACACACTCTCACACACACACCACACACACCACACACACACACACACATACATTACATGCAGGCATTTACACACATTAACATTAACAATGACAATTAAACACAAATCATTTTATGAAGTCTGATAGCAAATTTTTTCCTGTGGCTTTTTCATTGAAATCATTGATTTCTTACGTTTCATATTTTCAACGCCTATTCATTGTTAATTGCAAAAATACCCTTAACAGAAAAACGAACTCTCTGATTTCGGTTTCTCAAAACACATTGAAATGTAGCCTAATACTTACGTTTACAAAATACACTCGGGGTTTGAATACTTCGGAATGGTTTAGTAATAGCAACTCACTTTAAAACACAAAAGAATACACATATTATATACAATTAACATTTTTATGAATGCAACACTGCACAGCAATGCGTTCGCGTTTCGCGCGCTAGTGTGAAAGCTCATTTAAGTGAAGAGGTATCTCACACTTTCTTCGTTCATTGTCACACTTACTTCTGTTAAAAACGTGCACCCGAGTGTTATATCTTTGAGACAGGTCAAGGCAATTCCCGAGATCGCCACTGCGCCGGCGCCGTAGAAGGAGCACCGCGGGGGAATTGCTCCAGCCCTCCATAAGCCACCGTTGTTCCCCCTCCTTCCCCTGCAGCCCCGCTGCAGCAAAGGACGCCGTTTCCTCTGTCGCATTCTCCCAAATGTGGTCCCGCAGGCTTTCACCAAAGAAAGGCGGACGGGCCGGCAATCGCAGCTTCCGAACGGCGCGTGTTTTGAGACCGTTTCGTAAATGCTCTGAGAGGACTTATATTCTCCTCTTGTTAAGAGATATTTAAGAGAAATGGCACCGAATTAATTTGGGTGTGCACATGCGAACGTGCGAATACCCACGAGCCGCCACTGTCTAAAACTGATATTGCCAGACCAATCTGGCCGAGATTCAGCCAATAGAACTTGAGGTCCAGCGAGTCTAAATAGGATATTTCAATTTTTGGGGTACTTTACATGAATCGCCAACATTTCCAAAATTTTCACAAAAATGCCTCCAAATTTTTTATGACTTTTTCGCCCTCAGAGAGACCAAAGGATACTTAAAACACTGCCTAGGGTAGATATGCTTGAACTCTGAATTTTCGAAAATTGCAAGTTTAATTTTTGCATCACCTTTCTATAAGTACAAAATTGAATATAGATATTTTTTTCTTAATGAAATCTATTCTTCAAAGATGTTTAAATTACGTCACGTGCAATTTTTAAAAAGAAAATTATTAGTTTTTGCACGTATGTACAATAACCAACTTCTGCTCCGAAACTACACCCTTGTAAGTATTTCCCTGTGGATATCCCTCATAGCTCGGGAGGCCCCGCCTCCTATGACGCTACTCCCGCGCCACTACCGTGAACTCGTCACCCATGCAATAGGCACGACACGCTCCAGCCTGGGCGTAAAGTTTTGTGCATCAAGCGAGGTTTCCAGAATAAAATTCCCGTGTGAGCTCGTCAGCTCGATTTTATACCAGCGTGCAGTCGTCGCGTGACCGTCCTAGGTGTGGGAGGGAGGCTCGCATCTACCACGTAACCTTCCCGGTCAAGCTGGCGTCCCCTTTGTCTAAATGTATCCCAACGCCGGGCGCCTAGCTATTCATGCCTGCAGATATGCGATGCTTCCGCTCCTCCTCCCACCCACGGCCGCCAACGTGACGCTACAAGATCATTAATATTTTTGAAAAATAGGAATCTTCAAAATTGAAAGTTCAAAGTTCCTAAGGTTGGTCAGGTCACAATATGGCAATTTGGTATTCTTAGAATTCCTTCTAGTTGTTGAGAGATTGTTTTTTGCTGCATTAAACATAGAACTATTCAAGAAATTAAAAAGGATAAAGCTTTTTGATAAGTGTTAGGTTAAAGCAGCATTCCACAAATTTTCTTGTGCTAGACTCCAATTTCTTCTCATGAAATCTTGTTTTTAATAATCTCCATATTTATCAATTTATTATTAATTGTTTATATAAATGAATATTCTTGAAACATTCACAACGAGCAGTAAGAAGGTTGACAATTTTACAGAAATCTGAACATCAAGCATACTGAACTTCATTTTGTACTCAATCCATTTATATGGATATTCTATATAATTTGGTCAATGGCACATCTTCCATATTCAATGGAGTGTACAATCATTCAATGGAAAACTGCATTGAAACAGTTTTCATTTTTTTCCCCATTAATTTGTTAGGGAACCAATTTGAAATATCTAATATTGCACTACTCACAGCTTCTTTATTAAAAAAGAATATTTATATAATTATAAAAGATAACTGTTCTTCCATTTCAAACCAAGGATCTATTTGCAACATTTGTATGTACCAGAAAGAGAGTATAGTCTAAAATCGAATCCTAGAAGACTTCATGTGCAATTGGTAATGAATCAGAAAGGTGTGTCAATAATGTCCCTTCATTTCAGTACGGTATTTCTACACTCTGGGCCGGTTTCGCCAAACTGGTTCAAGTAACTCGCTAATTGACGATTAAAATTAAACTCGCAATATAATCATGGTTATATGTGCATCTGTTTCACCACTGTATATATACACTCGATTAAGTTAAACGAGTTTTCATGCTAAAATCCTGAGGTTGGTACTGGCTACGGAGGATTGTGGGCCTAAAATTTCCCATCGTATACTCTTTGCAAGCGCAAAATTGTATAATATTCTGAGCAAATAGTATAATGTCTTAGTTGCTAATTTGCAGAGATAAAATATTGTAATGTAATAAAAAATGAATTATTTTTTTGTTAAATTATATCTGTAATGTAGAAAAGAAAAAATATAGCGTTTGCTAATATAAACATAATAATATGAACAAAAATTAATATTAATATTTGAACTAAAATAATAATTTCCTATTTTTATTTCCAACAAGTGAAATATTCTATTTAAGTCTCCTATTAAGTACAATAAAATGTTTTTTTGTAAAACAATATTATTTTGAATTTAAAAAAATGAAATTCAAGCTGCATCTTCTCAGTTCACATTTCTCCCATCAGAGAAATTATGTTTTCAAAAAGAGTTCTTATAACCATAAATGAAGTAATGAAAGCAGCTTCTTCATGGGACTTTGTGAAGTTCGAATTATTTGTTTCCAGTTGTTTTTGAAAACTTATTTGTAACAGGTAATGTTAGCCACCTCATTTCTTGTTACACTCATCAATATTTTTATTTCAAGGCATTATAACAAAATTGATATTACCAACACAACATGAAATGGTTTGAGTTTTTTCTTTTCATCTTCTCTTCCTTCTATAGCTATATTATGATTGACCTAAATGTAAGTACATGATTAGTAACAACTGTTGTATTAGTTTATACTTTATACTATCTTTTCACTTAAGAATCCAATATTCCTAGATGGTGTATATTGCAATTTGAATAGGTACATAATTTGCATGTATTATTTTTGTATATGTAGGTCAGTACATTGTATTAATTTTCTTATACATTTTCTCAGTTTTCTTTATTTTTAATTATTTTATACTTGGATTTATGCTTTTAATATCTACTGTTCTGATGTACATGTAGATGAACATAGTAACAATATTTATGAGTACTACAAGCAATGAGTTGGCTAACATTCTCTGTAATAATCACCACTATAGATTCATTTATTTGCTAACCAGAATTGAGCACCTTTGGAATAGACTGTTACCAGAAGTATATTTTGCTTTAAATAGTATATGCTTGGTCAATTTCCTTTTCTTTTGAACATTGCTATTTGTAGACATGGTTTGGGTTTATGAGGTATCATCATAGAAGAGCCATAAATTACATCTGATTATCAATCAGCATCTGTATTTAGCTCCATTATTAGTTGTTGTAAGTATCATCCATTTATAATAGTTTTTTCAAACTCAGATTGTCATTTTAGTGTAATTGTTTATAATGTATATGTGTACATAAAATTGACTTGTTTTTACAACATTGCTTTTTGATTTTATGTACTATATGATGATATACTTATAAGATGGGAATACATTTTCAGAAATATGGACAAAAAAAATAATTAACACTATATTCTATCAATCAAGAAGCATGAACCTGCTGCTACCGTAATACTGCTTTTAAATAACCTCAAACACCATGGGTCTTTATTCATCAAAACGACCAGGACTAGCGATCAAATCTAGGGACACAAATGTTCCAAATATCAGGTTTTGCTCAAAAGCATTGCCATTCAGCATTTTGCATTTGACAATCTTTAAACATTTTATTATAATAAAATGAGACCATAATGTGTCAAAACGAGGATCAATAACTAATAATCGCAATTATCTACGCTTAAACGACCAATCTCAGGTGTTTAACTCCACGTGAGTTTAACTTCCAGTAATCGTGTTGTGAATCTTCCAGTAAATCGCATGGTGAAACTCACGAGAACTTAAAACACGATCAAACTCCTAGATAAACGAAGTTAAACACATAATCAAAGGTGATGAAACCGGCCTTCTGAGATCATTGTTTAAGTTACAAACAGAACCAAACAAAATCAATTCCATACAAAGGTAATTTTGAAAGTAGTAAGTTATGCTCAATGACATCAAATGCAAAAAAAAAGGTCTAAATATACTTTTTTAAGAAAAAATATGGCTGCTTCTGTACATTATAATTATTGAAATTAATACTGGGAATCTGAAAATGCTTTGTTCTTTATAAGAAAACTCTTTGGATTTGCTGCAAAAATGTTTTGAATGTACATGGAAGGGGAAGGGGGCCTTTTTCGGTAGAAAGCCAGAAAGTGTATTTCCATTAAAATCTCAAAATAAATTATTCCACAGCATTGTATCACTTTCTCTATGCTATGTATTATTCTGTCTATATACACATATACAAGAAAATGAAACAAAGAAAGAAAAAGGAAGGAATGAAAAGCAAAGAAAAAGAGAAGGAAGGAGGGGAAAGGAGAAAGCAAAAGTGAAAAGGGGAAAAAGGGACAAGGAAACGCAAAAGAAAGAGGGATTGAAAGAAAAAAATACTACCAAGAGACTAAAGATTATACACAAATTATAGCACTTGCTTCAGCATGAAAGTATCCATGAATAAAACGAAATATATAACCTTCCAAAGAAAAGAACAGAAAAATAAATATCACACTAAGTAGCAGTACTTGCAATATTTCAATTTTTTAAAAAAAAAAAAATTCCCAAAATACAACAAAAATCATGTAGACATAAAGATATTAGAATAGACAGAGAAGGAAAACTTGTATACACAACTTGAAATGATGTTGGATACATGATCTTAAAATATTGAACTCTTCAAGATACTGTAGGCCAATTGGAGACCACTGAAAGGAACAATGGAATTTGGATGGAATAATCAGATTGGAAAATATTAAAAGCAAAGAGTATAATAGATAAATCACAATCGAAGAAAAATTGGTTATACACCTCAAACTAATGTATGAAGCACTATCCAAAATTGCACTTCATACAAAATTACTTGTCCGTAGGACATAAGAAAGTCAAACAGGAGAGCGAGATTACAAGAACACAAGGATTAAAGCATTGCATTGTTTTAAAATAGCAGAACGTAAGAAATCTTTAAATTCTAGCAGCCCATGATGATGATGTAATACATTATATTGAAGAAACAAATGTAAGCCTAAAGTACATGCATCACATTAACAAGACATTATCACGCATTATATGAAAATTAAATGAATTTGGCATTACTTTTACATTGTTACTTTTCAAAATAAAAGTTCTTATTCTTTTCTGAGAGACATTTAGAAATAATCAAACACTTCCTAAACAATCAGGAGAGTTGATTTTTAATGTTAAGAAGTTATCTTATCTGAATAAAAAATTGCCAAAATAAATACAAGTGAGCGTATGATATTTACTATCTAGCATTAGTAACATTTAAATCTTGGTTTATGCGTAATGATTCAAATTACATAATATCTTGGAATAAATCATGCTACTTTCTGATTTTTTAATGATAAATGCAGAATCACCCTTTGAGCTGCTCCATGGACTAATCAGTCATTTACCTATAGTCCAGATTTCGCATGTCGTAATTTCTGTTCACTATGCCCACTCATGACGTGCTGACTGCCTGAACTGTAGTTCTCTTGTCCCAGTGACACTTGTAGTATAGGAAGAGCATGGTTGTAGTACAGGACAAAAAGGCCATTGCTTCCATAAGTAGTTGTATGATGGACTGATAAAATCAGGGAAAGCATTCTGAAAATTTGTAAATATCACCTGATATTAAGACCAAAGCACTCTTTGCTTAGAAAATAGTACACGAATCGTCTTCAGAGAGTTATCTGAGAACCATGCTGACTGAGATATATCTACATGTAAGATTTCCCATGCCTGATAATGAATGTTATCACGTGTATGGACACCTGAGCTTTTTTAGGCATATTTGAAAATCCCACACACTAAGACCAAATTGGGGTGCATTTGATTTTAACCCATTTCTCAAACAGGGCACAATATATTGGAAACTGACATGCACTATAGTCTGCCCATTCATGTCATTTTTGATATCTTCTCCATTGGGAAAATATCTTCACAGCAACACACTTTTATCCATCAATAATTATCTTCAGCTTTAGTTCTGCATTTTCATTAATTTCCAGTTTTTCTTGATAACAAATAATTAAAGAAAGAGACATTTTAATTCTCAATATCTTGGGCATGGAATACAAGCAAATTGTATTGAATTTGTTTTTAATTCTACGAGGAATATTGCAAAGATGTACTTTACATCATCACCAGGCTGCAACTTTTGTCTGTGAATGTTATTGACAAACCCTAGAACACCAAAGAAATTGAACTGCAGTCAAGAGATACGTTACAGTTTAAATCTAATAAATATGGTTTGTCAATAACCATATCTCCAAACAGCTCACTTTTATCACTGAAGAATAAATTTATTCTTTTACAAAGGAACACTTTAAAAATAGATCTGCATAACATTAAAATGAAAGTGATAACATTATAGCAGAACTGTAGGAAAAAACAGAAATAAAAAAAAGAAAAAGGAAATTTAAAAAGGGAAAAAAAAAGAAAAGATAGACAAGAAAATACTAGATAATAAAGAAGAGATTCAATGAAAATTCTGGAGTAAAAGGAAGCAACAAACAGATGTAAAAGGGAGCATTTAAACAATAATTCACAATTAAACACACACTACAATAACAGGAAATGAAAAGAAATGTTTCTACTATCAAATAAAAAACTGAAAATAGCCCAACACGTGTAAATACCTGACATAGTTTGGTCATCAACATCATTTTCATCATTGGAATTTTCTTCATCTTCTTCAATACACATACTACTATTATTATGTTCACAATCTTCATTGAAACCTGCTTCACTAATATCCTGGGGACAAAAATTGAAAAAAAAAGAAAAGAAAAGAGAGAGAGAGAAAGAAAGAAAGAAAGAAAAAATCTTTTAATAAAAAATCACAAACTTGTTCAAAGCAAAGAAACAATATTCTTCATAAAATTTACCTCACTATCACTGCTACTGCAACTAGAAACAACTTGTGCAGTATTGAGAAGATTGGGTGATGATAAAGAAGAAGCAAGAGGTATTAAACGAAGATTTCTGGGACTTTGACATTTTCTATTACTCCTTACAGGCTTCACCCGAGTATGGGAAGAATCAGCAGTGGAGAGAGTAGATGAAGATTCATTAGCACGAACAGGCGTTAGTATATCCACCGCTCCAATTTGTGAAATATTGGAACCTGGAGTTACACTTTGAGAAGACCTTAAATAGCAAAAAAGTTACAATGTACAAAATGAGACCCACAAAATATAACACCAAATGATTATCACTTATTTTTGAAATTCACGCGAAACTGCATGTCTCAGAACATTTGGCAATAGTGAAAGTTTGTCATTAGGTAGGATTTATGTAATCTGTTTTACTTAGTAACATTATTATTAAATACTTTATGGTTGACTTTCAATTGCTTTTTCAATTGCCTTTGTTTAATTAGACACATACAAAATAAATTTTCACTTACCTACATGCTGATTGAGCATTCAAAGGCATTTCTAGTAAACAACAGGTGGTCAACAATGTGTCTGTTCCTGGAGTAGAAGAAACACCAGAAGAAATTGCCTGGGGCTGCTGAATGAACGAACTGGTGGGGATTGCAGGAGATGGCACAGATGTAACAGTGGTGGTGGTTGTTGTAGCAACACTAGTTATGACTGCATTTGTTGTAGGACAAGACGTATCACTTGTTCCATTGTTTCTGCTGGCAGTATTATTTCTCGATATTTCAATGGCTAACCGCTGAAATGAATGCATCAAAACAAATCATTTGAAAATGCTCCTTATCTTTATTCTGCAAGAAAATAGTTGGAATAATATCCGTACCTCTTTCAGTTCATTTATTTGTGTAGCATACTGATTCTGTACAGTCAACAGTTGACTTATATACCACTGTTGATCTCTGCAACGTTGGAAAAATGTTGGTGGGCGTACCTGAAATCTTTTGGGGATAGCAGATTAGTTTGTCTACAAAAATAATTGAAATGGGTAGTATCATATTAAAAATATAACTTTTTATGACTATAAAGATCTACAATAGTCATCAAAAAAATTTCATTTTCTCTACAGTATGCTCAACATAGCATACAAAGTTTCTCAAAAAGGTTGAAGCACACAGTAATATATAAATCATGGTTTATGAAGATTTACATATATTTTAATAAAAACTTGTTTGTTTGTATACTTATGGCAGAGAAGATAATATTCTTTTTCAACCCCCAGTTAATAGCTATTACTTTAAGAAAACAAATTAGAAGTTTTTACAGTTGTTAAGCAACACTTTATTCTTCTGAAGCTTCTGTAATATTCTCCTTAAATTTTTTTTCACTGTAAAACAGAATAAATTTTAAAAAGTAAATTTCATTTTTGAAAATAATATCAAAATAGAAATTATACCAACTGAGTCCAATAGATTATGATAGGACTAAGGAACTCCCAAAAGTCTGTTACAAAAGACTCAATAATCAAATCACTCACCCATGTAACAGATTTTGAATTTTGTTTTGAAAAATAAGGGCATTGAAGCAAAGAGAATAATGAAACATATTTTGAAATTTTTCTGAACTGAGGATTAGATCACATAAATTGGTAATTGCTGAAATATATAACCATTAAGGTCCATGGCAAAGTTATTTTTTTGAGAATGTACAAAACACTCATTCCAATTTACCTCAAAATTAAGGTGTCTGTTTCAGTGTTGAGATAGCCTTCACTAGCCAACAAATCCAAACGAAAGAACCTATTGTAACCCCAACATTCTCCAATTTCAAAATCAGAAGCAAATTCTCGTACAATATTTTTACTTGCATCTCGAGATCCCTGATGAATCATCTCAACTCTATATTCATATCTAAAACAAGAGAAAAATTCAAAAATAAACTCTCAACATAATTTGAAAATTACATTCACAAGATTTCTGGGAACATGCCACTTTAATTTAGCATACTTTGAAGTTTCTGGAAGTCCTGCACTCAATTCCAAAAAAACTGACAAATAATTCCCTCTTACAACTCCATTTCCATCAGGATATACTTTTAACCTCCAACACAATCCATTAACATGTAGGGGTGTGGAATACACAGGATCAGCCTTATGTTGCAGTTGTACAAAGTTTTGCATAACAAAAGTGCTACTATCATAGCCAGGAACTATTTCACTGAAACATAAAAAAAATATTAGAATATCTTTCTTAGAATATCTAATTCTTTCATTAATAAAGTTACTCTGTCACTAATAAAAAGTAAAAACCTTTGGAAATCAGCAGGTACAGGTGCAGTGACAAAACTAGCCATTGGCTTCTTCCGAACTTGATGAATCATTCGAGATATCTCGTTGCTCTTATTAATCAATTCTGATCTAGTACAAGAATGCAATTGATGCTCAATTTCCTGTAGAAGAGCTTCCAATTGTTCAGTTTCCTGTGTTAGAGAACTCTCTTGACCCATCAAAGTAAGAAGTTTAGCTTTCAACTGAGAGTCTAGTCGAGCAATCATCAGCTCCACAGCATTACGAATTTCTCGAACACGTTCATCTTTAGCAGCTCGTACCGATTCCACATTGCGTTCCTACACAAAAATAATACCAGTAATGGATACAATAAATTAAAAATATTACAATTTTCTGGGAATGTGAAACAAAAACTCAATACATAATATAAACTAATCAGTAGCTATGATACGAAGCTAATACCATTCGTAGCACAACAACTAACAAATACAATGTATCAACACTGTGTAAATACTTATATGCATCTCTTAAGAGGTTCCTTTAACATCACATTCTCTAACATCAATTGTTCATATTTACGAATGGTATTAAGTTTGGGCCACTTTTTCTTCTCATATATTTATAAAGGTAAGTCGTAAATAGACGTTCATTGCACCTAGTGCTTTCATTTATATATCAAATGTTGGATGGTAATTTTTTCTGGCAGTTGTAAATGAAAGGAAAAATAGAAGTTATCAAAATGATGTACGGATGTTAGAATAATTATATCTAGGGACGAATGGAGAAGAGATATGAAATATGATATTGTAAAAAAAAAAAATATAAACTTTTTCACATAATTGAACAATATTGAGAAAGTAAAATACAATATCATACACAATAAAATGAACAAAGTTATGAAATGTACAACAATAAACATTTGTAGTAGAGTTATATACTAACAAACGTAGATGATCAATTCATTTTTATCCAGCATTTAATTATCTGTAGACAAATTAAGCAGTAAGTTGTCCAAGTAAGCAGTACTACCCCCAACACACACTGAGCTAGTTTTGAGAAAAACGTGTTTAAAGTTTCAACAGTGCGTAATTCTAGATTTGTATTAAAATGTTTGCTAAAGCCATTTAAAGTACATCTTAAAGATGATGAGTATTAATAAAAATGGAATTATATTAATACTTATTTAAACAACAAAATTAATATGGTTATATTTTTTTAATAATAGTTAATCTTACTAGTTTTAACAATAGTTAAATTATATACATTAATTAACATTTATTTATTTATTCATTCATTCATTCATTTACGTTTTTTAAAATTATTATAAAAAATACAAATATGAATATAATATAAATACAATATACATTGTTTATAGTATACATATGTGTGTGTTATCAAGCACTAAAATTAACATTTTTATTCAGTTAGCTATATATTTCTAATGTTCAATAAGAAATTTGATAAGGAAAATCCGAAGAAGTCGATGTCAGAGCAGTGTTCATTTACAAGGTTAGCTATTCTGTTCTTTGGTCCATGAAGTACATAGTTTTTAGTAGATTTAACCACGTTTAACAATCTACCAGATCTCAAACCTGGCTTTGGGCATATAAATTCAAATAATTCTAATATCTGAGGACAATCGATTGGTCCATTGATAGATCTATAAAAAAATATTAGATCCACAACTTTTCTTCGACTTGAAAGACTATCAATATCAAATTTATCGTAGACGTCTTCGATGTTCATACTGTATCCTCTGGTGTTTATAAAATATACAATATATTTGCAAAATTTTCTCTGTATTTTTTCGACTTGATTTGCTAAAACATGTGTATGTGGTGACCAAATTACTGTGCAGTATTCAAGTTTTGGACGAACTATGGTCGAAAATAGTTGGATAACTGTGTGTATACATCGTTGAATTCTCTTCCTGATCTGAGTATGAATCCAAGGACCCTATATGCCTCTGATGTAATATTGTCCACATGTTTCGAAAAATTTAATTTGTTGTCAATAATGATTCCCAAATCTTTCATGGATTCTACTTCTTTAAGTTGATGTTCATTGAGTTGGTACGTTGTCGATTTTCGCTGTAATGAGCGAGAGAAGGATATTACCACACATTTATTAGTATTTAATATAAGCTTGTTTTTCTCACACCATTTATTAAGTTCATTGATGTCTTGTTGAAGAGTGTGAACATCTTCCTCACCAACTGTTTTTCTAAAGATTTTCAAATCATCAGCATATAGTAAGTATTCTGATTTTAATTTATCTCCGATATCATTTATAAAAATGATGAAAATTATTGGTCCTAGGTGTGAGCCTTGCGGCACACCAAATATTACTTCGTATGCAGATGAAATATGACCATTTAATCGAACCTGAAGATATCTATCTGTCAGATACGAATGAAGCCACCGTAATGCACTACCTGGTATACCAAATCAACTTAGTTTATTACATAGTATATCGTGATTTACCATGTCAAAGGCTTTACTGAAATCTGTGTAAACTGCATGAACATCTTTACCTTCATTTATACCATCAAGCACATGGTTAACGTATACGAAGAGGT
Source organism: Teleogryllus oceanicus (assembly GCA_964035755.1). Taxonomy (NCBI): domain Eukaryota; kingdom Metazoa; phylum Arthropoda; class Insecta; order Orthoptera; family Gryllidae; genus Teleogryllus; species Teleogryllus oceanicus. Next base: position 131,461,886 of record CAXIVR010000006.1, read on the forward strand.
TGGTAGCTGTGGATCTCCCTTTCATGAATCCATGTTGTTTTGTTGAGATGATGTTTTTAAAAGGGAAAGTTATTTGTGACAAAATAATCTTTTCAAACATTTTGGCTATGGATGACTGAATGCATATTGGTCTGTAGCTGATGACAGTGGATTTGGATCCCGATTTATGTATTGGAGTAATATATGCAATTTTCCAGGCTGTTGGAAAAATTCCAAGTTCCAGTGATTTGGTAAAAATGTGGGTTATGGGCTCAGCGAGTCCAGCAGCACAGTTTCTAAGAAATTGGTTGGGTATCACATCCAGTCCAGCACCTTTTTTTACATCTAACTTACAAAGTTGTTGAAAAATTTCATCAAAACCAATGGTGAATTCAGATAGATTAACATTGTGGTCGGCTGGATTTCCCTCACACTGAGTAGCAGGCTCTAATGTAGTAATGTTTGAATCATTTATGTAAACACTTTCAAAGTACGACGCAAATAAGTTGCTCACCTCACTTCCATTTTTTGCCAGTTTCTCGTTCCAGAACATTGAAAAAGGAATATTTAGACTGCTTCGTCTCTTATTTTTTTATGAAATTCCAAAATTGTTTGACATCTGTCTTCATCTTATCCTCAATTCTCGATATATATAGATTGTAACATTTTTTGCAATTTCTTTAGCAACATTGTTAAGTTTATCGATGAATTAAGTTGTTTTCTACAGAGTGCTTTTTGATTAGGACAGTACTGCACAACAAAATTGTAAAATTTCTTTTAGCTAAGAATTCCCTTTTTCTAACACAAGCTTATTCTGTAATGCGAACACGAACACTAGAGTGATTCAAAAGCACAAAACTAGAAGTAACTCAAATTTAAAGAATTTGTGGGTTAGGCCGCTATTGCACCGGACACTCTTTATCTTTACTTTTTAAAGTAAATAACAATAATTTAATGATAAATTTAAAACTGATGTTTTAATGAACTTTTTTCTCCTTTTAAAGTACTTAAAATAAATATTTTAATTTAAAATAGAAACACATTAAATTTTTAAAAATTAAATATATAATCCCTAATAAAAAAATTTAAAAAAAAATCGGATTTCAATTTCAAAAAATCGGATTTCAATTTCAAAAAATCGGATTTCAATTTCAAAAAATCGGATTTCAATTTCAAAAAATCGGATTTCAATTTAAAAAATCGGATTTCAATTAAAAAAATCGGATTTCAATTTAAAATAAAGGATTTCAATTTAAAAATCGATTTCAATTTAAAAATCGGATTTCAATTAAAAATTAGATTTCAATAAAAAATTAGATTTCAATAAAAAATTAGATTTCAATAAAAAATTAGATTTCAATAAAAACATTAGATTTCAATAAAAACATTAGATTTCAATAAAATCATTAGATTTCAATAAAAACATTAGATTTCAATAAAAACATTAGATTTCAATAAAAACATTAGATTTCAATAAAAACATTAGATTTAAATAAAAACATTAGATTTAAATAAAAACATTAGATTTAAATAAAAACATTAGATTTAAATAAAAACATTAGATTTAAATAAAACATTAGATTTAAATAAAAACATTAGATTTAAATAAAAACATTAGATTTAAATAAAAACATTAGATTTAAATAAAACATTAGATTTAAATAAAAACATTAATTTAAATAAAAAATTGATTTACATAAAAAATTGATTAAAATTAAAAAATCTTATTAAAATAAAATAATTCTGATTAAAATAAAAAATCTTATTAAATAAAAAATCCGATTAGATGAAAATATCTGATTAAATAAAAATCAGATTAAATAAAAAATGATTAAATATAAAATTTATTATTTAAAAAATGAGATTAAATAAAAAATTGTATTTATTCCTTAAAACCGGTTTTTTAAGCCCAATTAATACGGAATAACATGAAACCATGAGTTTAGTTTTGTATTTTCCCTAGAGTGAACTGTAGAACTTTTTTTACAGCCACATACCACTCACATCAGGCATATATATTCTGATGCTTAAAATTTTAAGGCAAGTCTCAACTTTCCAAGCCATTTATCAACCATATTGATTCTCATGGCTTGGATGTTTTCTATACTTCATTTAATTGATTTTTAAAGGAGGTCATGCACTCTTTTCCTCACTATTTCCCTCTCTGGTGTCAGCGATTTTTACATTTAGTGACATATCAGCTATTGTTTTACTTACCACCTCCTGTACAAGACTAATTAGCTCCATAAGTCTTCTTCGTAATTGGGCAACTTCATCTTTAATTTGTGTAATGTGTTGTTCATAAACTTCTTCAAGTGGTTTGAAAGTGTGTCCAGAATGAGTACCACCCCACAAAGCACACTGATGACATATGCAGCGTCTACATGTCCAGCAATATACAGAGAGCTTCTCCTGATGAGCTTCACACCTAGAGCACAAGTAGTAACTATATATTTTAGACTGAAGGCAATCAAGAATTTTACAGTTAATAAAAATGCAATAAATATTAATACCTGTCTCTTTCATTATCTTCAGATCGAGAAGAATTTAAACCAACAGCCTGTAGAGTATCAAGCTGTTGGGTCACTTCTTCTACCCATCGACAATTGACTAGTTCATGAAGATGCAACGAAGCTCTGCAGTGAGGACACTGAGATCTCTGCTCTGTTAACCAACGTCGAATGCATACATAACAGCACAATTTCGAGCAATGTGGACATAGGTGAGCATCTCGAAGTTTTTCCATGCAAATAAAGCATCGAAACACCTCTGCCAGTGTCTGAGAATGAAAAAGGTGATATATTACAGTGGATTAATGTGATTATTAACAATTATCAACAATTTATAAAATTAATAAATATGAGAAGTTATTCTTACAGTTGTTGGAAGATCAGAGCAAATTTCCTTTTGAAGTCAAAAGTTCATCTACATATAAATAGTAATTCCCTTATAATTTTGTAACTACACCAACATAAAATTCGTCGAAAAATAACTGATTGGAAAATATTCACTTGCAATAAATATAAAGTATTTAATTCAAATAACAAAAATTTTGTATCACCCAGATTTTGTCAAGAAAACAAGACACTAATTTAAATGCCTAGTAACACTATGATTGTTACAACAATAACGCCACCAAATCATTTGTTCTTCATCCAGTAAGCTGATAAAGGGTAATAGAAAATGTGCAATATTCTGAGGAAACGTATAAGAAAACTTTCATGCAGAACACTCACCTCGACGTCTACTTTCTCATGACCTTTATCAGTTCGGCTAGCCATCTGTGTTTATTAAAAACTGAAACCACTCGGACCTAAAAATAAACGCTATTATCTTCTTATTATTGAATTACATGGCCACAATACGGGTCACAACCTCAAAATTGTTTAACTGCAACTGGTTACTGTGCAAGTGTCAGTCAGGTAGACGGGGCAATCTGTCAGCTGAATTTACACGAGAATAAAGAATAAACAAATGTCCCTCATGACACTAGTTGGTAGCAAACTCTTTGATAATCAATGCATGTTAGGCAACATAATGCCTTCCAGTATTGAAAAAAAAAAGTTATGTTTCTAATTGTTGTCAGTTCATCTTCATTTCAACCCGAATTGCTTCGATCTCCTTTAAGACAGAAAAAGTAAATAAAAACTCCGATAACTTGAATCCAACATATCGGTTGAACATCAAACGAAATTTCGTAAAACTACATTGTTGGATATTGGGAGAAAATTAATTATAATCGATGTTATGCTTTGATTTAAATATGTACTTTAAGTTACTGAGAATACCCCAATTAAAATATGCACGCTTGTGCGCTAATACTCGATACCCTAATTAAAACTATGATTTTCCATACATTTACATCATATAAAAAACGAAAGAATCTGTCCGTAAGTATGACATTTTCCAAATACGCAACGTAATTGAGCAATATCTTGGAATAATAACATCCTCAACCGCGTGACGCCTCAGGAAAATCCAGAAAATGTAAGCAATTTTCCTCGCCAGAATCAAGTTGGTATCCATGTGTCGTCAGCGCGCAGCGGCCAGAGTCAGTCATTTATTAATATTTACGATAAACCTGCAGTTGGTGCAAAGCATCATGGAATTGCAATGACGGCTGCCCATTTATCCATTATTAAAAACAATTGAATAGTGTTATAAGATCTGTCTGATCACGAAGTAACATGTATCATTGATAGTGAGAGGAATTAGTAAATGAAGAATGAAGTGTTCATGATGTGAGTGGAAGCAAAGCAGAATACTTGGGTTAGTGGTTGCAAGACATTGTTCTGTGGGGTTGTCGGTGTTTGTTAAAAGATGCCACTACGATCGACCCAAGTTAGAATTATGTTGTTGCTGTTTGTGACGCCATTTTACTAACCTTTTAGGCGGGGAAGTGTTGAGATCGTGTTCTTCATACACAAAATCAAAATTCAGTGACATCCAGGAGTAGAAGTCGCACAAATACGTATCTACATATAACACCATTCAGGTAATGGCTTGGGTGGATGATGTTGCATGATGTACGTACCATTTCATTAGCATTATATGTACTTTCTTTTGTCTCTTGAATGTTGTTCACATCAAGTACTAATTTTATTTTACAATTCATGTTTACGAAACTGAATTGTACGCATAATTCGATTCAGTCACTAAACTAGTTTATTGCATATGGCGGCCATCTTGGAAAAGACGCTTATTTACTTCAGTACATTACCCAAAAGTATACGCGTAATAAGTAAAGAAAAGTAAATGTTGTAAGTTGTAAATGCGAGAGTTATGATATTGCTGTTCATATTGATGTTCATTATAAAATATTTTTTATTGGCTATTAAATGTTGAGACATGACCTCTGATAAGCACCACAAATGTAATATTGAGATTCTTCCTTTTGTTGTAATTTTTTATCTCTTGGAGAATTCAGTTAGTTTTGTTCAGTTTTCGTGCAAGTTCTTAGTGAAGTTATACATTTCCCATTGTTATTGAGCAACTTCGCAACTGTTACATAATATTCTCGATGTGGTTTTGATTATTTAGGTAGGAAAGTTCTGTATTTAATTTTTTTAAGTTTTTAACGCCTGTGTGTGATGTAATGTTCGGTTTGAATCTAAACATTGTATTCTCTAGAACTTGTAAATTGGGTGAATTTGACACATGAATCTTGCAATCATTGCAACTTCGCAACTGTTACATAATATTCTCGATGTGTATTGCATACAAATCTTTTATGTAATTTGCTTTTTGATTACAAATAATGTTTATCCTCTACTCTTTATATAATTAGTGGTTTGCTGAAGTTTGTGATGAGTATAAATAATTAGATTTAGATAAACACTTCCTTGATCAATGAATTTTATACAAATGTTCATTGTTGTCAGTAGCTGATGGAAAATAACTGCCAGGCAGTAAGTGAATGAACATTGTAATTGTTTGAATAGATAAAAATTATTTGTCAAATTTCTGACTCAAAAATTTTGCAAATGGAGTTTTAAACAAAAATATTTTGATTAATAACACTACAATTTGTTTCAGGTGTTGGTGTGCCTGAAATTTCCTCAGCATGGAGGATGGTGATGATGACATCTCTCTGACTGCGGATGGACAAAATTGGAAGGACAACCCGGGATCATCTGAGAATGATGCTGTTTTGATTAAAGATGAAAAGGGCCTGTCTCCTGGAGAACAGTACATTGTATCCTCCACTTCTCCCAGAGAAGATAATCCATATGTATCTCCAGCCAAGTTTGATGAAAAGGAAGATTTATCTGACCAAGAAAGTGAAAACAAAACTTTCAGTTCTGATACTAATCCTGTTGAAAATTCTTCTGAGTTTTTGGATGAGAACTGTGATGAACTGCACAATAATGATAGAAGTGAATCGTCACCAACGTGTGCATCTAGTGAACAACCTACTTCTTCAGAGGATAATGACAGGATTGTTTCCCAAGATTATTTTTCTGTACCTCGTGAAGATCAAGGTGAACAGTGTTCTGGAGAAGAAGGAAATCCATTTTCCTGTGTGGAAGAAACCGAGAATGTTAATTCTTCTGTGGGAGAAGAGGAGGAGGAAGAAGAAGAAGAAGAAGAAGAACATCAGGCCTCACCATCTTCTGATGAACTTGTTTCCAAACTTCCTGAAAGTTATTTGCAAAGTGGACACTTTAAACTCTCTGAACATTCAAATAAGAATGATGAAGATTTTAAAACCTCTGATCTTCAAAATGATGAGTATGATGATGAACATGTAAAATCACCTACTTGTCCAGATGAAAAGTATGATGATAGACAGTTAAAACCACATAATCATCCAGGTGAATATGATCACAGGCATGTAAAGTCACCTGATCATGCAGATGTATATAATGACGACCATGTAAAATCACCTAATCATCCTGATGATTATGATGATATGCATGTAAAATCACCTAATCATTCAGATGAGTATGATGACACACATGTAAAATCACCTAACCATTCAGATGAGTATGATGACACACATGTAAAATCACCTAACCATTCAGATGAGTATGATGACAGACATGTAAAATCACCTAACCATTCAGATGAATATGATGACACTCATGTAAAATCACCTAATCATTCAGATGAGTATGATGACACTCATGTAAAATCACCTAATCATTCAGATGAGTATGATGACACACATGTAAAATCACCTAATCAAGATGAGTATGATGAACACTTAAAATCACCTGATCATCATAGTGAGTACGATGGACTTTTAAAATCACCTGATCATAAAAATGCATATGATGGGCATTTAAAATCACCTGATCATGAAGATGAGTCTGACAGAAATGTAAAGACACCTGAACATCAAGATGAGTCTCACAGACCCTTAAAATCACCTGATCATCAAAATGAATATGGTGATGGACACTTACAATCTCCAGAGCATTCAGATGAGTATGATGGATGCTTACAATCATCTGATCGTGATGTTGAACATTTAAAATCACATGATTATTCAGATGACAATGGTGAAAATGTACAGAAATCTGACAGTCCTAATGAGTACAATGAAGAAAAAGAATGGAAATCTGACAGTCCAAACGAATACAATGATCAAAACATTCAGAAATCTGACAGTCTACAGGAGTACGAAGATGAAAATTTCAGAATGTCAAGTGACCCAAATGATCATTGTATGAAAACATCTGAGCAGCTTAATGCGGAATTAGTGGTGAAAGTTTTAAAAAGTATGACCATTCAAGGATGAAAATTTTGAAACATTACCTCATCCAAATGAAGACAAAGAAAATATTATGAAAACATCTGAACATCCAAGTGAAGATAATGATGACAGAAGGACATCTGATATCTCAGAAAGAAATAGTAAATAAAAGTAATTTAAAACACTGAAGCAGTGGCCCCATTAGTGATACTGTTCTTCAACATGAAAACTATGAGGAGGATAAAGAAACTGAAGAACTGTCTCAAAATGAAAATTGCACAGATAATTGTAATGCCAAAGATGTTTCTCTCTTTCCTGAGGAAAATGCACATAATGACAACAGTTGTGATGAAGATGTTGATTCAAATGAGAGAGGTTTGGTTATGGAAGTTAATGATGGTGATGCAACATCACAAAATATTGATGTCTGTGTGGAAATTTCTCCTAGAAAAGGAGAAAGAGATTGGGAAGAAGCGGATGGTAATCCAATTCCAAAGGAAATTGGTGACCCAGGAGAAGATTTAGGAAGTGAATCTGAATGTACTGATGAGCAGTTGGACCTTAAAGTTGTTAACAGTCCAATTGAAAATGTTCTACAAAACTTATGTGAAGAAAATGAGATAAATGAACATGATAGTGAAATGGAAGTAGAACAGCATTCATTAAAAAATAAAGCTAGTGATGGAGATGCTGTTGAATTTGTGGAGAGTGAGGTGGCAAGAGAACAAAGGGTTGAGGCGAAAAGACAGGAAGAGAAAGTAACCTGCAACTCTGATAATGAGGAAGAACCACCTTGCAATAGCTCATTGAATTCAATAGGAAAATCATCAGAGACTGAAGAAGCAAAGTGTGAAACAGTAGATGAAGGAGAAACAATATCTGAGATAAACGAGCAAGTTTTTGAGATGCATGAAATAAAAAGTTCAGAGAGATCTGATGCAAAGAAGATTGTATGTAAAAAAGCGTGTGTGCCAGAGTGTCATGCCATGAATGATGATGATCATCATAATGATGCTGTGAGTGATAATTTGTGTGTGAATGAAGCCAGTAATGCTGAAAAAGTGAATGAAACAGACAATGTTGTGAAAGTAAATGGAGAGGTAGAGTTAATAAACATTAATTTATTAAATGATAAAGAAATGGGTGTTTCTGCAAAAGAGAAAGTTGGACTGAAAAGAAAACATCAGACTAGTCCCACTCAAGAAATATCAAGTGGTATTTCCTCCTCAGAATCTGTTAAGGGCAACATTCAATTCAAAGGCTTTAAGAAACGATATATTGCTCAGGTATCAGAAGTATCCACAAAGGAATCTCCAGATGTATCACCAACAGTTCAAGAAGAACTGAGAATAAAAAACAAGAGGCCCTCCAAAAAGCTGGTATTAGAGACGCCACAGGTTTTAGTATCTCATCAACCGTTACCAGATGGTGCACAGGGCAACACACCTCTTACAGAGTATGCTCAGTACTTAGGACTGCAACCAACAGTGAAGTTCAAGTGTTACAATTGTGGAGAATCTGGCTTCCCATCTATGTTGAAACTTCAGGAACATCAAAATGTGTGTTTAAAAAATATCAGGATTCACACTTACACTAAACCACCTCCTTCTCCAATTGTTGAACCAGCACCATCCACAAATTTTCGCATAACTCGAAAAGTGTATTTATGTTCAGCCTGTGGAACATATTATGAAAATTGGAATTTGTTTTTGCATATGAGAGAGGTACACAAGAGGCACATTTGTTTATTTTGTCTGTTAATGTTTTCACAGGCCGACAAATTAGCCCAACATTTGACAGCAAAGCATGAAATTGCTGACAGTTCATATAATACACCAGAGCAGTTTTTAAATGAATTTAAAGGATCATTTTTTGTTATGTGTTGTACATGCGAGCAAATGTTTTCTGAACGAGATAACTTCTTTGATCATTTGTGCAAAGATACTTCAGTAGTAAATACTGATCAAGCTTGTTCATTATGTGGCTTGAAAGGTGCCCATTTTCCCACATGTCGAAGAGCTTTCACAGACAGTTCTTTGGCTTCACCATCTCAGAATAATTCACAAACTGCTGCTGTTAACACAAGTACTGATACTCCTCAAAATTCTCAATTAAGCATGCAAGATAAGACATTATCTGCATCCAAATATTCTGTTCAAACAGATAAATTAACAACTGGGCGCAAATCACTTCATAAGTTGTCTGAACAAAATCATGATCGATCTGACAAAAGTCATAACACTGGAGATTTAGATGATGATTATGATATTAGTGATGCAGCAAGCTATTGTCACGTAAATATTCACGAACCAGATAAACAGAAAGTTGTAGGTCCTGATGAAAATATTGCTAATAAAGATGGAGGCAATGATGAAACAAATGTAGATTCAGAAAAAATGGATGAGGAAGAGGATGATGAAGATGATGAAGAACAGCATACTGAGGAAAATCGGAATGCAGCTTACATTATGGAAGAAACAGCAAAAGATAATAGTGCTGATAATAATGAAAAGGATGACGATGAAAGTAAATCTGTAAATTTAGTTTCACAAGATGAGAATCAAATGGAAGTTGACAGATTATCACCTCAATTCACTGGAGATAATGAAGAAAATGGACAAATGGAAGTTGATGAGAAATCAGAAACCCCACCACACCTCTCTTCAAATGCCAATGATGCTAAAGTAGAACCTTCGTCAGTTAGCGAGTTTAAATCTCCAAAAGATGGTGAATCGGAATCAGATTCATGGGGCAGAGGTTAATTAATTAGAGGATAAAGAGCCACAGAAGACTGTGAAGTCTGATGAATCCGATATTGACAAATCTGATAGTGATAAAATGTCAATTGTAGTTGATGAAGCAAGAAGTGAGGATGAGGGAGAGAAACAAGAAGTTGCAAATGATGACCATTCTGCTGTAACAGAGAATGACACTAATGAAATTCATGAGCCTAGAAATGATATTTCTAATGAATCAGATGTTAAATTGGCAGAGAAACCTTCAAATATTACGGATTTGGGGGAAGAGCCACAAGATAATATTCAGATTGCTGGAGATGATGTCCCATTACTTGAATTGACTCTTGAAGAGTCCCTAGATGCTTTATCAATTCAGACAGTAGTAAAAGAATGTGTTAAAATATCATGTAGTACTTGTGTTTACTGCAATCATGCCAAAAAGATAGCTGTTAATGGTAAGCAACTTGTGTTGCATCTTCTGGCAGAACATAGGTTTGAACCCGTTGTGTGCTCGGATAGTGGAGAACTTACTCCTGTTTTTGGATTTGTGGATAATTTAAAATCGAAGTTATCAGAGCTTCAAGACATGTATTTTAATACCGACACTTATGACAGCACTGATAAAAGTTTTACAAGACCATATGATAGAACTTATGAGTGCTTTCATTGTCATTTCATCACTACTCTTCATAAAGAATTATATGTCCATAATCGTAAAATGCACCAAAAGACTATTCTTCTTTGTATTATGTGTAAATCTAATTTCTACAGTTACAGTGAGTTGTTATGTCATCTTTGCCCTGGCATATATGTACCTGATAGTAATATATTATTCCGCTGCTGTTTATGTGTTGTTGATGGATTACCCTCAGCATTTCGATTAATGGTTCATCTTCGAAAACGACACCATGCTTGTGATGTGTGTTTGGAAACAACCGGAGACCAACAGAAACTCTCAAATCATGTATGGAAACATAAACTTCACCATTTGTGTTATCGATGTGGTATAGCCTATAGAAATAAGCCAGACATAACTAAGCATTTGTTCTGGAAACATGGCACAGAAAGTGTTTTGTGTAAAAAATGTTTGCAGAAAAAGTGGCCACATGTATACCATTTCTGCATCCCACCAACAGCATTTTTGTGTGAAGAGTGTAATGCTAGTTTTACACGTGCTGTAGCTCTCAAAGTGCACAAAAGACTTCATGCTGAAGATGTTCCTTATCAGTGTGACGAGTGTGAAGAAAGATTTATTTCCAAAAAAATTCTGAGAAGGCATAAAGAGAAACACAAACAAGTCATTTTTGAAAAAGAAGAATACAAAAATAGTGAAAAGGTGAATGAAACAGAAACACATGAACTGGAACCAAATGAAATGAAAACTCACAGTGCTACTGCAGAAAGTGATGTGGATAAAGATATTAAAGAAGAGAAATCTGAATGTGCACCGGAAAAATCAATAGTAACAGCTGACACTTCAGGAGGTTCTGAAGCTCCTGAGGAGATTTCTAAGGAGCCAGATGAAATCAATTCAATTAAATTTCATGAAGAAACAAAAAGTGACAAGAAATCAAAAGTAGTCGATGTATATGATCTTCCACCTCTAAACTTATCATCAGAAAGTGATGATTCAGAGGAAGAGCCAAGCCCAACAAGCAAGCAAACCATAAAAGACACTGAATCTGAAAATAATGTCAAAATAGTTTCAAACGAAAATGCTGGTGAAACGCTTAAATCTCAGGATGGTGAACCACAAACTGAAGAAGAAGTGCAGCCTGTCCAGATAGTAGATGGTGTTTGGGATAATTTCAAAACTTACAAAGCAAATTTAGAAAAACGAGAAATTTTGCAAGCACAAGCTAGTGGAAATTTAGTTGGTAGTTCTTCAACTTCTCTGGCAGATAATAATCTAGAAAACCATGCTATTGTTGATGTTGTTATGGCTGATCATGATTATTGTGTGTTGCCAGAGAAACCAAATGAGGACAAGAATACTCTTTCGAATGCTAATTCTGCTCAACCAATACTTAATATAGCTGTAGAAGGAGCAGAAACTACTGAAAACTTAGATGATAAAGGTGGTGTCTTTGGTGCTGATCACAACTATTGTTTTAATACTTCTCCTCAATCAGAAGATAAAAAAGAACTGACTGTCCCTCTTCCACAAATCCCTTCTGCCCCATCTCTGCAATCTCCTCCTCTCCCAGTGTCACATCCCTCTCTTCCTACCCCACCTCCACCTACTCCTCCTGCATCTTTGACTTCAAGTCCCAAGAAAAAACAGAAATCTCCAAAGAAGAAACAGAAACAGAGTGGAAGTTCATCCTCAAGTGATTCCAGTAGCAACAGTGATTCAAGTAGTTGTACATGTGGAACAAATTGTAGCTGTTCCAGCTCAAGTTCAAGTAGTTCTGGATCTTCATCATCTAGTTCTGATTCTGATAGTTCTAGCTCTGAAGGAAGACGAAGGCAGGCTGCAAGAAGAGAGCGGAGGAGAGAGAGAACAAAACGAAAATTGGAAACTGGATCAAGAGGAGGGACTCCTCCACCTACAGTGGGATTGTCAACATCTACAACAGAAACAGGAGGTGGACTAAATGCATCATTAGAAACTACTCAAACTCCAGTGCAAATGGATTCATCTGGTGCAGGGTCTTTGCAAGTTGATGACCACCCAGTTATGGCTGCTCCAGAACCTGAAGAAAACGAGTTGTTGATACGGGAATCTGATCTCGATACAACAGAAACAGAAACTGATGAAGATTTTTATGACAAATATCCCCAGAGGCAAGCTAATAAATTGCTAGCTGAGAAAAGAAATCAGTTGCTTCTTTTGGCTGCCGTTGCACCTGTAAATAATGGAACTATAGCTCAGCCTAGTCCTCCCCCTCCACCAGAAGTTCAAGAACCAGTACAAAAAAAGAAAGGGAAAACAAAACGACATAAAAAAGCACAACATAATTCTGAAAGGAAAGTAGAAAGTAAATTAAAGTTAAACATTCCTGTTTCTTATTATAATAGTCCTTCTTTTTCTGTTGGAAATGCAGGACCTCCTGTATCACCAGTAGCAAATTCCCAAACCCCTACCTCGTCACATGTATCCAGACTACACCATGACACTTTCTCTCCTGCTAATCCTGAAGCTTCATCAACTCCCACTGCATATCACAGCACAGGTAGTGGATCAGAGACCGAAAGTAAAAGGTTGTCTAAACGGAAAAGAATACCTAAAAAGTTTTATGGTGATAGTAGTGATGAAGAGGCTGAACACACTCCACATCAACCGTACAAGTGGCGAAAAGTGATCCCTGCTAGCAGTAGTACTCCTCAACTGCAACCAACTATTTCTAGTGGTTTTGGTTACAGAGCGGTGAGTGTAAATGTTCCACCGCCTGAACCAGTTCATGTTCAACCATTGTCTTTACCAGAAAAGTCAGATGAAGAAGATGGTGACGAAAGTGATAGTGGTCATGAAGCAAAGAGAAGTAGCAGTGATTCATCAAATAGTGATAGTGACAATGAACAGTCTGATGCTGATAGTGATGTTGAAACTGTGACAACAGTGACAAATGCAGTGTCTTCTGTGAGTGGTAATGTTACCCAGCAAAAGAATGAGAATCTCTATTGTTATTGTCAGTGTCCATATGATGAGGTGTCAGAGATGATAGCTTGTGATGGAAAAGACTGTAGTATAGAGTGGTTCCATTTTGAATGTGTGGGAATAATGGTTCCCCCTAAAGGAAAATGGTTCTGCCCTGACTGTCGGAAAAAGACTGCTGCAAGAGGTGAATATTTACTGCATGTTTAGTTGTGGTTTGTTAAATATCAGAATTGTGTTACATACAGTTTTGATGGAAACTTTCTATTCCTGAGCTAGTCCTTCATTTAAACATTGTTTTTGTTTAAAGCCCTAGCTCCAGTCATGTGTGTTGTCGGAACTTGTTCCTGTGTTTGTATTGAGAAAATGTTGTGTAAATATTTGTAAATAAGTGACAATTGTACATTGATTTATACTAATTTTAAAAAATTCAATTCTCAAGAGAATATATTGTCAAGGTGATTAAATAATAGTTTGCATAGTTCTGTAATACTGTATTGTATGCATTCATATTATTGTAATTGTTCATAGAGTATGTAAACGTTTTCACAACCAAAAATAAAAAAAAACCTGGACAAGTTACACTTGCTCTAAAATTTGTACAGACTTTTGCAGATGTTTAGTACTAAAATGCTTCAAGTAAAAATAAACATATTTTCATTTGTAAGAACTAAAATATCTGTATTTCTGCGATATACATAGTTTTCACAAATAAGAGATTTGTGTACAATTTCTAATTTTCAGGCATTATTTTGTCAACAATATTCTTGTTCGTAGGATAGGTAAAACATACCAGAATAATTAAGATTCTAAAGTTGGTTGTAATTGCATATATTCTATTCAGTCAAAGTCATCAATGCATTCATCTTCTTCGTCTGTTTTCTCTTCATCATCTTCTAATATTTCTTCATGTGACATATCGGCTGCTGTTAACACTGTGTCTACTACACCACCTACAAGGGTTACTATGTCATCTGATTTTTCTTTTGATTTATCCTTTTCTGCATCTTTCGGCTTTGGAGGTGGACGTATGCCTAAAATATCTTCCACAAATGCTTTGTAGGTTATATCCTGCAGCAAAATAACGATAAAATGTTTAACATGCACAATGAAGGACATTTTTGAAAATTAATAAAGGGCTTTGAAGCAATTAGAGGCATTTAAAGTTTCAGGATTGGTGTAGGGTAGGGAAGGAAGTAAGTGAGAAGTGTTTTATTACCTCAAAACCCAGAATTAAAAATAATTCCTTGAAAAATGCTCATGGAAATTTTTAGTTGTTTTGCAAACAAAAAAACAATTTTTCTTTAGTGGCATATGGAAGATATTAGGATAGTTTTATCCTTTAGAATATATTTGAATTTAATAAGGTTTACTTTTTTTGACCTTGAGCTTCAGTAACTTGCCAAATTCCACTTTTTAAAAAAAGATGTGCGTAATGTTAATTTGGTTATTTTATTCAGTCGTAGTGAATGCAATTTGCCTTAATGGAGGAATGATGAATGAGAAACAAAAAAATATTGCACAGAGGTAGAAATTTATTTCTCTATCTCTGTTCAAGCAAATGTTTTGCTTTGCTTTTCTTCCTTTGAGTTACGAGTTCAACTCTTGGCATCCTTGTAATCTTGCAGTGCTAGAGAAAATTATAATCTCTAGTGTGTCTAGGTCACTTTTTCCTATGAACATTATGTACTTTTAAAGGAGTGAATTTAATACTGCAGTTCCAAGCAAATAGAACTACTTTCATTTGTTTGAAAATCAAGAATTATTATTGGATACATAACGGCATGGATATCTTCATCCCTTTTCTTCTTTAAGGAAATGTGGTATTTATGTTCTAAAGAGTTTATGAACCACAGTTTTTAAATGTTTCAAGATGAATGTTACAAAATAGTTTTGTCATACAGAAATTAACCCAGGAGAGTAGTCTTCTTTAAAAAGCTTTTTGTCCTTTTCTACTGATACTCATAGTTCATTTGAGAATAACCAAGTTCTCATAAAATTCTTGCTGAAAATTAACGTTGATCAAGAGGATAGAAAGTACATCACAAAAGCCACAAAGTTATAGACAATTATTCTTTACTGTTCATCTCTGCATATTTCTAAAAGATCACATAGAAAAGTCTTTCTTCCATTTAGCTGGTTGAGTATTCTATTATCTTGATTTACATTCTCAATTTTTTAGTGGTGTAGTATCCTTTAATCATTTGCAGTTGTTTTTTTCATTTTGAAGTAAATGTCTTCCATGACAGGAAAACTCTGAATAAGCCATTAAGAAAATAATAATTTTGAAGATCTCCTTTTAAAAGCAGTATTTAATATCACACAGATTCCCTTTAGTGTTTGAAAGGTAGTAAATAGTTTTAAGTTACAGGTGACTCATACCAAATATTTGTTGTTGATGTTTATTCTCTTTCAGTATCTGACAATCCAAATGTCCAAACAAAGGAATGGCAGGCAATATGGAATGTGTAGATGTAAGATATGACCGTAGAGGTAATAATTGGAAAGGTGATAAAGAGAGTTTGGAAGAGTTATTGAAACCCACTTTGGTGTAGCAAGTAGGATTCACAATATGAATTATTCAAAGAATTTTAATTGTACATGGAAAAGGAGAGAATTATTGCACGATTGAATGAGACTTTTTTTTTGAAACACACATTAAGACAGCTGTGAAGGGGCAAAAATAAGCTAAGGTTGCTCACATTACTCAAAATATTGTTTCTTAAATCTTGAATGCACATGTCACCTTCTAAGAATTAAAAGTAGTTAAACACATCTTGTTTCAAACCCTTAATTTATCTTATAAAGAAGTTGATAAAATCTAATAAAATACTATTACATATCAAAGTGTTATTTACCTCAAGTTATATTAAGGATTTTAGACAAAGAAGTTGGCCTCTAATCTACTGGAAAATAAAGTGGAGAGATAATAAAAATGTCGAGAAGAAAAGGTCAAAAGGCTTAAGCTTCTTAATGCTAATGTTAAGAAAGTTATAAAAATAATTTTAACATCTAATTTGTTAAGGAATGAATTTTGCATCAATGACACAAAGAACTTGTGGACTTAAAGACATAAAGACAGTTTTGTATTATTTAATATTTTCACATTAATAAATATACTTTCAGTAGAACTTGGAATGTTCTTCTGAATGTGAGCATATGTATACAGAAACGTACCTCAGGTAAAAATTCCCAAAGAGAGCCTTCAGAACTACCTGATGAACTTGAACTCTCGCCCAGTTCTTGTGTTGAAGGAAGTAAAACTTGCAAGTATTTGACCACTTGTTCTTGAGACAAGCATTCCGCTGGAAATAATAAAGAAATGTCTTAATTTTAATTATATACATACATTCATATAGTACTTGATTTGGAAAATTTCAGATCCTAGAATGCTTCACAAATTAATTATTAATGTAATAGAATTAGATATTATATACAATTTAATAATCACAAATAATAATAGTAACAGAGGTAGCACTAGCTCTGTGAATATAATAGGAAATAAAGAAATAGCATTTATAATATTTTATAAATTTTTATTAATAATTTTATTATATTTGTAGAAATGAAACAGTTACGTGGCAAATTATTTAATTTTGGTTGAACTAAAAAATCACAGTTGCCAACGTTTGTCTCCTGCATAAGGTTTTTAATATTTCGTTCCCAAGGTACCAGAGCACCAGAAATCATGGGGAGCCTAAAAAAATTCCCTATTGAATTGAAATTATCACACAAAATAGTATTCCAATCCTTCAAATTCCAAAACTTTATTTTTTATGCACAGTTGATTCAAGTAAGTCACCAAGGACACAACTAATTAAATTTTACATTGAAATTGTTTAAAAAGTCATTTTGAAGTTAAAAAAAAATCTTGGTAGAAGAAAAGAACCTTTATTTTATTTCAAAATTTTGAACAAACGTTTTAAAAATTATAGGTAATGAAATGATGGGAAAAAAATGTGAGTTTGTGCTCAAAATATTTATACAAGTCCGCAATTTCTGTGAAACACCACTAAAAAGATGACTTTAGGACGGAAGTCAAGAGGCCCTTGTCATAAATCAGAGAAATGTGTTTTAAATATGTTGGTTCAAAATATATATTTCTTTTCCAAGATTTCAAGAAAGATAAAAAATCATTAAATATGTAGAGCAAAATTCATAGTCAAAAAGTGAACCTTTCACTACTATTAATGTGGAAAAACTAGGAAGAATGTTAGAAAGAATATTCAAATATATGAATTGATGAATATACGAAGAAAATTAGAAAGCATGCGATGTTCGTCAATTGGCATGTATCAAAACAAAGACAGAATATACAGATTACAGAAATTCTCCAATTCTTCATGGAAAACCACAGTAAAGATGTTCATTAGGGTGATTGTTATTTTGGCAGTTGAATGTTTTCAAGTCCACTCAAATTGCAGAAAAGTGTATACTAGTCAAATGTATACCTAACTGTGTACTGATAATCAAGTAACCTGTATTATTGTTCCTTTTGGAAATTCACCATCCAAGATAATGGTAATTTTTAGTAAGAGTTGATCATCTTGGCCATGGATGATCCAGTTGTATTTGTAATGTTACTGAAATGAAAAGTTATGTCAAGATAAAAAAATCTCTCACTATTCCTGAAGTAGTACATTAGTCATATCATGAAGATCTGAGGCTGGTTTCTAAAACCTTCTCATGGCAACCCAAACATTCTCAATGGAAGACAAATCAGGTTAACTACCAGACCCATATATGGCCTAGCCTTAAGGTCTCTGGACATATTTGCAGTATTGTGCTGAAACATGTTGGTTGGTATTTGACCATAACCAGTATCATACTGCTCATCAGACGTGTTGCTCTCTTTCCACATACTAGTGGATATTCGTTGCTTCCTGAACAACTAAAACAGGACTGATGTCATGTGTAATTAACAGAAGATTCCTCAGAAGGTTGAGAAGTATGCCTACCAAGAATAAGAAACAGTTTTGTCTTCTCAACAGTTCTGTTGTCATGGATTGCCATCACTAATCTGACAACCAAAGACTGAAGCAAGACTTTTTACTAAACAACCCCAAATGCCACTCGTAAGTCTAATTTGCTGTGGCTTTACAGTTTGAAAGTCTCTTCTGTTTGTGGTATGTGTCAAAGATGTATATCATGTGAGAAGTCATGATCCAAGCCCTGCTTAAAGCATCTTTTTCCAAAGGTCTGTAGTGATTCTCCGCCAGTAAATGATCTGTTCCTCAAGTGTAAAAAAGCAAAATTCACATACTTTTAACTCTCAAAACTTATGATTACATTTATTTTAGAACCTTATTTTTCTTCCCCAACACAATACATTCTCTAGTTTTCCGGTCTTCAAAAAAATTGAGCACACTGACTTAAATTGTGAAAGTACAACAATGACCTACCTGTCTCAAAAATCCTTAAAATTGGTTGAGCCTGTTCGGAGGAGTTTAGTTTCAGACATCATTTCTCTCTAGACAACTTATATTATTCTCTACATAATTATTACTAATTTTTTAAACAAAATCTCAAGTGTAGTCCATGGAGAGCACTATTAATTGATATTTCTGGTTATGTATACAGACTTTGCTTCAATAAATAAATTTTTTTAAATCTAAAAAAAGTAGCTGATGATCATCTCTTGCTATGGTTTATCTGGAAGGATCTACACCAGGTCTTCTTGCTGTAATATTCTCCTGAGTTCATCTCATTACTCTCTCTGCTTTGTCTATATGATGCTTTGATGTCCGTTATGTTAATTATGTGACCCTACTTAAAAAACAGAGGTTACTATAATTAATGAAATGGCAAACAGATAATCTACTTGGCATAGGAATCAAATTCACAAAATTCTTTTCAGAAATGCCTTTCAACTTATGTTGAGGCCATCGTGGAATAACACTGTTTTTCTCCGAAGTGTATTTAAGATTGGAAGAGAATTAAGGATACAAAATTTCAGAGCACTTTTTAGATTTAAAAAAATTTATTTATTGAAGCAAAGTCTGTATACATAACCAGAAATGTCAATTAATAGTGCTCTCCATGGACTACACTTGAGATTTTGTTTAAAAAATTAGTAATAATTATGTAGAGAATAATATAAGTTGTCTAGAGAGAAATGATGTCTGAAACTAAACTCCTCCGAACAGGCTCAACCAATTTTAAGGATTTTTGAGACAGGTAGGTTATTGTTGTACTTTCACAATTTAAGTCAGTGTGCTCAATTTTTTTGAAGACCGGAAAACTAGAGAATGTATTGTGTTGGGGAAGAAAAATAAGGTTCTAAAATAAATGTAATCATAAGTTTTGAGAGTTAAAAGTATGTGAATTTTGCTTTTTTACACTTGAGGAACAGTATTGAAAACGAATTGTTGTTCCATTTCATTCATTTTCAATTGAGGAACAATATACAGAAAGACCATATTTATTATCATTACCATGATTTTCATGTATGCTTTTAGCGATCTTACCTCTTTCTTGAAGCATGCTTATCAATGTCTCGCGGTACATTATGAGACCATCTTGTTCATCATCATCATCAGCAAAAGCTTCAAAGGCTTCTCGTAACTTACTGAATGGTGTACCAAATGCTGGTTGATGATTGAGGTATAGTTTAACAAAGTCTTCAAACGATATATACTTCTGGGGTTTTCCATTATCAGAGTATGTCCAAAATTGAATTTCATGTAACATGTTCCCAATCTGTCAAAAACAATTTTTGTGTAACATTTGCACAGGAATGCATGCACCCCCTGAAAATTGTGAAAGGGACCCTACAGCCATACATAATACATTTTATTCCCATAAATACATTCACTCCATGATTATCTCTCTGACAATTCACAAAATTGTCACATTTAGGGAAGATACACTCTAAGCCATTTGGCAACCCTGAAAATTTTTCAACACAAAATCAATTGTAGGTATTAATTTCAAGGTTATGATTTCATTCTTCTTGGAGTACGTTAAATAAATTGCTTGTGTTTGTATAATGGCTGGCATCCTACTGCTGTGTATATCCAGTTAGGATAAAGAGAGATTGCTTGCAATTTATGTACCACTATGACTACTACCACTACCACCCCCACCACCATGACTACCATTACTACTACTACTACATGTTTGTAGAAAAATTTAACGGAAAAGGTGACTGAGAAATATAGTGGCCTCTCCCCTTCCCTCTGTTTTAGGTCAACTGGCAGCCTGTGGTGTCATTTAGTGTGGCCCATGAAAGGTTTAGTCGAAAGTAAAAGTCTCTTTCATCCATGATGGGCAAGGTCGTTGGGTTCCTAGCGCATGTGCCCTGCTGGGGTCAACACCTTCTTAATTTAAAAATAGGATAAGTTTAGATTTAAGGCTTTTTTGTAGTGAATTCAGACATTCAAAACCATCCCAATGTGTTTCACTGCGTTATGCATGGTACCTCGTGACATCACGCATAGTTCCAGTCCACCTCCCTTTCCGTATCGCAGAAGCTGGGGAATGTGCAGAGATCAACAATACATGGTAGTTAGGTGTGGGTCGCCCTAGTAATGAAAATATGGTCTGCAACCGTATTGAAGGTTTTAGGGGTGGCCCGTGAGGTCTTATAAATTGGACACCCCTGTTTTAGGCTGTACAAGGCTATGAACATGTTTCCATTTATATCTATATCAGCTGGTCAACGTATTGCCTAACATCAGCAAGTATTTGTGACTTCTGACTTCGATGCATTGAATATTTATTGCAAGAACTACAAGCCACCAATAATAATTTTGAAAAGAAAAGGAATTTCAAAGACAGTACAGTATACACAAAAAAATCATAACCAAGCAAGAATACAAAAATTAACATTATGGTTAGGAACTATCAATTTCTGAACTATTTTTCATGGCTATTTTTAACAGGGAACAAAACTGGAAAGTTCCTACCTTTCTTAAATTATGTTTAAGTGTGATTATTTAAACAATATGATGCATTTCTTTCAAATGTCACGAGAAGTAGAGAGTTAGTTATTAATCAGGAGAGCAAATGCTAAAATCTACTTATATGAATGGTATTAAAAATTTACAGAAAGAAATGTCAATAGGGAATAAGGAGAGTATGTAAAGAAATGGTTTTCCACTGAAGCAAGATACAAATCTGTTCAAAAACATTCATGATTCATTTTTTTCTCTTCTAATGAAAATCAACTAGTGACCTTGGGCTTTTTATTATTAAATTCTGCAGGGAAATTTACAGATCTATGGCATACCTACATCTGTTATCTACATTAATATGTTCAACACATTTCTCTATTGTAAAAATAACACCTCTATTATTCTTTTCAAGGGAAAAATTCAAAGAACTAAAACTTGGGGAAATATGTCACATCCTTACTTACAAAGGCCGATCTAAAAAGGGTTGCAACTAGAATATTTGTAATGAACTAGAATGATTTTTTCTGAACTAGAATATTTATAATAAATATTCTCGTATTCTCTTTCCTACAGATTTTATAATATTAAACAATAAACAAGTAGTGCTCAACAGCACAAACTTTCTTGTATTACTGGTAACAATACACTGCACCTATTGTACTAACACTTTACTCATCATTTGTAAAAAGCAAACAATGTCACTCAAAATTATGTAAAAAGTACTAAGAAAAAATTTTCAAAAATGTCCAATGAAATAATTTGAAGATTATATAATAATGAGGAATAAGTTGCATTAGAAAAAAAGACCTATAGCTGCATATTGAAGACAAAGGGCAGATCGGATAATTAATTTTAGTTTTTAAACTTTTTAATGAAAATTGAACCAACGCAATTATATTAAGTAAACTGCTTTTTTTGAGCAAAAAATTAACATAACTCATTAACAACAAATTCACATTTGAGCATAAAAAATTAACATAAAATTTGGATCAATTTTCGACCAAATCTTGTTTTCCTAGATTTTTAAATTGTGACTATTGCACTCCATATTACACAAAAACTGATAGTAATATTAAAAAATTGTACATGACATTAAATAAGGCCAGAGGCAGTTTTTAAAAAACAACTTTTCTGGAATCAAAGATCCCCCAAAACATGTTTTTCCATTGAAATCTTTGCATCAGTTTTTTTGCAACATTGCATAATGTTCTCTATGTTATGTCAGTTAAAAATAACATAAAATGTTTGTGTTATATGATCTTATCTTTTTTTATATTATTATAAATTAAAGATAAATAATTATAAATTAATTATTTAATTATATACATAATTGGAATTTGCTGATATTTTAAATTTTAAAATAACAGCAAATTCCAATTTTTCATTAACAACTTGTCTCCAACAAGTGTCTCATAGTTTCTGAGTCTGTGCCTGATTCCTTGATAACTTTGACATCCTTTACCTTCAAATAGCAATAAAATGTTAAAATTGTATGTGCCTAAAAGTCAAATAGAATTAATAGTAATAATATTGCTTGTCATACCTCATGTTCACTAGGAAAATAACCAATTGCTCTCATAAGATCAGGAACTTCGCAAAGTGGAATTTCATGAGAAACATTACGTTCAGTTGTTGTATTTTCTCCTTCATGAAGAATTTGGGCATAATAAAAGAAATCTTGAATTTCTTTGTATAACCAACCATTCTGTCCACCTTCTATTAAACAATAATAAGGATCAAGACCTTCTCCACCAATGTGAGCCATTATATGAACAGACCTAAAATACATGAATACAAGGAAATAGAATACAAGAAGTGAAAAATAATTGAAGTTGAATGCAATATTTTAAAATTAGCAATACCTTGTATTAATAGTCCACATTAAAACCGCATGATCTCCTTCTCCCACGGTGAACAGAAGTTTACTTCGAGGATACACATCCATGTGTGTAACCTAAAATCAAAATTATTCACACAAAAAGATAATTTATGTTCATTATATCCAATATTTTTTCATTAACTGCATTAATTTCAAGCAGAAATGATGTAAAAACTATTTTTTAAAATAAATTGTTAATTATCTTTTTAAACATCAAATTTTTTTAAAAACAGATTTTATTAAAGAAAAAATCTATCATAAGCATTGTAGTTTTGTAATGTTATTTCGTGCAATTTTGGAAAACATCGAAAGTTCGCCGAATATATGCCCAGTACCAATATTTTTTACCGCCCTTAACTAAATCCGAGAAACAATTAAGGAAATATTTTGAGCCATTCTTACGAAAATAATTGTTTAAAGATTCCCCACTTTTCAAGCAAAATTACGTGAAAACTACTCATATTTTCGGAAAATTGTATACTTGATTTTATTTCAAAATTATCTTTGAACAACAAATTTCATTGATTAAAAAAATTGCTTAAAGAATATAGTTGTAAGAAAGCGCCGAGAAAAATTAACTTTTGCAATTTTCTAAAATTCAGGAGTGTAACGAAATGCTACATGCGCCATTTCTTTGCGGATCTTTTGTTCTGTCGGAGGGAAAGAAATTGAAGCCATTTTTGAGACATTTTTTAAAATGTTGAGGCTTCATATAAAGTAAAATAAAATATTTGTTTCAAACTGGCAGGATCTGAGTTCGTTCACATCGATAGAGGAATATCAATGATTGAGGAATTCAATAATTATTTTGGACACGATCGCCTAAACCAGTCCAACTGGCGGCCCGCGGTGCCATTCTTGACGACCGCCAAGTGTTATTGGTCAAACGTGAATGTCACTTGCATCCACGTGAGGGGAGAATATTGTGTGCCTATCGCACGCACCCTGTCGAGGTCAACACCCCCTTAGTGTAAAAATATGCAGTTTAGATTCAATAATTTTTTCGGGGATTCTAGCACAGACTTGTTTATCAGCGGAGTGCGATGTGCATTTCTTCGCTGGCAAAGAGTATATCTCGAGAGTATCGTTTGTTCGCTGGCATCCCCGCCACTAGTTATAAATATTTTGCCAACTTAAGCGTAAGAAATACGAAACGAATGGATGGGAGTTAATAAATATTCGACACAGTGATATTAAATCTTAAATTGAATTACTTATTCATGTCCTGGATACAACTCACTTATATATTCTATCATTGGTTAACAATTATCTCTATTTAGTTTTTACAGTCTTGTCTCCAAAGATATTCGGCAAGATGCATCGCCATATCCTCATGACGTTACTTTCAAAGACAAGTTTTCTCGCTTTGCTCGCCCGTATCCAAGTCACGGGGAGGCTCGGGCCTTCGGCCCTGGCAGTTACTATAAATAATTTTGAGTCTGTCCATCGCTTAATTACCAATTCAGTTTTTTAAGATTGCGTCGAAATGGTTAAGTTCACTACCTTGCATTGCGTCACTGCGGTGATAGACAAACAAACATCGCACAGCGCATAACCCAGTCTTCGCTTGAATACCCTTTTAACTTTCTCGTATACCTACGTATATACGGAGTAATGTACGTAGTATCAGAAAGTAATGTAATGCAGCGAAAAAAAGGCCGATTTTCGGCAGAAAAATTTATTTTGGGCCTTGATCATGAGAAAGTGGATAAATTCAGTTACTAAATGAAGGGGGGAAATCCTCTAACACGTGGTGTAGCCAGTATCCCTGTTTTGTGGGTCCTTGATACCGAAAAACCCATTGACGGCAAAACGTTCGTCTGCCCGTCCGTCGGTGAACACCACTAGTGCCTAAACCATAAGTAGGATTTCTTCCAAAATGAAGAAACCCCTGTCCATCTGGTTCGAGTCGAAGCTTTGAGATTTTGAAAAACATTTTTTAAAAATTTTGGGTACTTTACATGAATCCTCCCGGACATTTTAAAAACTTTCTCAAAAACAGCTCCATTTTTTTTCTTGAAATTTCGTGAAAGAATAGAGTGAAATACACTCTACCCTTTCGAAAATTCAAAAATATTCTGTGACAAATATCTTCAAATGTTGCATTTACAGTAATGCTTAAACGCCATTTTCTTAAAAACGGCTTCAAATTTTTCAATCAAGATTGTCATTTATGTCCAGGTTTTAATTTTCTTGAATATTCTTAAATTTCTTCTGATTCTTAATATTTCGGTTCTATTATTAGGAAACCGAAAAATTAAGAAAATGTAAAAAAAATGTACTTTTGGCGCCGATAGATGGCAGTTCGCAAGACGATGGGGAAGACCGTAAAGCCAGTCATCACCAAGGGAATTAGAAAACTTTATTGCGAGAAAGTCTGTGCCATTCTCTAGCACCAGTAGTTACTTTCTCGTATACGTACGTATATACAGAGTAATATATATAATATAGAGAAAGTACGTAAAATCGTACGTTACGTAAAATCTGCGGAAAATCGATTTCGACATTTCAACGGAAATACACGTTTTGGGGTCCCCTGATACAGAAAAAGGGTTTTTTTCTTTCTTTTTTTCTTTTTTCTTCAAAACGTTCGTCCGTCTGTCTGTGTGTCAGTCTGTCCGAAGAATCCCCTGTCTATCTTAGCTCGAGTCGAAGCATTGAGATTTTGAAAAACATTCTTTAAAATTTGGGTGTACTTTACATGAAGACCCCCGGTCACTTTAAAAATTTTCTCATAACCGGATTCAATTTTTTTCCTTAAAATTTCTTGTAAGAATAGAATAGAATACACTTATAAAGGTGGCATAGGTCCGTTTTTCGAAAATTGCAACAGTTTGAATTTTTTTCGGCGTCTTCCTACAATTATGAAATTGAAGATAGAGGTTTTTCCTTCGAAGGAAATTTGTTGTTTATAATTAGTTCTTTCATTAGATTTTCATTTAGATTCATGTAGATTTTTTGAAAATATCAGTAGTTTTTGTGTAATAGTGCGTTTAATATTTACCTTTTTAAAAATTACAAAAACAAGATTTTCTCAAAAACGGCTCCAAATTTTCTTTAAACCTTTGATAGGGATAGTGCTAAATGTACCATGTCAGATGACATAAACGCCATCCTTTTTTCTTTTCCTAAAATTACAAAAATGTAATTTTTTGACTTGCCTTCCAAGTACTTATTTCCTTATTATTGTATTTATGAGTACATATGCTTTAAATAATGTTATAAAAATTCTCATAACTCACAAAATGTGCTTTGAACGGCGATAGATGGCTGCTGGCAAGAGGATGGGGCATGACTGTAAAGGCACCAGAGGCGGGATTTCGGATCTATTATTGGGGAGGGGGGAGGGGCAAGGGTTCTCCCCGCATAATACAAGAAAAAGTTCTCCTAAACCAAATGACATACGAGTAGTTACACTGTAACTCTAACATTAAAAAAGATTTTTGAAAGTTTTCTTGGTCCCGTCCCTCCACCCACACCCTTCTACAGCCAGAAACGTGTTTTTACTTTCTCGTATACGTACGTATGTAGAATATACGTAGTGTATACATAGCATATACGCACTTATATATGTGTAATATATACGAAGTATAGAGAAAGTTATGTAATGCTGCGCGAAAGAGCGGCGGATTTTCGGGCCAAAAAATCATTGCCGGGCCCTGACAACGAAAAAGTGGATAAATCCAGTTGCAACATTAAGAAAACAAATCTTTTAACACGTGGTGTAGCCAGAATCCATGTTTTGTGTGTCCTTGATGCCGAAAAATCAATTGAAACTAAAACGTCCGTCCATCTGTGATCAGTAATAGCCGTGCGTAGGATTTTTTCCAAATTGAAGAAACTCCTGTCTATTGGCTTTAGTTAAAGCTTTGAGATTTTGAAAAACATTCTTTAAAATTTGGGGATAATGTACATGAAGACCCCCGGACATTTTCTACATTTTTTCAAAACGGCTCCAACTTTTTTTCTTTAAATGTTTGGTATGGATAGTGCTAAATGCACTGCATAAAACGAAATAACGCCATAGTGCTGTATTCCTTTGTT
Source organism: Teleogryllus oceanicus (assembly GCA_964035755.1). Taxonomy (NCBI): domain Eukaryota; kingdom Metazoa; phylum Arthropoda; class Insecta; order Orthoptera; family Gryllidae; genus Teleogryllus; species Teleogryllus oceanicus. The sequence continues at coordinate 131,489,217 of CAXIVR010000006.1, forward strand.
GTTGTTGTTTTTTTTAAAAATTACCAAAATGTAATTTTTTACTCATATTTACATTATGCGACAATATTATCTCAATTTCTCAAGATTTCCTCAAAAACGGCAAAAAATTATAAACTTTTAGTAGGAATAGTGCTACATGTACTCCACGAGATGACGTAAATGCCATGCTATATTCTTTTGTTGTTTCAAAAATTACAAACAATTTTTTTTGACTTGAATCTAGCATTAGCGGCGATTTGTTCACATTATTGTATTTAAGAGTAAATGTGTTTTAAATGATGTCATATAAAGTTTCTCGAAAACTCAAAACGTTTTCTGTGAAAACAAGCGCAAAATTCAGAAAGGTTCACACGTAATTTTTTCAAAAACGGCTCCAAATTGTGTTTTCAAACTTTTCGTACTGATAGTGCTAAAAGTCATTTTCCTGCTTTTGTTTGTTTGTTGTTGTCGTTTTTTTCAAAAATTACTCAAAAGTATTTTTTTAAATATCGCACACGTCTTTAATACGCACATTTCCAGCGATTTGAATATATTACATTTGTGAGTGGAAGAGCTTCAAATGACTGTCAATGAAATTTTTCTAAAAACTCAAAAGATTTATGTGAAAAAGTTCCAAATTTCGCATTCAAAGTAACGCTTCAATGCCATTTTCTTAAAAACGGCTCCATAGTTTTCAGTACAAATTTCCTCGTACGAAAAGATGTACAAATTTCCTCGTACGTCTTCAATATTCTTAAAGTAATATTTCGGATCTTCCATTAGGAAACCGAAAAATTGAGAAATTGTTTTTAAAAAAAATGTGCTTATGGCTGCGATAGATTGCGGCTGACAAGATTGTAAAGCTGGCCCAGACCGAAGAAATTAGAAAACTAACAAGTACGAGTAAGTCTGAGCCATTCTGTAGGGCTACTGGTTTCGATTGCTGAGTTGTAATTTTAAAAAAATCCTCCTCTTTAAATCACATTGACTTTGAAAATGGCTGCAACAACTCTATGCATTTATTTTAGTGTTAATTATAAATTTGTTATGAAAATTGTTCTATTGTCCAAAAAAATAATTAAACTGTTTTGTTATAATAATGGAACCGACATTATATTTATAACAATAGATTGGTGTTTATAATTAGAGGAAAGCGAAATAATTATAACATTGAATATAACAGAAAATAGTCAGTTGAGATAACACGTTCGCTTTCTTCTAAGTGCACTCTTGGTATCAAAGACAAACCATGCGTTAATTACATTACATCTTACATGAAGCCCTTGCGTCATTTTCAAAAGTTTCTCAAAATAGTTGCTCCAAATGTTTTCATTAAATTTTTTTCCTCGAGGATAGCGTAAAGGTCACTCGTTTTGTTCAAGCCCCTGATTTTTTGAACATTGCGTAAGTTCGTATTTTTTCGGCATCTTACTACAATTACAATGTTGAAGATCGAGATTTTTTTCGTCAAATGAAATTTGTTCTCCATAATTAGTTCTTTCATTAACTCATGTACATTTTTTTGAAAATTTTATCATTTTTTCGTGAACTTTTTGAATGAAATATGGGCAATAAAAAAAAAAATTTTGTCAAAAAAGGGTTCATTTTTTTCTTTAAACTTTTGCTAGGCCATTTTGTTGTTTCCTTTTTTAATAAAAGAAATGTAATTTTTTTGCAATCTGTCACGTCATTTAAATTAATTTACTGGCAATTTGTATTGTTTATTGCATTTGTTACAATACGTGCTTCAAATGCTGTCTCCTAAAGTTTCTCGAAAACGTTCTATGTGAAAATGAGCTCGAAATTATGCATTTCCAGAAACGCTCAAACGTCATTTTCTCGAAAACGGCTCCAGATTTTTCTTGCAATCTTTTGGAACGGATAGTGCTAAACGGATTGAATAGCAAGCAGGGGCACCCAGAGAAAACATGAGTCCTGGGGTAGTTGGATCCAAGGAAGGCCCGCACTTCAAACAAAAAATTCCCGCCTCTCTCAATTTTTAAGCAGAATTCATTTTTCCATGCATTAGAAATAACTTATAGTGTTAAATTTCGATTAGAGATAAATATATTTTTAATTTCTTTTGAATGAAAAAATCGGGGTAAATGGTTAATTTGGGGCCTTAGGCAATTTGCTCTCCCCCTCCCCTCTTCTGGGCGCCACTGATAGCAAAATATAAATGCTACTTATTCTACTCTTCGTATTCTTTATTTAAAAGGAAAATGTTATTTTCTTAAAAATATATTTTACGTCGTTAATTTTTACATTATGAGCGATTTGTGTAAATATTGTATTTATATGAAGTGGTTCAGATGCTTTCCAATTACGTCTCTCGAGAACTCAAGTTTTCTGGGAAAAAGAGCTTCAAATTTTGCATGTACCATTACCCTTAATCGACATTTTCTCAAAAACAGCTGCAAATTATTCAACAAAAATGTTCTTATAGGACAAAAATTTACTCTTATCATTCTTAAAATCACGTTTCAGTTCTACCATTAGGTAACCGGAAAAATTGAGAAATGATAGTGAAAAAATGTAGTTTGGACGGCGATATATGACTGGTGAGAAGAGGGTAGGGCAAAACTAAAAAGCTAACCCAGACCAAAGAAATTAGAAAACTAACTAGGCTTAGATGAAGTCTATGCCATTCTGTAGCAGAGTAGATGAAGTTGAAAGTTAAAATTAGCAAAAGTTTAAACCCTTTTCGAGGTCTTCTGGCAATTAATGAAAAAATCTGTTCATCAAAAACAGATCTTGATATAAGGTTATGTTCAACTTTTCGAAAATGTGTTTTTTTTTGGTATTTTTCAAAAATCATTCTTCAAAATAAGTAACGTATTTTTTAAAATGAGTAGTTTAGCGAAATTTTGCAAATTTTCGAATTTCCCGGGCTCCATTTGCTAGTCTCAGTTGATTGTGAATTCGACCATGGAAGAAGGAGACGGGTGAGCTACTCCGATGCACTGATTTTTGCTCGTTCTGCGCAGCACCAGTTCGGATCACAAACCACGTGACCACAACACAGGGCCTTCGTTGAAACGCCAGACCAATTTTTGACCACCATGTGGAAAGCGAGAAGTGATGAGAAACATTTTGACAATTTTCAACGGTGACCAACCACAAATAACATGATGAAGGTTGAAATAAAATTTTTTTTTTAATGCATCATACATGTAATTCAATGTCTTGTAACAAGCTGTTAATTTTGACACTTAAAATCCCCGGTAATATTGAGATGCTAACTGGCGACTGAAGCTAATTGGCTGAAGGCGGATACGATGCGCAAGAGCCCACCTCTGCCTTTTCATTCGACAATGCCGCACGACGCGCCGAGAACTTCTCATTGGTAGGTTCTGAGAATTCCTTCTCATTGTCGGGAAATGTTATAATTGTATGAAATGCATTTTAACTGTCGATATTGGGTTGATATGTTAGCTTCTTATTTGCACCTAATGTTCTACGATTCTTAACGAGTATTACAGGTGATTGATATATGTAAATATGGACAGAAATTGCGATAATACTATTATTAACTTTTATTAAAGACCAGAAAGTACGTGATGTTGTGGCACCACTAGTTTTCAGAAGCATTGTGCAAACTGTATCCGACCATGAAGTTCGAAGAAAATATTTAGAGTCCCCTTTGAAAAAATATTTTTATGTTGCCCTGCTTCACAAACAATTACGCGAAAACAAAAAATTGGGTCTATGTCATCTTTGTATCTGAATCCCACTCATTACACGTATTTAAAAAAATCATAGAAAAAAATTAGAGAAATTTTTGAAAATGTCCCAGGCGCTGCATGAAAAGTACCCCCAAGATTCAAAGAATTATTTTTAAATTCTCAGACATTTGAGTCGGACCAGATCGACTGGGGAATAATAATTCGATAAAAATCCTTGGTTTAGACGCTAGTGTTGTTCATATACAGTTAGAGAATACATTTTGGGGGGGGGGAGGAAAAAAACACAATTCAGTATCGGGAGACTTCAAAAGTTTATTTCCCTTGAAATCTCGAAATCGATTTTACACAGCATTACATTTTTCTCAAAACTATGTGCAATATTCCGTATATACATGCATACACATGAAAGTGGAGCTAGAGAATATCACAGACACCTTCGTACAAGTTAGTTTCCTGATATCTTTAACCTGGGGTAACTTTTTGACTTTGCCCCAACCCCTTCCCAGCTGCTGCCTATCGGCCACATCATGAAACTCAAGAACAGAATTCGAACAAAATTAAATTGCATTTTCGGAATCAATGTTAGAAGGAAAAATAAACGTCAGAAAGTTGCGGAATACACATCTTCCAAATACCGAAGCAGCGAGTAATATAAATAGGGAGGTTTTGCACGGCTTAGGGACGCCGTCAGTGGAGCCCGGAACGCGGCCCACTGCACCTGCAGCTGTCACGCTCACACTCACCACAGGCCAGCTTTTGGTAATGATAGAGCGTACGAAGCATTGCCCGATCATGGCTAACTCAAATAATTGGTGAAGGTATGCGAACAACACCTCTCCGCGCCTGCACCTGGAACGCGTGAAGTGCAATATTCAAAGCCCAGAAATTAGAATATTTGTCAGTTGACCTTCAACTAGATATCTTGGCTTTACAAGAAACAGGGTTTAGTGATAAACATGAATTCAAACTCCGTAATATATATCAACTGATGTCGCTGCAGCGCCTCTAACAACGAGATCCTAGGTTCGAGGCCTGACGGCGGCAGGATTTTCGACACTAGATTTTCAGCTAGGTCGAATTCAGGTCTGGAGGAGAATTCTAGCGGCCGGCTGCTCTGATCGGTAGTTTTCCGTGGTTTCTCTGATCAACACTAGGCGAATGCCGGAGCAGTAACCTAACAAACGGGCTTCGGACCGCGCGAGATCTTTCCTTCCTCATCCTGGTCCTATCTTCTCTCCTTACACACACACACACTGACATGCACTATACTACCATATATACCGGATAAATATATATATATATATATATATATATATATATATATATATATATATTATTATATATTAGTCCGCCTCAAAATGGTTTCCTTTTTCCATTGCTACCATTCCCATGCGCCCCACTTACTCCCCTACCCCATTATAGCTCTGTTTTCCCTCAATCAGTCCCGTACGACTTGCCCGCTTCCTATTGGTCATCTTTTTGACAAATCCCGCTCACCCTTCTCCCCCATTTAAGACGGCCTCGCTAGCCATTTGGCAACAGTGTAAATAGTGTTAGTGTTAGTGGAGTGGAGTGTGGAATGAATGAGTGAGTGAATGTGTTTGTAAACATAGTATAAGTATGACTGAGGGAGTGAATGAATAACATTAGAAAAAAGAACAATGAACAATCTTATGAACTTTGAAATCATATAATCTAAGAATTTATTTAGTAAAACAGTCGCCCAAAATGGCAATGTATAGTTTTAAGTTAGTTTAAGTTAGTTTTAAGTAGTATTTTTAAAATAAAAGCCCTCCCCAAGCTTCAGAAATCTTAAGATTGGAGCAATTAATTGTATTCCCAAATTTTGAATAAATTCCCGCCTCGCCAGGGATACTGGCGAGGGGAAAATGAAAACAAATTTGGCAACAGTACGCCTTAAAGAAGAGCACAATGTGTTGGCCAAAATGTCTGCCAACACGACAGAGACGCGGTTAGCCAAGCATACCGGATAGTCTAAACAATACAAAATTCGTCCGCAGAAGTCTAGACAATCACTAAATACGAAAGTTTAGTGATTGTATATATGGTATACACAGATGTGTGTGTGTATACCTGTGTATGTGTGTATATATATATATATATATATATATATATATATATATATATATATATATATATATATATATTGAAACGCACCGCGTTTCCACCCAAAGAAACGGCGAGATATCAAGCAAGAACGCGGCAGAACGGTTGCAAGAGGGCGCTCGCTAGCCACGAAAAACGGTTACGGGCGGCAGAAAGATTAATTGACGGACAATTTGTGCGTGATAACAATGGCCGCCGGCGAGGAAGGACGTATCTGGGGCTGCTCCGCGATCGAAAAGCAAACTAGTATCGCGAACGAACGAGTGCAGAAAGATTAATTGACGGACAATTTGTGCGTGATAACAATCAATAGTCGATCGGACATATTGCCAAAGTGATAGCTGCTATTTGGAGTAACACAGATCAAAAGACGTCGAGTGGATCGGAGAATTGGAAAGGAGACGTACTTCGGAAGCGCAGCGCCTCACCTCGGCTGGTCCCAAGTGAAACGACCCCGGCAAGCAGCGAAGGAGCGCGAGGCAACCGAGGGTCCCCGAAGCCGCCGACGCTCGTAGTGGAAGAAGTAACGGTAAATATTTCTTCGATCGATAAGATCGAGAGACTAACAGTGATTCTGGGTTATATGAAAGAAAAGGGTAGAGACCACCATAGATATTGTATCATTAGTGATTTGTATAGAATTAATAAATAGCTCAGTTTATTTTGTTCACGGAACAGTGGTGTTTGATTAATAACCCCGAGCCCATTCACGAGAAAGAACACCTGTCCCTTACAAATAAATTTACTGAGAACAAGCCGGCCTACCCGGTACGTCACAATATATATATATATATATGTATGCATGTATGTATATGTATATATAGTCTAAGAATGAATGTGTGAGCGAATGAAAATAAAAAAAGAAGAAATATGAACAGATTTAAGAACTTAAAAACGAACATCTTTTAATAAAAAAAATTGTAAATAACTAAAGAGCATATAGTGGCACCGTTGTAATTTATTAAGTTAATTTTAAGATAGTTTTTAATTAGTATGTTTAAGATATAACCCTCACGAAGCAGTAAAAGCCGAACAAACTGCAACAATTAATTTTGTATCCACTTTAATTGAATAAATTCCCGCCTCTCCAGCGCAACTGGAGAGGGGAAAATTGAATAAAGAAACTATGCGTTTTGGGCGGGCGCGGAGTCGAGTCTTTACTGAATGCGTGCCTGGCGCGTGGATATTTTCCCAAGGCATGGAGATCAGCGGCCATCTCGCTATTACCAAAACCTGGCTAAAACAAATTACTCCCGAGCAGTTTATTGACCTATAGGTCATCTCCATCATAGGGAAAACGTTCGAGAGACTGATTTTGTTGCGTTTGTAACGGGAAATACGTCATCTCAACCTTCTCAGAGATGAACAATCTGGCTTTAGAGCTGGTGACAGCTCCGCGCAGCAGCTTACGCGGCTTTGCACAGAGATCAGCCTTGTCCTCGACACACGGTAACATTTGCCAGTGGTCTTTCTGGGCATATGGTTGGCTTTCGACACTGTGCGGGGTTGCTCGCATGCCTCGCGGAGTTGGGGGTAGGCGACTGCTATGTCAGATGGATCGCGAGTTTTCTCTCTGACAGGCAGTTCAATCTACGAGTACACAACGTATATTTGTCCCTCAGACGAACCGAGATGGGCGTGCTTCAGCGTTCTCTCTCCTACTTATTATATGTATACTTATATGTACTCTCCTACTTGTATGTATACTCTACTTATATGTAAATGACGCGCCGCTTCCTGCTGATAAAAGATCTGATATTCAACCCTTCGGCCACCTGATGTTCGCGGATGATTTTGCATATTACGCGAAATCGGCGAATGGAAGACAGTCAATTAAATATTTGCGATAAAAGCGATTGGTTTGCCGCCTTTCCCGAGTCGGAAAAGATTTTAAAAAATTATAATTTGTAACTAAATTCCAAAATCATCATATTACTGGGAGTTACAACAATGTAAACAAATGTCGAATAAACAATAAAATAAAAGTACAGAACTGTTGCAATCATTTACAAAGTATATTTAAAGTCAAGGTGATAAAAAACGGGAAAATGGTTTTTATTTTTTGAACTGCAGCCCAGCAGACAAAAAAATCTGAAAAAAAATCACAACTTGGTGTTTTAAGAGAAACGTTTAAGATTTTTTCCAGCCTGTTTCATGGTTTTACGACACAATAAAAAATATTTTTTGTTACTTTTTCAAAAATAATTTTTGTGTTTGAATTTGTGTTTCAGAAAATGTCCCATTTTTTTCTGATAGTAACAATTGTCTACTTATTTATCATATTTTTCAGTCACATAAAATAGCGTTAAGTTGCCGAAAAAAATTAAAATTAAAAAAAGTTTTTGGCTGTAGATGGATGTGGGTGGTGGGACGGGGGTAAGAAACTTTTCAAAAATATTATTTTTATGTTAGAATTATAATGTAACCACTCATAAGTCATTTGGTTTAGGAGAACTCTTTTAACATCTTATCCGGGGGTACACTTTTTACGAAAATTACAAAAAGCTGAATGTTTTATTTCCAACAAACAAATACACCGTGAACTTCAAATAGACAAAATTAAAAACCATATCAATCTTCAAACCGATAATTTTTTTAAAACATTTATTTTCGCACCCGCTTCTCAACAATGCGAACAACGTTTAAATTATAATTTTCCCGCATTAAATCACGTTTATTGAAAGATATTTTCCACCCTCTTAAATTCAGTCACACACTTACACATACTCCAAATCTTTTCAAATACATTTATCTTATTTTCAACATATTATTTAATTAAAAAAATAATATTAAAACTTTTGAGTTTTCGAGAAACTTCATTAGAAATCATTTGAAGCACTTGTACTCACAAATGCAATAATGTGTACAAAGATTATGGTAAGATAAATATTAACAGAGTGAGAGACTTAAAAAAAAATACATTTGTGTATTTTTTGAAACATCAATAGAATTCATTGTATTTTGTTTGTGTGTTTTGAAAGTTTTGAAAGTGGCATTAAGTCATGTTATTTAGTCCACTTTGCACTCTGTGTTCAAAAAACTGTAAAGAAAGAACTTGAAGCCGTTGTCGAGAAAATGAAGTTTGAGCGTTTCTAATATGCGGAATTCCGAGCTCATTTTCACAGAAAACTTTTGTTTTTTCAAGAAACTTTATGACATTTGAAGTACTTGTTTCACTAATGCAATAATTATGACGTGAGATATTGCATAAATTTGTAATCGTGTAATTATTTTTGGAAAAATATAAGAATATAGCGTCATGGCGTTGATGTCATCTTTTACAGAACATTTCGTATTAAACCTGCTAAAAGTTTAGAGAAAACATTTAGAGCGATTTTGCGAAATTGTTTTTGATATTTTTTAATACTACCTATATTTCATTCAAAATGGCGCGAAAACTACTAAAATTTTCAAAAAAATGTTCTGACGTTAATGAAATACCTAATTATGGAGAACAAATTTCATTTCAAAAAATTCTCTATCTTTAATATTGTAGTTGTAAGAAGAGGCCGAAAATATTCCAACTTTTGCAATTTTCGAAATTTCATAGTTAAAAGTGAAAATCGGACCTCTACCATCTTTACAAGAGCCTTTCACTCTCTTAGAAGAAATTCTCAAGAAAAAATTTGGAATTTTTTTTTATCAAGTTTTGAAAATGTTCCAGGGCTTCATGTACAGTTCAACCAAGATATAAAGAATGTTTTTCAAAATCGCAGAGCTCGAGTCAGGCCAGATCGACCGGAAGTATTCATTTTGGAAAATATTCTACGAATAGCACTAGTGTTGTTCATAGACGGACGGATGTTTTGAAAAAACACACTTTTTCGGAAACCGGGAACCCCAAAACGCGTATTTCCGTTAGAATCTCGAAGACGATTTTCCGCAGTTTTACATAACTTTCTCAATACTTACTACGTATACATACGTATACAATACAATAATATACAATACTGTATACAATACAAGAAATCCGTATACAAGAAAGCAACTAGTGATGCACACTCTTACCAGAAAATTTCTAATTTTTTTGGTCTCGGTTTTGATTCTGGATTTTCATCTTAAATTTCTTCTACTTGATCTTAGATTTTCGATTTTCCCTACCCTCTTCCAAGCTGACATCTATCACCGCCCAAACTACCTTTTTTTCAGATGTTTTCAATTTTTCGGACCCCTAATGATAGAACTGAAATATGACTGGAGAGAACTGAATATGAAATATTATAGAAGAGTATTGTAGAAGAGTAAAACATAGTTCCAAAAGAAATTTTCGTAGAAAAATTTGGAGCCGTTTTTGAGCAACCGCCGCTTGAGCGTACTGAAATGTACATTTTGAAGCTCATTTTCATTCAAAACTTTTGAGTTTTCGAACAACTTCAGAAGAATTATTTAAAGTAATTATACTTATAAATATAATATTGTATACATATTGCTGGTAATGTAAATATTAATGGCGTGAGAAATAGTTCATTTTTTTTAAAAATTTTATATCAAAACAGTTAAAAATCGCGAGTCGTGCTAGGGGGACAAGTGAATTCTGGACACGTTTTCGTAATTCTGTGATCCATACTCTAAGCCATATACAACTTGAATTTTGAATACAGAAAAAAATGAGCGTTTCTTGCCAAGAATTGTTGACAAAATATTCGCTTCGAAGTAATAAAATCTATTTTCAAGAGTAAATCAGCTATAAATTTCGGCTCTTATGTCCTTCGTAAAGGAATAATACGCCCTGCCGCGACAACATGAACGATAATTTGAAGAACTGTTTCCCTCTAGAACACGTGCACAAATAATGAAGATACATTTATGATTAGAAGCAAAACAAGGGACCATCACAGAATTGGCTGAAATGATTAGGGAAACCGGGCGAAAAACAAAGAAAGAAAAAATTTGGAACCGTTTTTCAGAAATTCTTGTTTTCGATATTTTTATATTGCACATATTTCAGACAATACTTCAAAAATCTACTAAAATTTTCAAATCACTGTGCATGATATTAATGAAGGGACTGATTATCTAGAACCAATTTTATTTGAAGAAAAAATCTATCTTCAATTTTGTAGTTCTAGGAAGACGCTGAAAAAATTTTAGACTTTCTAAAGTTTTGAAAGTGTGGAGAAAACTGAGAAAACTGTATGTGTACAAACAGTTAAAAGTGAATAAGTGTATTTTGCCTCCCTTCTCACATAAAATTTAAAACACACACGCGCCACGCACGCGCACGCACGCACGCGCGCGCACGCATGCACGCCTGCTCGCGCACGCGCGCGCGCGCCCACACACCACACACACACTGTACTGCACCAGGGACGTCTCTACGCTTTCAAAACGACTTACGAACTTTGCCTGACGCTTAAAAATGAAATTCAACACTAATTCCACCACGCAATTTTCACAATTTTCTACGTAGAATTATCCGAAAATGGAATTAGCACCATATCTTTTACCATTCGTTATTATATATGAGGGAACATTTAATGAGAAAATTTGAAGTTTTTTTAGGAATAATTCTTTTAGAAATTTCAGATTCAAATTACGCGCACGCTCTCTCTCTCTCTCTCTCTCTCTCTCTCTCTCTCTCCCTCTCTCTCCTCTCCCTCTCTCTCTCACACACACACACACAGCCACCCCGGTGACTCAGTTAATATAGCGTTATCTGAGCTAGAAATAATTCCTCCAGTCACGCAAGAAGAAATTCTGCACGCAATCAGCAGAATCGGTAACACAAAGGCTCCCGGACCGGATAACATTCCCAATATTGCCCTCAAGACTGCGATACTCGCTCACACCGACATCTTTGTGGATCTTTATTATTCTTGCTTGAGGGAAGGGGTGTACCCAGAAAGATGGAGAAAACAGCGCCTGGTGCTCTTCCCTAAGGGGAATAAATCTCCCGAAGATCCATCATCATACCGGCCATTGTGTATGCTTGACACAGCTGGCAAGGTTCTGTAGAGCATTATTAGTACCAGACTGGAGAAAGCTGTGGAGGGGGGAGGAGACATTTCGGAAAATCAGTATGGTTTCCGCAGAGCCCGCTCGACTGTTGACGCAGTCCAGCGGGTCATTAACACCGCCCGACAAGCAATTGGAGGAAGTAGATGGAAGAGAGGCCCAAAACAGTACTGTGCTGTCGTTACGTTGGATATTAAAAATGCATTCAACTCGGCCAGGTGGAGTAATAATCACCAAGCTCTCCGCAGATTTAAGGTGCCAACGTACTTGAGGAAGATTGTGGCCGAGTAATAGAGACCTGAGTTACAATACAAATAATGGGCCGAAGGTACATAATATCACGGCTGGTGTCTCGCAAGGGTCGGTATTGGGTTCACTATTATGGAATGTGATGTATGACGAGGTCCTTCGGCTTCCCCTCCCAGAAGACACCAGTATTATTGGTTTCGCGGACGACATTGCTATCGTCGCCGTTGCGAAGTACATTGAGGAAATTGTGTATATTTGCAACGAAGCGATCGCTATTGTTAGTCAGTGGTTGAAGTCCTCAGGGCTGCAGTTAGCTGAGCACAAGACTGAGGTTATCCTAGTCACTAGCAGGAAAAAGAGAGAAACCATCACTCTCAAAGTCGGAGACCACCGTATTGCATCACAGCCGTCGATCAAATATCTTGGTCTCATGATTGACGCCCGTCTGACATTTGCTGACCACCTGAAGTACGCCAGCAATAAAGCTGCGGTAATTAATGCAGCACTGTCGAGACTAATGCCCAACATAGGGCCCTGTCAGGAGAAACGGAAGCTTCTGGCCTTGGTTGTGAGGTCCGTCTTGCTCTATGGAGCCCCTGTATGGGCCAATTCCACGTCGACAAATAGTTACATCCGAGGGATGACGTCAGTGTACAGGTTATCAGCATTGCGGGTAGCTTGTGCATTCCGCACTGTGTCAAACGATTCAGTGTGCGTCATCGCGGGAATGCCTCCTGTCGATATCTTGGCGCAAGAAAGACGGAGGCAATATCACAAAGAAGAGGAGAACCCAGATTGCTCGACAACACTGCTCGAATGGCAGGATCGATGGGACAAGTCCATTAAAGGAAGATGGACGTACCGCATGATTCCCTCCATTGCACCGTGGATCAACCGTAAACGGCGAAGTAAATTTCTTCTTGACTCAGCTGTTGTCTGGACATGGATGCTTTTTGGCATATCTCCACAGGTTCAAGCTGGAGGATGTCCCATTCTGTCCACTATGTGAACCTGCTGTTGAAGACGCCGAGCATGTGTTCTTCCAATGCCCGCGATACCATCTGCAGCAACGGCACGTTATGAGTATACTCGGGATCGACCCGCTGACACCCGAAGCAATGGTTGGGTGCATGCTCGCCTCAGAAACCAACTGGGATGCGGTGAGCGCATACGCGCAGACCATAATAGCTGAGCTCAGGAGAATAGAAAGGGAAAGAAGGGAAGTCGATTGATCCTCGTTTGATCCTTCCTACGTTTTGGCGAAGAGAAGTGGCTTGTGACTAAGCCACTCTAATCCACTCCCCGTGATGTACTGCCTAACGGCGGTTCCGCGGGGAGGATGGAGGAGAAGGGAGGTTGGTTTTAGTGGGTAAAAATCTCACACTATCATGTGGTAAGGGCCACATGGTGTCTTTGAAGATTTCCACCTACCCTCGTAAACACACACACACACACACACGCACGCGCGCGCCCACACACACACACACACACACACACACACACACACACACACACACACTGTACTGCACCAGGGACGTCTCTACGCTTTCAAAACGAGTTACGAACTCTGCCTAATGCTTAAAAATGAAATTCAACACTAATTCCACCACGCAATTTTTACAATTTTCTACGTAGAGTTGTCTGAAAATGGAATTAGCACCATATCTTTTACCATTCGTTATTATATATGAGGGAACATTTAATGAGAAAATTTGAAGTTTTTTTAGGAATAATTCTTTTAGAAATTTCAGATTCAAATTACGCTTAATCTACTTTAAAAAAAACAAACACGACCTTTTTTAGAGCTGATATTTTACACTTTGTCTAAGGCAAAAATCGCTAACTTCAATTCTGTAGTTTTGAAATGTTAATATTTTGCCATTTTCGAAACTACGAAGACACGGCAGTCCAATGCCGCAATCAAAAAAGTGCGAAGACATTATTCTGAATTCCTAGGCCGTCGAAGTTACGTCCAATAAAATTAACGGAGAGTGTAAGTTATAGAAAGAATAGAAATGAATATAAAATATGGCTGCGCATGGTACAACAAGAGATGAATGAATGATTGGAAATGTTTAACACGTAAAAATTAATTGTATTTTTAAAATAGTATTTATTTTATTTTTGATATTGTAATCACATAGCAGAGTAAGTCTGATGTATTGAATTGAATTGAATTGAATATGCCTTATTTTACGTGGCGATGTATGGTAATAAGTTAGTGATTTAATTATTGCGATAGCAAGGATGCTCACGAGTATAGGATAATTACGAGTATAATTATGAATTTCAATGGATTCAAGAGGTCAATGCAATTATTTTGGGAAATTATTAAAATTTTAAATATATCTGAAAACCTTGTCAAGTAATTCACATTCTGAAATTTCCATAGGGCAGGCTATATCGGCCCATATTTTAAATTTTCTCAGGTGAAATAAAACCAATACAGAATTATTCATTAGAAATTAATGAAAAAAATCGAGATAGAGAAGGGACAGATACTTTTTTATGATTAATTTTTTTATAAATAATGAGGTACAAGTGCAGTGTTAGGTTTTCAATATTGTTTTGCAACATTAATTAGCGCAAAACCTGCAGGCAACGTCTATCCCACTTCAAACTGTTCAAAGAAGAACAGAGTACAGTCAGGAATAAACCTGTCTCATTATTTACGCGCAGTTGCGCTCTATTCACTGAGCTACCGAGATGACAAGTCCTATGAATTCTCGTCGTATGTTGTATTATCCTTTATTGATTTTCAATTGTCACCACCTGTCAACTGTGTGGTAAGTAGGAGACAGGGATTCGATTCCCGATATAGGTGACTAATATTTTTCTTTGTATTTCATTTATTTTTACTTTCATGTGCGAAACTTGCGTTCATCGCTCTGGGGCTCGTTTGTTTCAAAATTATCTTAAAAATGGCTCAAATTTTTTAAAATTGTTTTTATGTAGAACAAAGTATCGTAGAAGAAGAATTAATACCGCGCAACTGACTTTCTGACTTTTTTTCTCTCTTGATCCCTGATGTCAACAGCCATAACTCTTTCCAACTGAGAGTGTCAGAAATGCAATATAACTCATAAGTTTTAAATTACATATACCATGCTACTAATAGCACCAATAATGCCAGATATGTCAAAAAATGCCCAAATACCAGGGGTCTCAAGGATGTCAGATATGTGACATTGTTTCTTCAACGATGGCATGCTCACAAAAATGACGTAGGTCCGATTTTTGTTGGTTTTATAGAGTTTTTGCATGTAAATTTTATTGCTTGCGACATATGCCATTTCTATGGAAAAGTAAAGGGCTGACACTTGCTCGCTCCTCTCTACATCCATGACGCTGGTTTTAAGGCTATAAGTACCGACACCAGTTCAATTTGTCGCCACCACGTGGCAGCACCAAAATAATCAAAATTTACTTGACCGATGTCTGAACAATTAGTCCGATTTTAGATCTGTAAACGGCATTGGACGCCTTTTTAAAATAAAATGTACGCCACGAAGCGGTTTTTTCAAAAACGATTTCCAAAAACAATATTTGTAATTTCTCTCATAGTTCCGGAATGAAATTAAAAAATGTGGGCTTATAACGCGATGACGACGTGTTTCCTAAATCCAACGCCGTGTCAATCATGCAAATCGGATGAATAGGGGCGTCGTAAAGTGAAATTTGGAAAAACACCTTCCACTCCCCCTTCCACTTCGTTACGTCACCCGCCCGTTGTGGGCCCTCCCTCGATGGGGCGGCACAGCCAGCTCCTGCGGCCTGCGGCGCGTGAGTCCGAATTTTCAGACAGGCAAGCCAGGCAGTCGGTTCGTGCTTTCGCAGTGTTGGGGAAAATACTTTAAATTTATATTTAAATACTTCCAAAATACTTTGAAAATGTATTAAAAAAAATACAGTCAATAAAATACTTTCGCATTACAACTTTTTTATTGCAAAATATATTGTAATTGTTAATTATATTAAATTACTAAATGACAGTCATACTTTTCTGAATGACCAAAATCTTTGAATATAACTTCCACTTATACTTTCACAAAAACACTTCCAAATATAAAATGACATCAAAAATATATCGAACTCAAATAGAGAGAATGCCATTTAAAAACGACTAGTTTTTCAAACAAATCATCAGACAATAAAACCTTAGTTAGTGAATGCATAAAACCCGCAAAGGCAAATAGTCATCAACCGGCGCGGATGAACATAAACTAGTGTTATAAGGAATAAACACTTTTTTACTTGACGTATAAATTGTCCCGCATTTTTAATGATTTAGGTTTACCATTTAAAAATGAAGAGAAATAAAAATCAACAATTAAAAGGGGCTTTTATTTTTGTTTCAATGAGGTCCACAAACTAGCAGAATCAAAAAGAAACTAACATCGTTATCTTCGTCTGTATTTTAAGTATTTCTTTTACTAAATACGATTCGATGTCTAAGAAATATGATGATAAATAAAATTCGATGTCTTTAAATACATCAAACTATATGTTCAAAAAACTCAAAAATATAATTTTTCAAATGTAAAATGTATTTAAAATACGTATTTCAAGCACAAGTATTTAAAATCCTGCATAACCCTGTACTTTTGTCCCTTTGCATCTCAATATGTATTTTTCCCCACAAATCGAACTAGGGATGCTGTAAGAGAGGCGAACGGTCTCGTATCATCAGTAATAGTAGTATAAAACTATTTATTTTGTACTCGTAGTATACAATTTACTTGTACTTTATAATCCATCGAATCTTCACTTCGATATCTCAGTTTCCAAGATTTACAATAATTGTGAGGCTCTATCTTTATATTTCACGGTGAATTATTTCTTCGGGCCTGATTCAGTCTATAATGGAAACCATGGAGCAGGTTGTTGCCCGGAACTTTTTATGATGGGGCGGTTTTTCTTTACCCCCCCACTGCGAAGGGCAGGCTAAAGTGGCTGTGGAAGGGCAGGGAGGGGGGGGGGGTTTTCCCAAATCCGGATGGCACTGGGACCGTGGTTCGCAAAAAACAACGTTGCGAATGCTAAACCCCGTTTACTGATTGGCTGGTTATCAACAAACAAAAAAGACGGAGAAAGATACTGGTCGGGCCTCGTAGAAAGCACAAGAACAATCAGTAAGATCCCCCTTTGTATAAACATGGTTGGGTAAAATATTTAAATTTAGTACTAATTAAATATTTTGTCCAAAACTTTATAAATAAGAAAATAAAAACTAAAAAACAGTTTTTCATCGATAAAAAAATACTTTAAAATAGGAAAACCAAAACAACAATAAATAAAACAGCAATAAATACAGTCTTATTGTTTTTTGACAGTCATACACATTTCTGAACTATAACTAACTAGAACATATAAATATAAGCATAACTGACTATAACATATAAATATATTCAAATATAAAACGATATCAAAATGGGTCTAACAAAATAAATGGAATTTTTAAAACACTTTTTCAAACAAATAATCAGGCAAACTTAGTTGGCAAATGTATAAAACCGCAAAGGAAAACATTCAACTATGTGGGGAAAGAAACATGTGTTAAAAGAAAAAAGTTATACTATTGTCATGGGTTTTTAATGATTTAGATTTATCATTTAAAAATGAAGAGAATTCAAATTCAACAGCTGAAAGAAAACTTTTTTTGTTTCAATAAGCGACATTTACTGGCAGAATTAAACAAAAAAATACCCGTTTTTTTTTTAATTTTTATTTACAGAATTTTAATTTTAAATAGATCTGTTTTATGTATTTAAATATCTTTCCAACATACATGCCCAGCAAATTCAGAAATGCAGTTTTTCAAATACAAAAATACGTATTTGAAATATAATTATTTAAATATTCTCCAACCCTGTCTACAAACAATGCGCGATCAGCAATCTACTAATCATTATTGCCAGCTTGAGCGTTGCATATAATACGTATGTCACGAGAAGAGCCCGAAAAAATATAAAGAATAAAATTGCAAAATGTGAAAAAACGAATATGTGAAAATAGAAACTCGTACAAAGTGAAAGATCAAATTTCATTAGTAAACATTTAGTACACTAACACTGTATAAGTACCCTTACAATACAGTTTTAAATAACACAAGCGTTGATACAACAGCACATATTTTTGGCTTTTTTTCAAATTTCAGTTTTCGAAAATTTATAGAGTTCAGCGAAAATGGAAATTCTTTTCAGCGTCCCTTCTATTCGTAGAAAACATTTTTCTTTTTTTATAAATTGCATCAATTCCATGCCCAAATAACGCTAAAACTACGCGTTTTTCAAAACTGATATGAACTTGAATTTTGAAAAGCATCGGGGTTGGCGAAATGGAACTAGAACCATTTTTATCATCTTGAAACAAAAATTGAAGGATTTGGGGAAAATGTTAAATGTTTTGTTGTCTATTTTGCCCCAAATTAAAAAAACTACTATTTTAAAAAATTGAAAAGGGATCTTATTTGAAGATCTGTCGAACAGATTTCAGAAAGGGAAAAAATCTAGCTTCAATATTATAGTTGTAGGAAACCCCCCAAAAAATTGGTTAGAAATTTTTCTAAAATTAGGGATGTCAAAACCCGATTTTATACAATTCTTTTTGATTTTTTTAGCCATCCAAGGAGAAAATTTAATAAAATAATTGGGTGCCTTTTTTGAAAAGGGTTTTTGAAAATAGTTTTGAGGTTTTTTAAAGGGCCCCCAAAAAAAAAAATATGTTTAAACTCAAATGCAAATTTCGTCAAGATAGGGAATATGTTTTGGAGAAAACCCTGAACTTTTAAAGGCGTTAGGGGACCACAAACATACACACTTTTGCAGTCAATGACTTTTGATCATAACCAAAAAACATGAATATCACCCCCCAGAGATAGATGAAGTAATTTATAAAAAGCAACAGGATTTATCCATTTTTTCGTTACCGGGGCTGGCAAAGAGTTTTACGGTGCACAATTACATAATTTTATCTTCTTAGGGAAAATTGAAAGAGGGAAAAAAATAAAAAAAAATGTTCAAATTTTAAATTCCAAAAAAATATTTTAACTGAATTTAAAAAAAAATACTTTCTCTGCCTACTGTTTTTAAAAATTTAAAATGACCCCACCATTGAAACCGCCGAAATTTCTAAACTATTAGCTTTCACGCTGAAATCCGCACGAAATTAAGAATACTTTTTTATGCATTCCTGTTAACGATTACATGACGATAGGGGAAACAAAAATCGGGAAATGTGGGGCATTTTTACTGAAAATTGCGTATTTTATTAATGTTTTTGCAAATTGGAAAACGAAGCCTCAGCGAGAAAATGACCGACCATTGAAACCGCCGTTAAATTTCGAGTCAGGTGCTGGTGAGAAGAATCCGGTCCGGTCGAAATTTTAAAGTTAAAGGGGGATTATCAACTTTTCATTTTAAAACGACCATATCTCCAAACGAATGCGAATTTTGGCATTCTGAAGCCACCGGCGTGTTCCTGGGTCAAGGGCTATCCGAAAAAGTGGCATTCGTCCACCGACGAAAAAATACGGTTTTGAGGGTTTTCCATTTTAATGAATTCAATCCCAAAAAGGTCATCTTTTACTGCCTGACCTAAACTATTGCATGACGCTGAAATCCGCACGAAATTTAAGAATACTTTTCTTGCACCCGTTAACGAGGCAGACGATAGGGAATCGTAAAAAAAACGGCGAAATGTGGGGGGGATTTGACTGAAAATTGCGTTTTAAATTTTGTTTTTCAAAATTGGGAAAAAGAAGCCCCAGGAAAAATGACTGCACCATTGAAACCGCCAAATTTCGAGTCAGGGTGCTGGCTTGAGAAGAATCCGTGTCCGGTCGAAATTTTAAAAGTTCAACAGGGGTATTATCAATTTTTGGAAAACGACCATATTCTCCTAAACGAAGCGAATTTTTGGGATTCTGAAGCCACCGGCGTGTTCCTGGGTCAAAGGGGTATCCGAAAATTGGCATTCGTCCAACCGGGCGAAAACTACGGTTTTTAGAGGGTTTTCCTCATTTTAATGAATTTCAACCCCCAAAATAGGTCATCTTTTACTGCCTGCATTTCTAAAAATTAGCATACGACCCAAAATTGCCAAATTGAAGAATATTTTTATGCATTCCTTTTAAAGATGGTACATGACGATAGGAATCGTAAAAATCGGCGACAATTTGGGGGGCATTTTGACTGAAAATTGCGTATTTTATTAAGTTTTTGCAAAATTTCCAGAAAACGAATCCTCAGCGAGAAAAAACCGCACCATTGAAACCGCGAAATTTCGAGTCAGGTGCTGAGTGTGAGAAGAATCCGTGGCCGGTCGAAATTTGAAAAGTTCAACAGGGGGGGGGTATTATCAACTTTTACGATTTTGTAAAAACACCCATACCTCCTAAACGAATGCGAATTTGCATTTTAAAACCGGCGTGTTCCTGGATCAAGGGGTATCCGAAAATTTGGCATTGTCCAACGGGGAAAACTCGGTTTTTTGAGGGTTTTTTATTTTAATGAATTTTTAATACTCCCCAAAAAGGGCATCTTTTACTGCCCGCATCTTTTTAAAAATTAACTATACGACCCCGAAAACCGAAGAAATTGGGCTTTTTATGCATTCCGAAAGACTGGGCATGACGATAGGAATCGTAAAAATCGGCGAAAAGTGGGGGGGCATTTTTACTGAAAATTGCGTATTTTATTAATGTTTTCAAATTTCCAGAAAAAAGAAGCCTCAGCGAGAAAATGACCCACCATTAAACCCCGTAAAATTTCGAGTCAGGTGCTGGTTTGAGGAATCCGTGTCCGGTCGAAATTTGAAAAATTCAACAGGGGTATTATCAACCTTTTTTCGATTTGAAAAAGACCATATCTCCAAAAGAAGCGAATTTTGGGATTCTGAAGCCACCGGCGTGTTCCTGGGTCAAGGGCTATCCGAAAAAGTGGTCATTCGTCCAACGGGCGAAAACTACGGTTTTTTGAGGGTTTTCTCATTTTAATGAATTTTCAATCTCCCCCAAATAGGTCATCTTGACGCCTGCATCTTTTTAAACCATTACATGACGCAGAAATCCCACGAAATTGAAGAATACTTTTTTTGCATTCCTGTTAACGACTGGTACGACGATAGGGGAAACAAAAAAAACGGCGACAATGTGGGTGGCATTTGACTGAAAATTTATTTTATTAATGTTTTGCAAATTGCCAGAAAACGAAACCCCAGCGAGAAAAAAAGACCGACCATTGAAAAACCCCCGAAAATTTTGAGCGGGGGCTGGCTTTGAGAAGAATCCGTGTCCGGTCGAAATTTGAAAAATTCAACAGGGGTATTTTCAACTTTTACAGGAAAAAGACCAATCTCCAAAGTGCGAATTTTGGCATTCTGAAGCCACCGGCTTTTTGGATAAGGGCTATCCGAAAAAGGGCTTCGTCCAAGGACGAAAACTGGTTTTTTGAGGGTTTTTCATTTTAAAATTTTCAATACTCCCCAAAATAGGCCTTGACGCCTGCATCTTCAAACTATTAGCATACGACGCAGAAATCCGACGTAAATTGAAGAATACTTTTCATGCATTCCTGTTAACGACTGGTACGACGATAGGGGAACGAAAAAAACGGCGACAATTTGGGGGGGCATTTTGACTGAAAAAGCGATTTTATTAATGTTTTCGAAATTAGAAAACGAAGCCTAGCGAGAAAAAAAGACCTGCACCATTGAAACCGCCGTTAAATTTCGAGTCAGGGGGCTGGCTTGAGAAGAATCCTTGGTCGAAATTTGAAAGTTCAACAGGGGGGATTATCAACTTTTAGATTTGGAAAACGACCATATCTCCTAAACGAATGCGAATTTTGATTCAAACCACCGGCGTGTTCCGGATCAAGGGGGTATCCGAAAAAGTGGTCATTCGTCCACCCCACGAAAACTACGGTTTTTTGAGGGGTTTTCCCATTTTAATGAATTTTCAAACTCCCAAAGTAGGTCATCTTTGACTGCCTGCATCTTCTAACTATTAGCTATAGACGCAGAAAACCGACGTAAATTGAAGAAAATTTTTTCTATGCATTCCCCAAGACTGGTACATGACGATAGGAATCTAAAAAAAACGGCGACAATGTGGGTGGATTTGACTGAAAATTGCGTATTTTATTAATGTTTTCGCAAATTGCCAGAAAACGAAGCCTCAGCGAGAAAAAAAGACCTGCACCATTGAAACCCCCCTTTAAAATTTTCGAGTCAGGGGGCTGGCTTTTAGAAGAATCTGGTCCGGCGAAATTTGAAAAATTAACAGGGGGTATTATCAACTTTTTCGATTTGAAAAGACCAATTCCTAAACGAATGGGAAATTTTTGGGATTTTAAACCACCGGCGTGTTCCGGACGGGCCATCCAGGGGGGTCATTCGTCCACCGACGAAACTACGGTTTTTAGAGGGTTTTCCCCCTTTTAATGAATTTTTAAAATCCAAAGTAGGTCATCTTTTTATGCCTGCATTTTTAAACTATTAGCCCGACGCAGAAACCGCACGAAATTTAAAATACTTTTCTATGCATTCCTGTTAACGACTGGGGACATGACGATAGGGAATCGTAAAAAAAACGGCGACAATGTGGGGGGCATTTTTACTGAAAATGGCGTATTTTATTAATGTTTTCGCAAATTGCCAGAAAACGAAGCCTCAGCGGAGAAAAATGACTCCTGCACCATTGAAACCGCTGTTAAATTCCGAGTCAGGTGCTGGCTTTGAGAAGAATCCGTGTCCGGTCGAAATTTGAAAAAGTTCAACAGGGGTATTATCAACTTTACGATTTGCAAACGACCGATATCTCCTAAACGAATGCGAATTTTGGCATTCACTTGAAGCCACCGGCGTGTTCCCTGGATCAAGGGCTATCCGAAAATGTGTGTGTTTATTCGTCCAATTCGGACGAAAACTACGGTTTTGAGGGGGTTTTCCTCATTTTAATGAATTTTCAATACTCCCAAAGTAGGTCTCTTTGACTGCCTGCATCTTCTAAACTATTAGCTATACGACGCAGAAATCCGCACGTAAATTGAAGAATACTTCTTTCTCTATACCCTGTTAACGACTGTTACGACGATAGGAATCGTAAAAAATCGGCGACAATGTGGGTGGTGCATTTTGACTGAAAATTGCGTATTTTATTAATGTTTTCGCAAATTGCCAGAAAACGAAGCCTCAGCGAGAAAAAATGACCTGCACCATTGAAAACCGCCGTTAAATTTCGAGTCAGGGTGCTGGGCTTTGAGAAGAATCCGTGTCCTGGTCGAAATTCTGAAAGTTCAACAGGGGGTATTATCAACTTTTACGATTTGCAAAACGATCCATATCTCCTAAACGAATGCGAATTTTGCATTCTGAAGCCACCGGCGTGTTCTGACTGGCGGCTATCCGAAAATGTGGTCATTCGTCCACCCGGACGAAAACTACGGTTTTAGAGGGTTTTCTCTCATTTTAATGAATTTTCAATACTCCCAAAGTAGGTCATCTTTGACCGCCTGCATCTTCTAAACTATTAGCTACAATGACGGCAGAAACTGCACGTAAATTGAAGAATACTTTTCTCATGCATTCCTGTTAACGACTGGTACATGACGATAGGAATCGTAAAAATCATGACACCGTGGGTGGCATTTTGACTGAAAATTGCGTATTTTATTACCAGTTTTCGCAAATTGCCAGGAAAACGAAGCCTCAGCGAGAAAATGACCTGCACCATTGAAACCGCCGTTAAATCTCTGAGTCAGGGTGCTGGCTTTGAGAAGAATCCGTGTCCGGGTCGAATGAAAAGTTCAACAGGGGCATACTCAACTTTTACGATTTGGCAAAACGACCATATCTCCTAAACGAATGCGAATTTTGGCATTCTGAAGCGACCGGCGTGTTCTCGATCAAGGGCTATCTGAAAATGGTCATTCGTCCACCCGACGAAAACTACGGTTTTTAGGAGGGTTTTCTCATTTTAACAATGCCACACCCAAAGAAACATTTGATCGTTCATCTTCTAAACTATTAGCTATACGACGCAGAACCCATACCACAACACTTCTAATAATACGTCACATCTCTGAACTATCACCATACGCTACATTATAGTAACCAGAAAATCATGATACAAGGCGATTTGACTGAAAATCGCAGATTGTTTAATATGTTTCGCAAATGTCGCATAATGAAAACAGTTCTCACTAGAAATGACTCGCACCAACAAACCTCCAGAGTTAAAACATTATGTTAACCAAACCAGTTTGAACTAAAAATCAATATATAATATCAACTTACGACTCAACATCACATCTCCACCAATAACCACACTCAGTTCACCCATGCCCGGACCAGCAATAACCAAAATAACAGTCGTCCAACCAACAATGAAACCATCGGTTTTAGAGGGTTTTCTCATTTTAATGAATTTTCAATACTCCCAAAGCAGGTCATCTTTATTCGCCTGCATCTTCTAAACTACTAGCTATACGACGCAGAAATCCGCACGGAAAATGAAGAACACTTTCTCTATGCATTCCTGTTAACGACTGGTACATGACGATAGGGAATCGTAAAAATCGGCGACAATGGGTGGCATTTTGACTGAAAATTGCATATTTTATTAATGTTTTCGCAAATTGTCAGAAAACGAAGCTCAGCGCGAGAAAAATGACTGCACCATTGAAACCGTAAAATTTCTTGAGCCAGCTGTTTCTGAGAAGAATCGTGTCCGGTCGAAATTTGAAAGTTCAACAGGGGGTATTATCAACTTACGATTTGCAAAACGACCATATCTCCTAAACGAATGCGAATTTTGGCATTCTGAAGCCACCGGCGTGTTCCCTGGACTAACGGCTATCCGAACAAGGTGGTCATCCGTCCACCTCGGACGAAAACTACGGTCGTTAGAGGGTTGTCCTCATTTTAATGAATTTTCAATACTCCCAAAGTAGGTCATCTTTGACCGCTGGCATCTTCTAAACTATTAGCTATACGACGCAGAAAACTGCACGTAAATTGTAAGAATACTTTTCTATGCATTCCGTTAACACTGTACATGACGATAGGAATCGTAAAAAATCGGCGACAATGGGTGGCATTTTGACTGAAAATTGCGTATTTTATTAATGTTTTCGCAAGTTAGAAACGAAGCCTCAGCGAGAAAATGACTCGCACCATTGAAACCGCCGTAAAATTTCGGAGTCAGGGTGCTGGCTTGAGAAGAATCCGTGTCCGGTCGAAATTTGAAAAGTTCAACAGGGGTATTATCAATCTTTACGATTTGCAAACGACCATATCTCCTAAACGCAATGTGAATTTACATCTGAAGCCACCGGCGTGTTCCTGGATCAAGGGCTATCCGGAAAATGTGGTCATTCGTCCAATTCGGACGAAAACTACGGTTTTTAGAGGGTTTTCTCATTTTAATGAATTTTCAATACTCCCAAAGTAGGTCATCTTTGACTGCCTGCATCTTCTAAACTATTTAGCCATACGACGCAGAAATCCAATGCAAATTGGAAGAATACTTTCCTATGATCTCTGTTAACGACTGCGTTACGACGATAGGAACGCAAAAAATCGGCGACAATGTGGGTGGCATTTTGACTGAAAATTGCGTATTTTATTAATGTTTTCGCAAATTGCCAGAAAACGAAGCCTCAGCGAGAAAAAATGACCTGCACCATTGAAACCGCCGTTAAATTTCGAGTCAGGTGCTGGCTTTGAGAAGAATCCGTGTCCGGTCGAAATTTGAAAAGTTCAACAGGGGGGGGTATTATCAACTTTTACGATTTGGAAAAACGACCATATCTCCTAAACGAATGCGAATTTTGGCATTCTGAAGCCACCGGCGTGTTCCCTGGATCAAGGGCTATCCGAAAATGTGGTCATTCGTCCAATTCGGACGAAAACTACGGTTTTAGAGGGTTTTCCCCATTTTAATGAATTTTTAATACTCCCAAAATAGGTCATCTTTGACTGCCTGCATCTTCTAAACTATTAGCTATACGACGCTGAAATCCGCACGTAAATTGAAGAATACTTTTTTCTATGCATTCCTGTTAAGACTGGTACATACGATAGGGATCGAAAAACGGCGACAATGTGGGTGGCATTTTGACTGAAAATGGCGTATTTTATTAATGTTTTCGCAAATTGCCAGAAAACGAAGCCTCAGCGAGAAAATGACCTGCACCATTGAAACCGCCGTTAAATTTCGAGTCAGGGTGCTGGCTTTGAGAAGAATCCGTGTCCGGTCGAAATTTGAAAAGTTCAACAGGGGTATTATCAACTTTACGATTTGCAAACGACCATATCTCCTAAACGAATGCGAATTTTGCATTCTGAAGCCACCGGCGTGTTCCCTGGATCAAGCGGCTATCCGAAAATGGTCATTCGTCCAATTCGGACGAAAAACTAGGTTTTTAGAGGGTTTTCCTATTTAATGAATTTTCAATACCCAAAGTTAAGTGTGTGTGTAAGGGGAGAGGATAGGACAAGGAATGGGAAGGAAGATCGCGCGCGGTTCGTGGCAGGGTACTGCTCCGGCATTCGCCTGGTGTTGACCGGAGAAACCACGGAAAACTACCAATCAGAGCAGCCGGCCGCTAGATTTCTCCTCCTGACAGCGACTGAATTCGACCTAGCTGAAAAGCTAGTGTCGAAAATCTTGCCGCCGTCAGGACATGAACCTAGGACCTCCCGGTTAGAGGCGCTGCAGTGACATCAGTGCACTGAGCTACTGCCACCGGTTGTAGTAAAGGAGAGTGCCTTACCGTCGTCGCGCCTCCTCGTCGCTCCAGCCGAGGTCGTCCCGCAGGCGGCGCAGCGCGCGCGGGTCGAAGCCCTGCAGGGCGAGGTGGTCGGCGGCGGAGGCGAGGCGCAGCGCCGACGCGCACAGCGCGCTGGGGTGCTGCAGGCCGCGCGGGATGTACAGGCGCTCGTCCTCCGTGCGGCCCGGCAGCGCCGCGCCCAGCGCCGCGTCCTCCTTCCGCCAGCGCGCCCAGCAGCGCGCCGTCCGCCTGCGCGCGCGCGCCCGGCCACGCCCCCTCCAGCGCGCGCAGCGCCAGCGGCTCGCCCTGCAACGAAGGCGAACGCTCCACCAGCGCACTGGGCGAAGGCGCCCCAAGCGGCAGCGCTTCTCCCAACACCGGCAAGCAAAGATGGCAACATTGCAGGCTCATCCAGATCACTGGGCGAATCTTAGCCTGGTACGCCAAGCGGCAGAGCTTCGCCCTACACCGACAAGCAACGATGGCAACATTGTAGACTCATCCAGATCACTGGGCGAATCTTACCCCGGCGCGCCAAGCGGCAGAGCTTCGCCCTACACCGGCAAGCAAAAATGGCAACATTGCTGGCTCATCCAGCTCACTGAGCGAAGCTTAGCCCGGCGCGCCAAGCGGCAGCGCTTCGCCCTACACCGACAAGCAAAAATGGCAACATTGCAGGCTCATCCAGCTCACTGAGCGAAGCTTAGCCCTACACCGGCAAGCAAAGATGGCAGGCTCATCAAGATCACTGGGCGAAGCTTAGGCTGGTGCCCAAGCGGCAGCGCTTCGGCATACTCCGGCAAGCAAAAATGGCAACATTGCAGGCTCATCCAGCTCGCTGAGCGAAGCTTAGCCCGGCGCACCAAGCGGCAGAGCTTCGCCCCTACACCGGCGCTGTGCTACGGCAACATTGCAGGCCCATCAAGATCACTGGACGAAGCTTTTAGCCAGCCTGCCGGCGGCGCTTCGGCATACTCCGGCAAGCAAACATGGCAACATTGCAGGCTCATCCAGCTCACTGAGCGAAGCTTAACCCCTACACCGACAAGCAAAGATGGCAACATTGCAGGCTCATCAAGATCACTGGGCGAAGCTTAGGCTGGTGCCCAAGCGGCAGCGCTTCGGCATACTCCGGCAAGCAAACATGGCAATATGGTAGGCTCATCGAGATCACTGGGCGAAGGTTAGCGCGGCGCGCCAAGGGGCAGCGCTTTGCTCTACAACGTCAAGCAAAGATAACATTACAGGCTGTTGCCTGCCTCGGTGGGCGAGGGTTAACTCAGTGGCCTCTGAACCTCTAGTGCCATCTAAGGCCCAGGCTAAAGTAAATAGGATTACTAGGCATTGGAGTCTATAAACAAAAAACTGTTAACCGGACGGCTCTTCTTAAAAAATGCTAAATAATTACATAATAAAAATTTCAACAGCTCTCTGCCCTTCCTGTGGCTTACCTTAAGAACTCGGCCATTTTAGAACAACTTACATGTGTCCCACATACTATTCTGCTGTTTTGCGATTGTTTAAATGAAAGAAAATGTTTTGAAAGAAAATACATCAATACATTGAGAATACAAATTGTATGAGAGTAAAAAGTGAATTAATTATGCGATTTTCAATAGCAAATTATAATTTAAATTTTTTTCATGTTCTTTTGATCCATTCCTGTGTACCGTTTTCAACGAGCTGATTTTTAATAACAGAATTTGTTGAAGGCAAATATCTCTATCTTCCAATTTAAGTTTCCAAATTGTTAAGATTTTGCAATTTTCGAAAATACGGAGAGTTCAACGAAAATTAGATTGCGCCAATCTTTTAAGTGTCCCTTTGTTCTATTCGTGGAAAACATTTAAAGAAAAAGTTTCAAACGGCTTTTGAGAAATTGTTTTTAGAATTTACATAATTTTTATGCGAAAATTATGCGAAAACGACTAGTTTAAAAAAAATGTATTTGTCTGTTTTTAAAGAGGTGATTTTTTACAACACACTTTGGAACAAAAATCTCTTCTCTTCAACTTCGCAGTTTTGAAATGTTAACTTTTTGCAATTTAAAAAAACGAGAATTTGCAGAAAATATATTTTTCATCTTTTGTTACAAATGAAAAAATTTAAAGAAAAAATTGTACTGGTTTTTGAGAAAATGGTTACGAAAAAATTTTAAAACTGTTGATATTTTGTGCAAAATTACACAAACAGTACATCATATTTTCTATAAATTAAACATGACTTTATTGTAGGATCTGTCTTTGAAGGAACAGATTTCGTGAAGAAACTATCGGTACTACAGAATGATCTACATGTGCTACTTTCTCATACCAGTTATTTTTCTAAAATCTTTGGTCTAGGCAAGATTTACTTTCTTACCCCAACCTCTTGTCAGATGCCGTCTATATCCACCCAAAGTACATTCTTTTTTCAAACTTTCCTCAATTTTTCGGTTTTCTAATGGTAGAACCGAAATATTGTTTTAAGAATATTAAAGAAGAGTTAAACACTGTCTTATAAGGACATTTTCGTTGAAAAATTTGGATATCTTGAAATCGACTGCAAATTACGTAACTTTCTATACTGGGTATACATCTATATACATACGTATACGAGAACTTAAGAAAATATTTATCTTCAATATTTAAGTTGTAGAAAGATGTCGAAAAGTTTTTTAATTTTTGCAATTTTCAAACCATTAGAAATTTTAACTAAAATGAGCTCTACACCATTCTATTGAGCGTCCATTGCGACAACAAAATTTTATCAAAACAATTACAATTTTTTTTGAAAATGTAAAAAATATCTAAGAGAGGCTTAATGTACATTATCCCCAAAATTAAAATATCGGTTTCAAATTCCTGCGGCGCGTTCGAGTTGCCTAGCGGCCCTGCGGTCAGAAGGACTGCAGTGACATCAGTTGAAGCCCTGAGCCTTCTAAGCCGGCCACGTATTGCTCTAATAGCTTGCGACTTACTTGAAACAGCACGGGCTCATTTGAGGTCAGAGGGACTGCTATGACATCAGCTGCAGCCCTGAGCCTCTAAGCTGGCCACGTATTGCCCCATAGCTTGCGACTTCACGAAACAGCACGGGGCCTATCGAGGTCGAGGACTGCTATGACATCAGTTGCACTGACCTGGTGCCGTGCTGTCTGTCGGTGGTTTGCCAGCAGATAGGCCGGGCTTGTTCTTATTTGAAATGTATTTGAACTTTTAAATTTAAAATTTTAAATTTTAAAAAATTTGAATTCGCCATGGGGCCTCCGTGGCAATAGCGTCGAAAGGGCGCAAAGCGCGGTGCGCGAAATCTACAGGCCAGACCCGGCATTAACATGCTTTGTGTGAAAAGTTTTCACGACGAAGCCTTCGTCAACCATGTGTTAAAACTGGGGTTAATGAGCACGTGGTTCGTGTGTACTGTCGAGGTAGTGTACTACATTTGTTAGTGTGAATTCGTACCATTTTCGATAGTCAAGATGGGAAAGATGAAAAAGAAGGTCAGTAGGAAATATATTTCAAGTAATCAGGAATATATTCCTGTAATAATGTAAATGAATGTAATAACATATATCAAATTTTCTGCAGTATGAGTCCGGAGAAGGAGCTCGTTACATCACCAGAAATCGGGCATTGAAATACCTTCAACTAACATTGAAAGATTTCAGAAGGCTCTGCATTTTGAAAGGAATTTATCCCAGGGAACCCAAAAACAGAAAGAAGGCACAAAGGGGAGATACGAGTATTAGAACGTTGTATTACAAAAAAGACATACAGTTTCTGTCACATGAACCAAATATTTGGAAGTTGCGTGAATTAAAGGTATGTTTAGAATTGTATGTAATACGACTCTATTTTTGTTATTTTCTGATAATGAACACACTGCATACGGAAAATATCTCATCGATTATTTCTTACAGGTTATATACAAAAAAATGTGTAGAGCAAAATCTCTTAAAGAAAAGGATGATGTAGTGAGATACAGAGATCGAATACCACTCATGAAACTGGATCATATAGTGAAAGAAAGATATCCTACGTTTATTGATGCATTACGAGATTTGGACGATTGTTTGACATTACTCTTTTTATTTGCTGCATTTCCAAAGACAGGAAAAGTTCCAGAAAAATACGTTACTTTCAGTAGGCGTTTGACAGTTGAATTCATGCACTATGTCATTGCAGCAAAGGCACTACGAAAAGTGTTCATATCCATCAAAGGATATTACTATCAAGCAGAAATTAAAGGACAGAGTGTGACATGGATTGTTCCTCATCAATTTGTGATTGATGTAAGAGATTGATTGATATAATGGATTGTAATATTTTTGTTTTGAAGTTATGTTTTTTATATTCTTTGTATTTTCAGAGAGGTCATTACTTGGATGTAGATTTTCAAGTTATTTTTGTTGACTTCTACCAAGTTTTGCTTGGATTTGTGAATTTTAGATTGTATCATTCTTTAAATATGACTTATCCTCCCACATTTCCAGGATACTCAGGTAAATAGCATTTAATTAAAAAAATTATCTTCTACATTATAAGTTAAAATTCTGTTCTATGTTATAAGTTGTATGAATGAAAAAACATTTTTATTTAATTTACCCTTTTTTCCCCCCAGCTGTTGATTCAGAGAAAAACCTAGTGGATGAGGAGGTGTATGCTTCTGAACGTATTGCTTCCTTGAATGTAGATCTGGCACGAGTGGGGGGATCTGTGGGTGAAGATGAGGAAGAAGGAATAGATGAATTTCCAATGGTGAGTTATGCAATAGTCGGGTAGTGTGGGAGAATAGGTGCCCCCTCTGCATATACATAACATCAAAGCGATATGCATACTTACGCATTTCTAAGGGTAGAATAAGCCGAAGTGATATTCATTTTACAGTACTGTTTCCTTTAAAAGAAATTCTCATAAAACAGTACGAATGTAGGAGCAAGACCAGAGGCACAAACCAGGGGCCAGAAGAGCCTCACAAACGCAGCAAGTTGGGTAGTGTCATGCGATAATGTCACAAACTATTTGATGTGAAAATGCTTTGAACTTGAAACTGGTATTTGACTTGAAAGGTTTAATATCCCTGTAAGAATCCAATTTCTGTAGCGATACATACATAATCGTTGAGATTTAAATCTATAAAGGGCATTGCGGTTGGGGCAGTTATTCTCCTGATCCATGATATGAAATTTGTTTCTTTTGTTTTTATATTTTGTTGTAATTGTTTTGTAAAAATTGTAATGTTTGCTAGTTTTTGTTGAATGGTTTGTTTATATTAACATTGTTTTTCTGCATTTTTTATGCAAAATCATTCTAACACTATTTTTCTTAACCTTTTTGTCAATGAACTAACATTCAATGTGCTAATGTTGAACACGTCTCTCTGTGATACAAGATAGTAAAATGTATGCACCACTACCATGATTTTCTCTCTAACATCCTTCTATGGGGGAAATTTTATATTATGTGTTCAGATATAAAAATTGTATTCACACTGCAATGCTTTCATTTGCACTTCACAAGTCTACAGTTTGCAGTATTAACATTCTCCATTGTGGTGAAGTTCTTAGAATAATTCTTACGCTCAACAGTATTTTGTTTTCAACTGTCCGTTATATTAATAAATACACTAAAACCCCACCTTTTCATTCCTGCAATTTACGTTTTCCAGGCATTACAACATTTCTTGTTGGTCCCACCCATTTTCGCATGTACGCAATGTTATAAATATAATTTCGATGTTCTCACAATTTACAACGGTCTGCTTGCCTCAACACAGTCTAGAAAGCACCTCGTGTTGTGCACACCATGCAGTCACTCCGCTTTCCCACCACCTTCCTGCTTTAAACATGGCCATAACAGAAATACAATTGAAATGGTGCTGTGTTACAAAGAGTTTTATGAAAGGAAAAATGAGGACTAGAAGATTTAAATACAGTATATCATTATTTAGCAGCTAGACATATACACATTTGTATTTCTTGACATTTCAGTGAAATTGAAAAAGAAAGAGAGAAAGAAAAAAAAGACCAATATGTTGTGCTAGATGAATATGAGATAGGTAGCTCCATGATCATTTGTTTATGTTATATCATCCTCCTCCAAGATTTCTCATTCTAAAATGTAACTTTTCCCATCCATTAATAGCCCAATACATTTTTGAATTCGTTTTGTGAAAACCCTTTCTATTATTTCTGAAATAAAAAAAAAATTATAAAATACACTAGTCAGAAATCATTAGGAACTGCTGAAAATGAACTTTATTGAGTTTACATATTCCCCAATATGTAAACTTCACATTTTTTTCTAATAGTTGAAATACCATTGCCCTCTTCATCCAATAATGAGTTTCTTGTTCCTTCATCAGTGGATGGCAAGTGCTCGTGGAGCTATAATATATATTTGTAGCTTCATGCAAGGACTCGTGGAAGTATCGTTGTGGTATTTTAAATTTACTACGTTTCAGCATAAATACGCCTGCAATGTCCAATGTCGCACATTTGGGTCAGATTTCTTATTGACCTTGTAACATTGTTTATTATGTATCTAATTCTGCGTATTGTTTGTATGTATCTAAAATACATTATGTTCATAGTTTTGAAAGAAAAAAATGTATTTCCCATTATTTACTTCCTGCAATTTATACCATTTCCCCTATGGTTCCATGAAAAGTGTAAAAGAGGGGTTGTACTGCATTTACATTTTATATATTATTTTTTCTGATTTGATTTTGCGTAGCCTCTGTTTATTTGGTGACTAGAGCGGTCAGACCATTTTTAACTGAAAAGAAATGTAGTTGCACAGTAAGTTCATGAGCTCTTCTTTTCCCTGCTGGCCTTCTCTTCTGTCATAATATTTGGTTCAAAATGGGATACGTTTTTAAGTGAATTTTTCTTGTCAAATTTCAAGTCTTATCCAAATAGAGCTTCTGAAATAATAAACATGTATAAAGTTTATTCAGTTGTAACTTTGTTATAATCAGGGCTCTAACTCAGTTGATATGTTATCTTTTCATTGGTGCATTCTAGATTCAGCTAACTTGGAAATCAATGTTTATTATGGCATACAGGTGTTAGAAATGTATAGCTACTGGGTCATTTTTTGCCATTTTTCAATTTTTTGGACCTTTTTGTCATTTTTATTTTTGTTTTCTTTGTGTGTTTTTTGTTGGAGAATGTATCTTGAATTTACAATGTCAGACTAAATCAAAATTTTATTAGATTATCAGTTCATAAAAAAATTTACTTCTGCTGTGGACTCGGTTTTTCAAACTTTCAAAATTACATGGATCTTCAGTATCTTCCTTGAAGTTTCAAAACTGACGGTTGGAAGATCAGAGCTAAGGATTATGTTTCCTCCTAAAATCAAGACTTTACATTAAGTATAATTTTATATGAATAAACTTTATTTAATATTGTAAAATTCATCAAATAGAAAAACATTGTCAAACAAATTGTTGAGTTTTTTTAATTTTAATTTTCCCCCTTATTTTGGTCATTTCATAGGCCATTTCCTCTCATTTTATGGGTCATTTTCAAAGAATTTTTAGGTCATCTGTATCCAAGCCGTGGTTATAATATAAAATTGTTCTAAATTAATTCTATTTTGATTGGCAGATTGAAGATCAAGAGCAGTTGGAGGAGTTAAAGAAAAAAGCTGAGCAGGTGAAGAGACAAAAAAGACTCTTTAAAGGCTTAAAATTTTTCATTAATCGAGAAGTCCCCAGGGAACCATTAGTGTTTGTCATTCGATGTTTAGGTGGTCAAGTGTCTTGGTCTAGAACAACATTCATAGGTTCCAGTTTTGATGAAAGTGATGAAACAATCACTCATCAAATTGTAGACAGACCAAAGGTTGACAAGCAGTACATTTCAAGGTGAGATTTTATTATTTATATTACTTTTATGCCAAGGAACTTTCATAATAGTAGATGAATACAACTCAAGTAAGTTCTGTCAGCCAATACTTAATGCAGAAGTGTTGGAGACGCTCATCCATAGTCATTGTGTTTTCAAACTGTATTATTAAATCTACCACCAACATTTCTGTATTAAGTATTAGCTCAGAGAGCTTATTTCTGTGTCCTCTCTGTTTTCGGTTTTAGTACTTGTCCCCAGGTGAGGGTTTTGATTATACTCGTACATTTGGGGGAGATTTTTAAATAAATATTTCTAGGATATCTCCATGAATTCTGTCAAATAATGATTGGAGATTGACTGAAATCTTTCCTTACCTTATCTGTCATCTACCTTATCTTGGTATGTAGAAGCTTTTAGAAGCTCGTTTCCAACCTTTTTAGTCCATGCAAAAGTAGGGTGACTGTATGATGTGAGCATATGCTAAACGTGGTCAGATATAAGTTGTGGAGGCCTTGATTAAGAATTCAGGTGTGTTATTTTGGAATGTTTTTCGAATCGTATAGTGTGTGCTATTGGCTTTTCTAGTTTTTTTGTTTGATGTGTGATTCTGTTTCAAATCAGAAGAAATAGTCACTCAGGCCTTGGCTATGTTTCAACTACTAAGAGTTATTTATGAAATAAGTATTGTGCGAATTTTTCCTACCAGTAGGAAGTATTGCACATTTATTGCCATTCACATTCAGCAGCCAGGCTCCAGGTCCAGCTGTTAAGAAGATTCAAATCATGTGGAAGATCAGTAATGTTTGGGTTCACTATTATCTGAGTATCAGCAATAAATATCCTATTAAACCAGAGCAGGTTATGGCTGTCAAATTGTATAGAAAAAAGGAAACTTTACTCTGGGGTACTCAATGCAAATAGGTTTCCTTTTATTCCTAGACGTTAGGGTTTATATTGTAATGTCCACTGCGAGATGTGATCAAATGCTGTTTCAAAGTCAATGTAAATGACATCTGTAGGCATCCCCAAGTTATACATCGTTGTCCAGGTTCTTAGGCCTTCTGGTAAGTTAGTCGTATCTGATTTTTTAGGAGACCTTGCAGGTCATCAGGATGTTCTAAATGAAATTGAGGTGTTGTTTTGTTGTCGTATATGTTTATTTTAGCATAAAGCTTTTTCGGCCGCATTGCGGTCATCTTCAGTGCTACAAATATTAATAATGATAATGATAACATTAATATATTAAATTCAAATATAGGATATTATGAATAAAATTAGAATTTAAGTGAAATAGAAAATTGGAAATATATGAACATAATTTAGTTTGGCCTTTTGGGGCAATTGGAATATATATGAACATGATTTTTTTAATTGACAACGAAATCATAATATAGCTTTTTGAATGAGCCATTTATCTAATATTAACAATTATTCTTAGCAAGCCAAACTGTTCACGCAAAGCATAAACTGCATAGGTATACACATGAAGCCTGCAACAAGAGAACAAGAGAGGTGCTATATTTATAGACCCCCTTTTTCCATTAAATCGTTTTGAATTAATAATGCTATTCAATTTATGTTGAACCATTTACAGGGTTTAAGCAATGCAAAATTAGCAATTGAGCATTTTTGAGATGAAAAATATTTAGTTACATTAGTCCTATGCAACCCCTTTTGAATTTTCAGGTAGGCCACAGTCCCCCCGTGCACATGCCTACCATGAACTGGAATATTATTCTTACAATAGCAGTGTTATCACACTAATTCCAATGTTTATATTGTTTTGTGATTTCTGTTATTAACTGCCACTGATGTTCACCATCTGACAATGACTAAAGCAGTATTGCATGAGGGTAGCTGAAGATTCCTTGAGTATGGTACCAGACATTGAGTAAACAGTTTATGGGACACAAGTATATAATACATTTTCCTTTAAGTTTCCTTTGTTTTAAGTTTTCCTTGGTTATAAATTTTCTCTATTAAATTGCTCTGACAAACACACCATTAATGAATACTTTTTTAACTCTGGAATGGGTTACATGAAGGTGACTGTGTACAAAGTAGGGTTCTTTTAAAAAATAACACCCCCTTATTGAAAGATTGATTCCACCATACAAAATCAAAAGGAGTCAATCGAAATAAATTTAACGAAGCCTTTGTGATGATGCCCTTAATTTTCAAATCTCCCAATCCCCCAAACTCGTTTTTATCACTAGAGACCGGAAAAATATGTAGTATCAAACATCAAAATGTTCATAAATATGTAATGAAAACAGTGACAATATGTAAAATTGGATATAATATGTATTATTAAAATAAACTAATTATAAAACAAATTTACATAATTCGAAATTACAATTATCAAAAACGTCCTTAACAAATTTTAAAAATACTACAAACGTTTTAAAAAGCATTTGGAGAGCACAAGTAGAAGCATTTTGCCCAATACAACTTTCCCGTCCTTAATAAAAGCTTCATCTATTGCTATGCAGGGCAATAGTTCAGCAGCCAGACCAGATGCAATATAAGCCATCCTACAAATTGGCGATATCTTCGACCAGTAAGCAATCACTGCAGCATACAGCATTTTCACCAAAGTGTTACACGTCAACGATAGCCAAAGTTTTTCCGAAATTAAGGTTAAAGATCACGAAACCCTGACATCAGTAATAGTTTTCGTACGTAAAGGTCAAAATGATCTCAGACACCGACGCACACTTCCCGCCACTAAGATATCTGAAGCAGGCATGTCGGACTAAGAACATTCGATTGCGTCTACACATAGCGCATCTCTATTTGACAATACTCAATAATAATGCAGGAAAAAATTCTGATATTAAAAAAACAACTTATTTCAACAAAAAAATTGTATAACAGAAGAAAATAGACAAAATAAAAACAAAATTGTGAAAACAGCAAAATATGTAATAGAGTACCAAATATGTAAAAATATGTAACGAAAAATTTGCATATTTTGTTAGGACATTGACAATTCGCCCAAATTACTGTTTTGAGAATGGTAAGTATAAAGACAAAAAATATGTAATTACATAAAAAACTGGTCTCTATTTATCACCTGTTCCCAACCTCAAACTCTCTTCAATTACCAACTTGCAAGGTGCTAAAACTATTGAATTGAACTGTCAGATGTTGCTCTAATAGCACCAAATGTTGTGGGTTGCGAGTTCACATGGGTTGTTTTTAATTTTTTATTGCTCTTTGAGACATCATATGTGAAAAATCTTTTTGGCAGCATATCCTTAAGCTAGAAATAATATTAATAATAATAATATACTAAAGAGGAATAGGTTTCTATCTTGTTCCAGTAGCCCAAATTGTGTGATACAATGAAGGGGACACTGGAAATTGTTACACCTAATGCTTCCTTGATTCTAAAACATTTTTCACAAATTATGAATTAACAAAAAATACTTTACTAGTTAATGCTGCCATAATTTTTTATTATGATTCAGAGGTGACAGAACAGATCACCATGTCTAGACAGTGTTATTAATCATGTGTAATTTGACATTGACTGGTTTAGGTACTACGTGCAGCCTCAATGGGTATTCGATTCGGTTAATGCATGTGAGCTGCTGCCTGTGGAGAAGTACTTCATAGGGGCTGTTTTGCCTCCTCATCTGTCTCCATTCCAATCAGAGCACAAACTGGACCAATACATGCCACCTGAAGAGCTTGCACTTCAAGATCCTGAAATTGCCAAGCAGTTAGGTGAGGCTTCGGGTCACTGCCCTTTCAGCTCTGTAAATGTATATAGATGTAGGTAATAGGATGAGTGCATTCAAAATTTTCAATAAAGTCCTGAGTCACATTGTGAAAAGAGAATTTATCTGGAAATTTCTAACACTCAAAACTTATAATTTTTTAATAAGACAGTTCCACGAGTTAAATTATCTCCAAAAATGTTTCAAAATGTACCAAATATTAATTAAACTGTGATTGCACACTGCAGCACTTTCTATGATTGATGTATCACACCTTATGACAAGGAGGAGGTGGTAAGAAAAAGCAATACTTTTTTTGAGATACACCATCTTGATTGATGTATACCAGATGTATAGTTCACTGCTTTTGGAGTTAATTTCTCAAGTGGAATAGTCATGTAAAGAATGAATTCAATGCCCAAATTTGGTATTGAAGCTGCTTAGTTATCAACAATTGCAGAAAGGGCTCTAAGTTTACTGTTTAATGTATTGGAGCAAGTATCCTCTTTTTTTGGCTGTGGCGAGGCATGACAGTTTTGTTTGGTTATTGGTAGACCTGCTTTGGTTCTCTCTCTGAAGCAACACACTAATCTCAATTGCTGAAAACCTGGCCAAAATATGACAGTTCTGGTTTGCTTGAAAAATTGTATGCTATGGCTCGTTAGTTAATAATATCAAACTACATTTTTGAAAAATTTTCAAGCAAATCGAGCTAAACTTCAGATTTTGACTAGGAGTTTCACAGTTTGTAACGGTGTGTGTCACTTTAGAAAGACGGCAAATTTAGTGAGGACTATGCAAAAACTGACTCCTTGCTCCTGACTTTCGCTTGTATACTTTTTTCTCTCCTATTTCTATTCTTTGCCCCACTCTTAACTGCTATGAAAGTACATAGCTGTTAGAGTGGGGCAAGGAATAAAAAATTGTGTAATGTTGCTGGGGAAAGTGTTAATTTTTCTACAGAAAAGAGTTTATTCTGCACAAACTTGCGAAGCATGCAGGAATATGATCCTTTTTTCATTTTTTTAAATTGTGATTTGTGAAGTGATTTTATTTTGTGGGCTTTGAATTATATTTGAGAGATACAATAATTGCTTTAATTTTTTTGTCAGTGCAGAATAATTTTTGCAAGAGCAAGTTTCAATATTAAAAATTGTAAATGATGGCAATCATTTAGCACAACACTTTAACCTTGGTAAATGCATTATTGACTAGTGAGAAGAACTTAACTTTTAGTTTGAGTACATAAAGTTAATGTGTCAATGGTTTTAATAATTTTTACAGAAGGGATCTGCCCCCAGAAAAGTGTGGGGAAAATCTGTTGTAAAGCAGTTATAGTTGAAATGCCATTCTTATCGATTATCTTTATTTTATCGTATATATATACAGAGTAATATATGTAATATAGAGAAAGTTATGTATTCAACGGAAGTACACATTTTGGGGTCCCCTTATACTGAAAAAGTGTTGTTTTTTTTCAAAACATCCGTCCATCTGTCTGTATGTCTGTCTGAAAACACTACTACCGCCTAAACCATGCGTACTATCTTTTCCAAATTGAAGAAATCCCTGTCCATCTGGCGCTAGTTGAAGCTTTGAAATTATGAGAAACATTTTTTTAAATGGGGGGGGGATACTTTACATGAAGCTCCCTGGACATTTTCAAAATTTTCTCAAAAATGGGTAAAATACACTTAGAAAGGTGGGTGGGTTTTTTTTTTTTTTGCGTCTTCTTACAACTACATAATTGAAAGACGATTTTTCCTTCAAATGAAATTTATTGTCCACAAATGGTTCTTTCACTAAGGCCATGTAGATTTTATTTTTGAAATTTTAGTAGTTTTCGTGCAAATGTGCATGCAATATTTGCAATTTCAAAAATTAACAAAAATCAGGCTTTCTCAAAATCGACTCCAAATTTTTTCTTTAAATTTTAAAACTTTTCCATTGGATAGTAGTAATGGTACAGTTTAATATTACATAAAGTTAGTTTTGGTGGTTTCTTTTGTTTTTCAAAAATTACACAAATGTAATGTTTTTTGTTGTTGTTTTTTCAATATCTCTCACGCTGTTAATATGCACATTTCAAAGGATTGAATTTGTGAGTGGAAGATCTTCAAAAAATTACTTCAAATGAAGTTTTTAGAAAACTCAATAGAGTCTTGTGGAAAAGAGCTTCAAATTTACAGTAATGCTTAACGCCATTTTCTTAAAAATGACTCCAAATTTTTAAATGAAAATTGCTACCTAGGACAAGGTTTTAGCCTTCTTTAATATTCTTAAATTAATATTTCGGTTCTACTATTTGGAAACTAAAAAGGTGAGAAAATTTCAAAAAAATGTTTGTTGGGCAGTGATAGATGGCTGCAGGCAAGAAGGAAAAGCATGACTGTACAGTACCAGTCCACACCGAGGAAATTAGAAAACTTTCTTGTGGTAAAGTCTGTGCCATTCTGGAGCACCTCGAGTTATCTTTTTGTTGAAATTTGTTTAGTCTTTTGTTCTTGTTGATTCAAATTATCTTCATTGTATATTAGCATACTAGAGGTTTTACATACTGTGACTGTGATATTTTGCACTTTCAGATGAAGTATCTGGTGATGAAAGTTCTGAGCCCGGTGAAGATGATATTGAAGGTGATAGTGGTGATGAAGATAATGAGGAGATGGAGACTGATGTAGAAAGTGATGAGAAAGCAAAACAGAATGCAGAGGATGTTGAAGAAGGAATGGATGAACTCGAGAAAGAAAGGCAGAGAAAGGTAAAATGTTCTTTTTAAATTGTTCCCTAATTTTTTCCGTTCACTTTAGAATTCTAAGTAAACTGCAGTAGCACAAACATACTTGAATTATTGGTAACAGGGTAGATATTGTTATAGAGTACCTTCTAATGTATCACTTTGGCCATCACTAGAATAACCAAGATCTCAGACTGGAGCTGGGAGCAGATTGGCATTTCTTCATTTGGCTAGATGTATTTCTCCTCACCCCTCTCCACTTAGAACTTATGCCCGCTCTCCACAGTGTTGATTTAGAACACCTTCATATTCTTTTGAAATGAAGTGGTTACATTAACATTACTGGGAGACTGTCGTTCACACATAGCAACTACTTGTGTAGATTTTGCTTATTGTTTATAACTAAAATATTTAACAAAACAGTTTTAATGTGAAGTTTCTGTGCTATCTCTGATGCCCATTCAAATAAAATAAGTAAATAAAAAGCCTAACCACTGACACCATATTCATTGATAAAAAATGGTAACATCAAAATAATATTTGACACGTATTAATGCACATCAGTTGGTGAGTGGTTAGCTCTGTGACCTCTGAATCCCCAGGGTGTGGGTTGAATCCTGGCTGAGGCACATCAATTTTCAAAGGGTGGGAAGTCTCACAGTGGTCATGTCAGGCTTGTGGCGTGTAAAAGAACTCTGGCAGATGATAGGCAAAATTAAATCCATCAGGGCAATCTCCCCTGCTAATGAGATCTCATGTTTTCTTAACTACAGAGTTCAGATATAATTACCAGAGACTGACATCTGGTGGGGAAAGTGAGCATCACACCCAGGTGCTAAAGGGTACGCCTGTGGGGCATGACTCCAAAAAAAGTCTCCGCATCCCACACAGATATAGGCCTCAAAGGAAGCCTGAGTCAAATACATTACAAACAATACATAAAAGTTTGACATAGAGAATTTAATGTCTTAGTTTATTAACATTAAAAACTGTATCTAATGAGTGGATAAGCCTAAATCT
The DNA here is from genome assembly GCA_964035755.1 of Teleogryllus oceanicus. Classification (NCBI taxonomy): domain Eukaryota; kingdom Metazoa; phylum Arthropoda; class Insecta; order Orthoptera; family Gryllidae; genus Teleogryllus; species Teleogryllus oceanicus. The sequence goes on from CAXIVR010000006.1 coordinate 131,531,306, forward strand.
TATGCTTGGATTAACCATTAATTTTTTAGTCAAGTGATAATCAGGACATTCACAAATATTATTTCTATAGCCTATAATACAGCTAGGTTGGCTTCTCTGATGTAAAACTACAAATAAGTTTCTAATATTCCATTCCAAATGTCCATTTAAGTAATTGTAATTGATAATGTGTACATATTTGCATATTTCAATAATGTTTGTTATTTTCGTGACTTGGGTTTTCCAGGCTGCCATAAATTTTTAATGATAAAATTTGTTAATTTAACATTTCTCAGATCCTGATTTAACTAACTTTCTGGGTATTTTTTTAACAGAAAAAGATGATGAGTGTAAAAGCTGGTAAAGTAGTCCCTGCAGATCCATATGCAAGCAAGAAACAGGAAAGAGAAGATTATAAATTACGTGTTACAATGATCAAGAATAAACATCGGAAGTTGTATCACAGTATGGTTAAAGGGCAAAAAAAGGAAAAGAAGCATGGTTACTTCGCAAAAAACGTACAAGATACGAAGAAGAACAAAGTCAGAAACGCAAGGAGCAAAGGAGAGAGCAGATACTTGCACAAGAGGCTTCATAAAACTGTACAGATATTTAAAATACAATGTAAAATAATATATTTTCAATTTTATTGTCATAAATGTAAAGCATTGTATTTGTAGAAAACAGTTTCTCCTTTTCAAATATTATTGCTTTAAATTGCCTTGCAATCATCAATAAATTATTTCCAGTGGAAGGACAATATAAGTTGGTTTGCAATGATTTTAAGAAACTTTTTTCTAAACAATCATTGCAGCTGAGGCGGACATTACTATAGTTGATGTTTGTTGACTTGAAACATTTATGACACGCCATGCTCTTTTTGTAAACCCAGCTAGTTTAATTGGTGTGTCGTAGAGTCTAATTTGCAGTGGTGTAAAAAATCTGTAATGGCTAATAAAAACATGTGAAAAATCATTTTACTATGTATCAATTACATATTTTGTATAATAACACTTCTGAAAATATCAAGGGATGTTAAGAATTTCTATAATCCATTCATTTAGGATTATTAATTGAAAATTTAAAAAATTATCAATTATTTTTCTTGGTTCTTAACTTTCAAAACTATTGTTTTCTACAGTTGCTTAATTACAACAATTCTTTAACTATTTCAATACAGCCATTTTTATGCTTAGTCCCTGCGAACCACAGTTGGTTTTTTAACATAGGATTATAAATTCCTTATACAAAGTTTTAGCACATCATTTTTGCACTAGTGCTAATATTTTTTCTCTAAATAGTACAAGTTTTGTTAAAAAATTGGCTTGTTTCCTAAGGATATGTTTTTTCAACCCTATTAGGTAACTTTTCGAGAAATAATTTTACTTTATTTACTGTTTATAGAAGTTATTTACATGAACCACATACTAATTTTTTATTTTTGATCAACTGCAAGAAATAGACTTGTCTGTTCTGGCTCCTGAATACTGTTCACTTCATCTCAGTGGTCTTCCCACATTTCTCATCCCTTTTGGCTTGTAGTTCAAAGCAACTTTGCACTATCCTTTCTTCAGGCATTCTTAATATATAATTTTTCTCAAAATTTTTTAACCCTTCAACACAGTGGTGAGGTTGTGCATGGTAGCATTTGAAGGCAACTTTAAGTGAAAGGGTCTGTCAATGGCACCACAGGGCCAGGTAGCCAGCTGAGCACATTCGGTGAGGTCTGCTGTGGGAGCATCTCAGATCAGGTGACGTTGCGCTTCTGAGTGCTCTACCCTGAAAATGCATCACTTCACACTACCAATAATAATAATAATAATATCAATAATAAAATTATGGCAAATAAAAAAATGACTAATTTTTAAATAATACATACAAAGTATGTGTGATAGTCGCAATAATTTAATGATACGTAGTACATAGAAAACAAGTATTGTAAATTAATTGTTTCATAAAAAACAGAAATATATACTTTAATCGATATTAAACTATTTGTATCAAATCACTAAAAAAGAAACAGAAAATTTGCACTGCTAGTGTCTGTGCATGGCACTGCCAAGCAACCAGCATCTAGGCAGCACACCGCAAATGAGAGGAACAATAGGTAAATGTCCCTTCCGTCCTGAGACAGCTTACCGCAAACGGAAAGGAAAATCCATGCTGTCCAGGTACGTCATACTGCATTTAGAAGAGAAAGGAAAATGCTGTCTGCAGATAGCATACCATGCTGAAGGATTAATATCATTCATACTTCAAAATTTTTTAAAATTTTCATGAAAAGTACCCACAATTTAAAGAACGTTTTTCAAAATTGCAAAGCTTTGACTCGAACCAGATTGATTGGGGAATATCCATTTTGAAAAATATCCTATATATGTTTTTAGGTGCTAGTGGTGTTCACAATGGACATTTTGGAGAAAAGAAGTCTGTAACAGGAGACTCCAAAACATGTATTTTGAATTTATTTTCTGCATTACATAACTTTCTCTGTACTACATATATTATTCCATATATACATACGTATATGATAGAGTAACAATCAAAACTGCAAAACACTGCACACCTTAAGAGTTCTGGTTTGAAAGATGTAAGATCTCATCTCTACTCCAGATTAAGCCAATCCTTAATGCTATTAACATATTGATGCAACTCATAAGCGGTATTTTAACTAAGGATTTTAACCTTCTCAATCATAAGAATTTCACTTCTCAGATATCAACACCAGTAAAACCAGAGTAAATTCTTTTTTATTTTTAGTTTTCAACACATTTACACAGACCATTTTATCTTACAAGCATCTTCTACACAAGACTCATTTTTTCAGATGAGTATATAGTTTTGAAATAGTAAGTGGTAAATTATAACACTACTGCACTGAAAAATTCCTTAACATGGAAAATGTTCACTTTCTCCCTAGTGAACTTATACATTCATATTTCTAGCAAGTATTAAAATAACTGGATTCAAATATTTCAGGCAATAACATACATTTTCAATTATATCAAATGAGTAAGTATCAGTTCATAGCAAGATGTATGAGAAAATCAGAATTTTAATTCACAAAGTCTTTTAAATTAAATTTCTTGCTACATAGTTGATAATTTTCTTATGGGCTACACAAGGAAATGAGTTTAACAGAGGGATATTATCAGACAATATTAAATATCAGTAATACAATTAAAAATTATATTTATCCACAAATTATTTTTTAAAATTAAATTTCACAAAATTGGAAACAGTACACAAATCATTCTAACAGTATCTTGAAATCTCTATGAAGAGAAATGCATCAATATCGAATTATTCAAACAACATACACTTTATACACAAACTCTTCAAGTAGTCTATGTTTCATCACATACAATTTTCAGTAGATACTGTGGATGTACCTACTTCTGTTGTTTCCTCATAGCACATACTAGAACAGAACTTCACACAGTGCAGATGAGGTGGGATAAGAAATAGCATAAAAGGATATGTCCTTTAGCAATCTCATAAAATATATTCAGTTCAAAATGTTACTCTTCCTAGAACAAAGACAAACAATTAGTTGTGAATACACCTCATTTTTGAGAATCTATAACATGTAGTTACATTATTTGTAAAGGCATTAAATTAAAATGGTATACCAAAACATTTTGCTGAAAACATTTCCAAATGCAAACACTGATACAAATTTTTAAGAAAAGACATTTAACTCTATATCAACCAACAAATTTACAACTAAACACACAAAACCCTATTAGAGGCTCTAATTATTCCCTTCACTTTTGAACTCAGGACTCGTTTTGTATCTTCAAGACTGGAAACTTTGTTACTATAGATATAATTGATTTTTAATGAAAGCGTGGACTTCCACGGTCAGGGGCGGTATCTATTTGGCTACAAGACAGCATAATACATAATGATATTGGTTTTGTGTCATTTGCTTTCTTTGTGAAGATAGTAGTGACAACTCTTTGATATTATATTTTTTCAACTTATAGTTTCCCTTAAAAAGGTATCTACCCACAGCATTTCTAGTTATTGCTATTAACTGTATAGGTTTACTAGCCAGAATGGCATTATACACAACCAAAATTTTTTTAAATATAAGATACAGCTAACCTTTGAAAATAAAACTATTTACTCAAAATTCGATTCCAAGTAGTACCGCTTACCCAATTCATAAAGTTGTAAGAAAACCTTTAGATTAACCAAGAGAATAACAGCCTTTTTGCTCAACTAATGTGAAAAAGACTAACATTCTTTAGCAACCATTAACCCTCACATGGCCAGGCATGATATTGAAATGCAGCCGTTAGTGTGGAAGTGACCCCTATGAAAAGTTCTTAACAAAAAGCTGTTATATTGAGTTCAGAACGGTATTTGCTTTATTACTGTATTGTTTATCATCTTACAATATTTTACAAGAACATTTGTGTAAATTTCTCAAATATTTTGTAATATACTGAAATGTTGAAAAAACAATACTTTTGCATACTCATCTAAGACATGATATCATCTTTGGAATAACTATTGTATTAAACCTTTGTAATTTCACATCATTATTATTATTACAAGAACACTTGGACATACTTAGAGAGAACTTTTACAAAATATATAAAATAAATATCTACCTTTGAAATCCTGTCTATCTTGCTCACTCATAGCTTTCGTAAACGCAGTTTCTTACAACTCGCGCAACACAAGTGAGAATGCAAAACGTTGCAGAGGGAGTAAAACACAAGATAATCGCTAGCTATCCGTACTTACAAGTTTCTCTAACACAACAGGGTCATATTAGTCATGAAACAACAGCGAAATATAGTAGTAATATAAATGTGAATGACAAAATAACAACAATGAGAATGGCAAACGAGGGATATCTTTGAGACCCCCCAGAGTCATTTCTATGTATTCCAAAAACCGTATTAATATGAAAAGTGTTAAAATCTTTCAAATAAATTAATATTTATTTACACGAGAGAAAAAAATTCTACTATCTTTTTTCTGCTAATCATAAGGGGGAAAAAAGAGACGGGGGAACCTTAGGTTCCCCGTTGGACCATCTACAATAGTTTAGTACATGAATATTGTTCAATTGAAAATCTGTTTAACGAAGTTCTGATAAATTTTTCTTATCATTGATGTTACAATATTCATACGAATACGTTTCTTTTATGCTCGATAGACATAATAAAATGGTTAATTTTGGTAGAGCAAATGTGGGGCTCTGAAAGTACACATAGTTCTTTAGTTTCTGAAGATATTTGTTAATTACTGGAAACATATCAGAACAATGGGAGAAATTAATTTTTTTAATCATCATATGGACTGCCAAAAGAAAAATATTATGGTCCAAAAATAATTCAAGGTAGAAAGATCAAAACAATGTTGATAACTACCTAATGCAATGAACATATGTGATTATATCCAGATCCTTTCAGATTACTAAAATTATCAACACAAATAAATAAAATTTTCACCTTTCTTCAGCATCACAATAAGATTGGGTAGGATGCACAGTAAAACAAACAATTTACGACACCAAATATGGTACATGCAAAACTCAAGTAACTGTAGCTGTCAATGTTGAACAGAATCAACAGCATCATTTGGATGATCAAATTTTTTTCTACCAAAATTATTCATTTGATATGTTAAAGAGCATTCAAGTGAATGGTTATAATACATATAATTCATTTTGAAAAACATTTAAGTTGTAAGGCATAGGTGTGAAAACATGAATTTTAACTTATCAAGAGAATTGGATATGAAAAAAGCATAAGATAACCCTTACAGGTTTCCTAACCAACAAAAACCAAACAGCTTTCCAATATTTCTACAACATTCACAATAAATAAAAATGTCATATCACACAAGTGTTATCTAAAAATTATCAAAAAAATACAAATATAATACAGGCATGAAATTGTGATCTACAAACCTATTCTGTTTTTGCACGTTTACTGCTACTAGGTTCACTACTCTGAGAATTTGAATCTTCTGAAAACCCAAGCTGGGCAGAAAAATCAGTTGGTCCTTGGGAGTCACTAACAACGGAAAAGCCTGGAAAAAATATTGGGATGTCATTTAAAAAAATGGTGCTGTTACACAGTGGGTATGCGCAGACAAAAAGAAAGAAGAAAAAAATCATATTTACATGTATTAGAGTCCTCTGCTAATCCGAAATTAGAATTTGAAGAGTCAAGAGCTGAAGCTTTCCTGGCCAAATTTTCTTTATTACTATGATCTTTTCCTTTCTTTTTCTATAAAATAAAAACCACTTGTAGGAACATCATGAAAGTCTATATAACGGAAGGCAACTACAAATGAAACAAAACTGTGATGTAAGAATTACTTTTTTCTTCTAGTTTGAGATTATAAAAATGGGTCCATCCATGGTGAACAGTGAGAAAATGAAGTTAAACATACAATAATCAAATTACAGAAATCAACTAATTAGTTATTAACTAATAGTTTCTACAAGAGAGAAAAGTTCAGAACAAATTTCTTTCTCATGTCTTGAGCAAAAATGCAGGGATTTAAATTTTACCCGCTGAAAACTTCAATAATTAATTGATAAGACTTCCAATCCCTCTGGCAACAAAAATTCATTTCTATACAAAAATAATTATATTATAATTAAGAAAATAAATTTCAAGGCCAAACATGCTCATTAAAAAACTACATCTAAGAATTCATTAAGCAAGAAATTCCACAGAAAGTTGAAATTTCAGAGATCATTTGTGGAAACCAAGCTTACTGATGAATTCCAAATTTTCAAGGCACGTTAGTCATTATTTTTTAATAAATAACTAGAGTCAAATTCTAATACAGTTTGGTATTAAGAGCAATTTAAGAATTTGAGCTTTTGTTTCCAAATGTGTAAACGTGAAAGACTTATCATTGAAAGTACTGCTTAATATATTAAAGAAGTAAAGGAACTATGTGTTACATACTTACCTGCTCACTGCTTGATATTGGAACCCATTTGTAAATTTTCATGGTTGTTTCTCCAATTGTCACCCATTTCTTTTCCCTGTCATAAAATTTGCGATATAATTTCAGGATGCAAACATGTTACATCTCCAGTTTCTCCCCTAAACGCTAATCAATTCATACTTACCAGTGACGTACTTTATCAACAACTTGCATTACCCTTTTAATGTCATCTTTAGCTCTACTTCTTGTTTCAGCTCTCACTGACCTAGACATCATTTTGTCAAAATCCTCATACGACCTTTAAACCAGAAGAGAAGGTTGATGTTAGGTTAACTGCAGGATCCCTACCTCTTCAAAAAAGATCTTATGAAACAAGGGAAGGCGTTCTAGTGTGAAAGTCTCTAAAATTACGAACGCGTTATACAAGCAGATAACTAAAAATACCGGTCTCCAACGAAATCTCGAACTCTTAGAACAATAAAATATTTTCTTTCGGATATAATTACTCTAACAAGACATAAACACGTAACGCAGGTGACAAGTCTAAACATTAAACAAATCACTTTCGAAATTGCATTCCATGCGATCGGTGGTACCAACAATGCCACTACAGTGCAGTTTGTTACAGTGATACCAATATGTTACAGTCGCCCCACGATGTCCAGAATGACGTCACAACGTTTGGAGGGAAAGTGCTGGGTAGTAATCTCTGCTGTGCGCGTAAGCGATTCCTAGAGAATAAGTAAGTTTTTTGCAGTATTATGCGGGTGCCGAGGTTTGTGTTTCATATCACATTTGTTATTTACTATGATATTTGCATTATTACGGTTTGTTTAGGTTCTGGCTGCGTATGTCGTTTACAAGTTTAATTTAAAGAAGCACTGTCCTATCAGACTTACACGAAGTCACTATCTTTTTATTTTGAAATTCGTTCAAAGAAAATATTATCATGACCTTAGCGATGATGCTAAAGTGTTAATTTGTAATAAAATGAAATGTATGAAACATTTCGTTCCTGTGTTCTTTCATTGGTAATGAAAAGTGTCAGCGAATTTCGAGCCTCTGTGCTATTAGCGTAGAAGTGACTCCTTCCCAGTGGCGGCTCGTGGTCACGCCATCAGGGTGTGTGTGTGTGTATATATATATATATGAAACATAAGGCTTATTATGAACTCTGAAAGCATGCTGAACAGTACCTTTCAACAGTAGTGAGGGTTGGCCGCTTTCTTTTCACAACACCCGCTCCCACTTCGCTCCGCAAGGACCCTCTCCGAAATATTTACGACTAGGGTGGGGTTACCGTGAGGCGACTCGGCACGTTCCAGAAGTGTTTCCAGGGATGTCAAGAGTTCTATTGTACGCACTGATTCATTTTTTTTTTTTTTTTTTTTTTTTCACTCGCACATTTGCTTTAGAATATATTTTCATAGTTCACTGTACAAATTTAAGGCTGAAAGTACAAGTTTCTTTACCAAGTATTCAAAATTAACAGAAAAATTTGGAATTTACACTGTATGTCGAAACACGAAGTCCATTCGGCGCTGCTTCTTTTCAGAAAACTTTTCTATGACTTTTTCATTGAAGCCATTTATTTCTCTTATTAACGATTTTTCAATTGACTGTACAGCTAATGCAGAAATTCTTTCCTCTGACATGGTGCTGCGTAGAAATATCTTGATGCGATTCAATGTTGAAAAACATCTTTCAGCTTCGCTAGTAGTCATAGGAATTGTTACAAGAACTTTAAGAAGCTTAGCAGTTTCACTAAAAGTCTTTTGCAATTTGTTTTCTAAAATGAATGCCAAAAGGTCAGTGGCACCACACACATTACGGAAATCACTGCGCATATACATTACTTCTAATTCTGTTTTTAATTTTGGCCGGTCGAGAAATGGATACACTGCACCCAAACAGTCGTTTCAGGGAAGGTCTGGTGAAATTATGAAAATTTTTCAGAGTTAAAAAGATTTGATGCTATTAGGTGTTGGTTAAATGAAAATATCTCTTGAGCTTGAATAGGAATCACATCACACACTTCTTTTGCAGCAATTTTTAGAGTCATTTGATCATCTTGTCGACGTTTCTTTGATTCCTGCTGCGAGTAATTCTTTGTTGAGTCAATGTTATTTCTAATATCTTTGATGATTTCTTCAAAGGACTGAATGGCTTTCTTAGCAGTTACTGCATCTATTGACCGTTTTTGAAGAGTGTTATAAAGAATGTCAACATGCATAATTTTGTGGAACACTTACAACCAGAAAAGAAAATCAGGCTGACTTATTTTAAGTTTCAGTCCTCTAGCCTGGGAAATACTACTGGTTTGTCTGCTGGTAATTTCTATTTGTTCGAAACACTGATGCAATAATTCTTTGTGTTCAAATACTGTATCTACTAATCGGGATTTGAAGTTCCACCTCATTGATGATGTACTAGGCATTCTTCTGCCGACCAACTCATCCAAAATTTGCACTATTTGAGGAGAATTTGAAAAAAATGCCGAAATTTCGCTCAAATCTGCAAAAATATTTTAACTCGTGTATTATAGCTTGCAGCTTGAGCCATGATGAGATTCAGTTTGTGCGCATAGCAATGTACATAATGCGCGTAGGGATATTCTTCTTTCACAATGGTCTGAACGCCAGAGTGCTGCCCGCTCATTACGTGTGCGCCATCATATCTCTGGGATACAACTTTATGCTTATCTGCAACCACATTTGAAAGCATTTCTTTCACACATTCCGCAATTGCTGTAGCGTCTTGACCGTTTGTATTAGTGAAAGGAAAAATTGTTCTACTGGCTTACCACATTGTAAAACATACCGCCACACAATGACCAATTGAAAAAGCGGAAGAGATATCCGTTGTTTCGTCCGCTATTATAGAAACATAGTCTGAATTTCGTATTTCGTCCTTAATAGCTTCTTGGCAAACCTCTAACATGCATTGTAGTAAATCATTCTGAATTTCTTTAGATGTTTCTCTGAACACTGTAGCCCCGATTAAGATGATATTTCAAAGCAGAATCTAATTCGGCTGTAAAATCAATCAATCCTTTAAAGATCCCAGAATTACTACTTGGCGTTTCGTCGTGTCCGCGAAGTGCTAATTCAAAAGCTCCACAAAATTTAACACAATTAATTGTCTTGTAAATACCTGTTTTTCATTATTTCTGCGTTTTGCTTTTCAACATTGCGTCTGAATGCACTGTCCAATTGTTGAACAATGTTGTGGTTCCCCAAGACCTTCAACTCCAATACTGCATTCATGTGCACTTTAGAATTTTCATGTTTCGACAATTTCTGTTTCAGATGCCCCAAATCACTAACTCCCATGTTGGTCCAAGTTCCTTCTTTTTCCGAAGCGAAGAGTAAGCATGGAAAACAGTATAAACGATTCGTTAGTTCGCATCCACAAACACAACCTTAATTGTCATACGTAGAAACATTACACTTTCTGGTAACTTCCCTATCTTTACACTTACTACTCTGAACTAAGTTTATGGCAGGTGTCGGTCTACCATTATTTTTAATTTGCAGTTTTTCATCAAGAGACAAATGGGAGAAATTCACACGTTTAATGTTTTCAACGCTATTCATTGCTAGTTGCACAAACACTTGATATAAAAACGAACACTCCTACTTCGGTAAATACCTACATTTTACCAGAATTCTGAAACGGTCGGAATTCCCTAGGACCCTATCCGGCCCCTAGGACATCCCGGTCAGTTGATGTCCTGGACCACCTTAACCGATCTTTGTTTCTTTTTTGTCGGTGAATTTGTCGAAGACGTAGCGTTTGATGATCGAATGTCGTTAGAGTGATGTCTATTTTGTTTGTGGTCAGAGGATGGCAGGAAGTGTGAAGTTTGTGCGTTAGCCTGTTTCAGAATTCGCGCCAGTTTGTATCTGGTTGGGCTGTTTGCGGGTTGCAAAATGGTAGGCGCCGAGGTGTAGGGCGAATAGAATGGGAAGGTTGTTTGACAGGAGTACGATTAGAAAACAAAAAGTTTTGGAACAGCAGGTATGAGGAACGAGGAGTGGATAACTAGGTCGAGGATGAAAGTAGAAAAGCCGTTGATGAGAGTGGACGGCGATTGAATGCAGAGAGTGGGTGAGGATATAATGAAGTCGTGTAGTGTATCGCCTGCCTTCTTTGGAAGCCTACGTAATCATTTTTATTTGAAGTCGTTTAGTGTTTCGTCTGCAGCCCCTTTCTAGTCTCTTTGCGATCAGATCTCCGGCGATTACTAATGTGTCGAGAGAGAAGAGTTCAATCAGGCCAATCATGAGGTTGTCTGCTGGGACTTTTGTATGTCGATAGACTAAAGCGTACGGGTTCTGTCTCTGCGCCAAGTTCCAATACTGTTGCTCCTATGTCTGTTTCTTACGGCTGCAATGTATGTCGTCTAGTGTGCGGAAGGTTGTGGTGGCTTGCGATGTCCTTGCTGCCCCGTCTGGCGGTCGTCGCGGTAGGTTTGATAGCTTCGAAGCGAGAAAGTTTTCTTTGAGCAAAGTCTCTTGAATTATGTGGATCGCTATATTTTCCTTGGTTGCTTTCGGTGTGAGAGGCTGCACGATCCAGGTCTTTATTTTATATAGGCGGCTCAATATTGTAGCCATTTAGAATAACTCTGCTACAAATTGAAGTGCAGACATGAGTTTAGTTAGTGTTTCGCCTGGAGATTCTGGAAATTTCATGATCAGTGCAACTGTTTCAATTTATTGAATGATTTTTTAAAGGTCTTTTAGGCCGACCTGGATGGTCGAGGTGGCTAAGAGCGAGTACCGAATCAGCACTTCGGTTCGAAGGGTCGCGGGTTCGAGTCCCGCCTCGGGCATGGTTGTTTGTCCCTTGTCTTTGTATGTGTTGTCTCGGAGGGCCTCGCGTTCTGCTGACCCCAGATCAGAGGAGCCCGCAAGAGTGTTGGTCTTGTGTATGGTCGAATACGCGTCCAATCGGAACGTAAAGGGTAACCGGCTGTTGACTGGATAAAAGCCTTAGAATAAAAGGTCTTTTAGTGCTCCTTAAAGTTCCTTATGTAGTGCGCCTGGCGCGCTAGGCATTACGGTGGTGCATTACAATGTTGCGGGTTGCGTTCCCTATGCGAACACGGGCGCTACTGCCGCAGCGGTCCTGTGAGTCGGGAAAGGGGATTGTTGCGGTAACGATGGGGTGTTGACTCCTGCACATTGTTATTTGAGTTTGTCTATCTCTTTCTTCTGGCGGATAAATTTAGTAAGAACATGAGCTGGGCATTCTCTGCAGTTTGTAGGGCGGCGCTATTGCAATTGGCACATTTTGGGGGCGAATTTTGTTTGCGTTGCATTGCGAAGGAGGGTGACTTGTGGGGTCGAGGTGACGCGAGGCGTCAGTAGAAGATTTTTGTATGGTCCCATAGCATATACTGAGTAGTTTATTTCAATTGCGTAAACATCTAGAGGTTATAGGATGTCAGGGCCGGTTTTCAACTCAAAGGAGTTCCCTGAAGTGATGAAGAGTAATTTTACGATGTACAAGTTCGGAACTTATTTATTCGCACGGCATGCCTTTGTCCATTCCCTGTGATATGGGGTTATGGCGTTCTGTAGTAGCTTTATGGGAATGGTACGCACATTCAGCTTGTGATTGTGCCTCTTTCAGAATATTTTGAATTAAACGGTGGTCTTCCATAGAGCCCGGTCTGATGATTTGTTCAGAGCTAGTTAATTGTGCCTTGATTGGTTTAACTTCCTTTTCTTTGATAAACTGAAGTAGTTCAGTAATATTTATGATTGAGCTTTCGTTGACGTAAAAGGCGCCAATGCTATTCGCTTTGCGGAGCGGTGCATGTGTGGCGGATGTGCGACCTGTTGCTACAGTTACATCTGCGATAGATGTACGCACGTCGTCTTTGTTCTTGTTGTGGATCACGAACAACGACAATTTCCATACCCAGTTTCCCTGCTTCTACGTCAGTCGCATTTTTTGGGGTTTGGTTTGGTCTATCTATTGGGAATCTTGATTTGGTTTTGTTATATTTTCGGATATTTTATTGTCACTTATTAGTTCCGTTTTGTCGACCATGGTGTCGGGTATTCAAAGGCCACCGTTTGGCTCTGTATTCAGTTGAGTATTGAGGGCTGAAGAGGGATAAAGCCAAAAAGATACAGTTAAAGCGCGTTTCTATTGACCAACCTTACCTTACCGACCATTGGAGATGGTTTTTTTTATGTTGATGCTCCAACTGGGTCTTCCATCAGCCAACGGAATGGTGAAAATCTTGCAACGAGGCGGTTTTGGCGGGCGAAGATTCCCGTACAGAACCGTTTTAGACCAGTCGCGGTGTACGGCGTTCGTCGTCTGGGAACGCTTCTACAGACAGTGTGGCGCTGATCGTGTCATAGGAAGTGGCTAGCATACTCGGAAAATTCGACACAATGCTTTTGATCATTTACTAAAGTCGTTGTTTGGCAATAGCCCGTGTGAAGAGCTGCGGCGTGAACGCGCGGCGGGCGCACCCTGGTTTCTCCGATCGACACCAGACGAATGCCGAAGCTTTTCCCTAACATACGGGCCAAGGTCCGTGCACGATCTTTCCTTCATCTGCCTTGTTTTACCTTCGTCCCTTACTCACACGCACTACACTACCACACTTGTCGGGAGCTTAGAGTTTGTCCCGCTGGGGCGGAGCCCCGCTGGTGGGAGGTACCTGGTTGGCGAAAATCCCCGCAAATCGACGTAGTACGGTGCAGGTTCTCGCCAACGGAGGGGGAAAATCACTGTTACCCCACGAAACACTTAAAAGAATGGCGAAGGTCACATTTTCGTTGAACACGGATTTTTCGAAAATTGACAATTTAGAAATAATGCGAGAAAGCATGTTCTGCTGTTACATTCTTACCTATTGCTTACGCAATATAGAAAACGTATTGTAATTCTGTGGGGGAAACTGCGATTTTTCGACAGGAAAAACTCTTATTGTCGGGTCCTGGTAACGACAAAGTGGATAAATCTCGTTCCTAAATGTAGTAAGTTACTTCCTCTAGTACTTGTGTACTCAGAATCCATGTTTTGTGTGTCCTTGATACCAAAAAATCGATTGACGGCAAAACATGAGGACCATCTGTCTATGAACAACGCTATTGGCTAAACCGTTAGCTCGTCCTTAGCACAACTTAGTCCTCAGGTAGCGTAAAGGAGGCTTAAAAACTAGCTCAGCTCTCAATTTCGTTGAAATATCTGAATTTTCGAAAATTGCAACTTCAATTTTTTACTCGTTTTATAACTTCAGTATTAAATATACCAATTTTTCTCTGAAAAAATCCTATCTTCAAAATTAGGTCTTTAAATGAGGACATATACATTTTTTTTCTATATATGAAATGTTGGCCAGTAATTTTGCCTAAAATAAAGAGAACTTTAAAAATAAAAGTTTCTGGAAAACAACTCCGACTTTTTTTAAACATTTTTGTACGGATAGTCCGACCTGCATATAATCAGAGTACATACCATTTTTCTGTATTATTTTGTTGTCATTTCAAAAATTGCACCAAAGTAATTTTTTAAATCTCTCACATTGTTAATATTGTCATTACAGTCAATTTCTATATATTATTGCATTTGTGAATACATGTGCTTCAAATTATTTCTGATGAAGTTTCTTGGAAACTCAAAACTTTTTGGTGAACTCAAAATTGCGCTTTTTCAGAAACACTCAATCCACATTTACTGAAGATCGTCTCCAACTTTTTCAATAAAATAATTCGTTTAGGACTGTTTACTCTTATGTAATATTATTAAATACATACGAGTATATCAATTATACTTTTAGGGAACTAAAAATTGAGAAAATGTAAAAAAAATCCATTTTGGCGCCGATAGGTAGCAGTTGGGAAGAGGGTTGGGCAATACCGTAAAGCTAGCCTAGAGTAAATAGATTACAAAACTAAATAGCGCGATAAAGACTGTGCCATCATGTAGCACCACAAGTTATTTTGCTTGTAGTGGCGAATGTGTTCCCAGAAGCGTTCGTCAATGGTTCGCCCCGTCTCACCAATGCAACTGCTGGCGCAGCTACATGTGATCTCAGATATCCCTGATGACATAAGACGTGAGACGCGATCTTTAACGCGTACTATCTTTTCCGCGAGTTTTCCAATAGTTGTAAGCCGTCATTATGTTGAAGCTTGCCAATTTTGTCAGCGACTTCTTGTGTACAGGATAGAATGGCCATCTAGCGGTTGGCATCGTCGCTAGGTGTAATGATGGGAGCAGTACCAGAAGTGGTCGCTGACTGCCGTATGGCTTGCTTGGCAGCGCTAACACTGTACCCATCGTCATGCTCCCTTTGAGGAGGTCCATTTCAGAGTCTAAGAATTACTCATATCACGCTCTAGTTGCTCATCGTGCTTCCTTGAACGGGCGCACCCCGTTGGCGTCCCCTTAAACGCCTGGGTACGAGTTTTTCTGACGAAAAAACGTCACTTTTCGCCGCAGCTTCACATAAATTTCTTTGTACAACACATATTGCTCCGTATATACTTCCATATATCAGAGAGACTAGTGTTGCTACAGAATGGCACAGACTCTCTCGTACTAGTTACATTTCTTATCTCCTTAGTGTAGGCTGTCTTTCCTATTTTGCCCCACCCTCTTCTCAGTTGCCATCTAGTGGCGCCTAAAAATATGTTTTTCCTAGTTTTCTCAATTATTTTCCTGAATACCGAATAGTAAAATTTACAGGTGACTTTAAGCATATTATAGAAAAGGAAAACCTAGTCCTATGTGCACATCTATCATTGAAAAATTTAGACCCTATTTAAAAAAGAATAGTTTGATCGTTTCTGAAATCGAGCAATTTTAAGCTCATTTTCATTCAAAATTTTAGTTTTCGAGGAACTTCTCCAAAAAATGTCTGAAGCAATTGTATTCAAATATATGTTTGATATATGCCCATAATGTAAATATTAACGATGTGAGAGATATTAAAAAATATTTATGTAATTTTTGATATAAAGTACATCAAAGTGGCATTTAGATCATATTACTCAGTTAATTTAGTACTATCTGCGCAAGAAAATTCAAAGAAAAATTGGAGTTATTATTGAGAAAATAGCGTTTGAGCGTTTCTGAACGTGCGCACTTTTGAGCTCATTTTCACAAAAATTTTTGTTTTCCAGAAACTTCATATGAAATAATTTGAAGTCCTTTTATTCACACATGTGATAATGTCTAACAACGTTCGTATTGTAAATATTAACAGAGTAGAGATACCTTATGAAACTATATTGTTGTAATTTTTGGAAAAGTAAATAAATACATCGAAATTTTTGTAATTACCCAAAAAATTAAAGAAAAAATTGGAGTAGTTTTTTTAGAAAATCTTGCTTTCAATATTTATATTTTAATATTTTTTTTACTCAATATTACGCGAACACTACCGATACTTTCAAAATAATAAACTGACATTAATTAAAGAATTAACTGTGAATGACAAATTTTATTTGAAGAGAAATCGTTATTTTCAGTATTGTAGTTTTAGGAAGACACCGAAAAAATTTCAAATTTGTGTAATTTTTGAAAATTCAGAGTTAACAGTGGAAATCGGATCTACGTCATCTTTATTAGTTTTTCCCTTTTTGATAAAATTTTGAAAATATCCCAGGAGCTTGAAGAAAAGTATTTCAGTATTTAAAGAATGTTTTTCAAAATTACAGTGCCTTGTGTCGGAGGATATTCATTTTGGAAAAAATCTTACGAATAGTTTAGAGGTTAGCGTTGTGCACAGACGAATGAACGGACAAACAGACGAACGTTAAAAAAAAAATCACTTTTTCGGTATCAGGAGTGTATTCCCATTGAAAATTTCGAAGTCAATATTCCGCAGCATTACATGACGTTCTCCTCACCACGTATGTTACTCCATATATCCGATAAAATAACTAGTGGTGCAAAAAATGACACATACATTCTCGAACTATTTAGTTTTTTAATCTTTTTAGTCTGGAGTAGCTTTTCTATTTTGCCCCAGCTTCTTTCCAGGTGCAATATACACATCATGTATTGCCACCTAAAGGACGTTTTTTCTTCACATTTTCTTAATTATTTGGTCCCCTAATTTTAGAACTGAAATACGACTTTAAGAATATTGTAGAAGAGTAAAACTTGATCCTATAAGCCAATTTCCGTCGAATAATTTGGAACTGTTTTTGTGAAAATGTTTGAGTGTTTCTGAAAATGCACCATTCTGTAGCACCACTGTGCCATTATATATCACCACGCCACTATAATGTCATGTGACACCATCTCAGTTACTACGCCTTGTGCCACTCTTGGTTTGAATATTCTTTAACACAGAGCCAATGAGAATATAATGAGAGTATTTGTTTCAATAATGAAGCATCTCTTCTGAGATTATTATCTCATTAGAACTCATCATTATATTTTGATGTATATTGGTGTAAACCTACGAAATTTTTGCATTTACTTATCTGCCCGGGAGACGCCGCGTCCTAAGCATCGATGCCAACATTTCGGCCGTCATTTTGCGATCTTCGTCAGGGCGAAATGCCTTGAGGATTTTCGCCCTGAGGAAGTTGGCAGTTGGTAGAATGGCAGCCGAAACGTTGGCTCCTGTGCCTGGGACGCGGCGTCTTCCGAACAGCCAAGTAAATACTAGAGATTTTTGCACGCCTTAATGGGCAGCAATCGACTGCAATCTCGACCTTCTGAGCTTGCGCAGATGCACAAAATTGATGCGAAACTTGAACTGAGTTTTGCAAATTTTGTGCATCTACGCATGCTGAGAAGATCGAGATTGCTGTCGATTGTTGCCCGTTAAAGCGTGCAAAACCTCCCTATTGACTTCGGCTGCGACCTATGCTCTCTGCGGATTTTGAGTGGAAGAGAGGAAGCTGCTATTACTTTTGCAAAGTAGGCAGATACCACAAAATGATTCCGAATTAAATATTGTTACAAAAATAATAATTTTCGAATAGCCGATCTGGGTAGCCGAGATAGCTAAAGCAGTAGTGCCGGGCAGTCGTCGACCGATGGATCGCGCGTTCGGGTCCCACCTCGAGCAGGGTTGTGTTTGTATCTGTGTTTGTCATTATCATTTCATTTCCTCCCCCAAGGCTAACAACCGTGGGAGTAAAAATGGATTGAGCATGACACTATCGATCCCCCCATAAAAGTGACGTGCACCTGAATAAATGTAACTGAGCCCCGGTGGGTTGCACGTTGGCGTGGTCCCAAGATAGCCAATTCGCAATCCCTCTCAAAAATAGTGTTAATAATGCTAGACATAAATGAATTATCTGCAAGAATAATTTGTGACAATGTCGCAAAGGAAATGTAAGATCAATCATGACAACCTTTCTCTCTGGTTTGCAAGTGTTAAATAAATAATCAACATACTCTCATGTAATGTGATTAAAATTACGCAAAGAGGAAGTTTTAGGTGACAAAGGTATTTGTAGTAGAAGAAGCTGCACTTTCTAATAACTCAGGTTCTTCAGTGAACAAGGTACTGAATTGCAAATTGAGTCACGCCTCCCGGTTATTTGAACTGGAGAGAATGTACGTTCGCACACTGTTGACAACCAACAAGAATTAATTTTTTGTTCGTGGTATTGGCAACTTGATCGGACAGTGATTTTCTTGATCGTTCCTGGTAAAGCAAGAACACAGCGAGAAAGTGCGCGAGCAGCGAGCATGCGTGCTGGGATTTTATAGGTGATGAACGTGACGAACAGGATAGGATGCTGAATGCTGACTGTTATTTCCAATCACTACAGACAGAGCGACTTATCACGTTAATTTCGTACTGAAAGTAGTTTTTAGTTGCACCATTTAAGGCATTGTAGAAGTCTAGATTTTCAGCTAACAACTTGAGGCTTGAATCTCACAATCTCCTGTGCCCAACAAGTAATGTCATATCCGTGATTTAAGTGGCAACTATTGTCTGATTACTGTAAGTTTTTTCGGTAAATATAGTCAGACAGTGAATGAGTGCTGACGCAACTTGGTTGAGCTGTTGCCGTAAATTGTGCGTGAAGCATAAAGTGTTTTCTTTTGGCTAATTATCTCATCGTTTAGAGCAAGTTGTATGTAATGACGAGCATGTCAATTGTGCGGTTTGCATGTGGAAGTTCTCCGCGTTTGTGTAGGAGTCGTGCTACATTTGTAGTTAATAGTACTTGTCAATATTCGGCAACTGCTGTAGAAGAGAAAGCAAAAGGTAAGTATCCACAATATTCATAAAAAGAATAAGATACTCGTAACCTAAAAATATATAATCAAAATTGCTAAATAGTTAACACTGAGTTGGTTTCTTACAGTTTTTTGAATAATTCGAATTCTTTGTTTACAGAACAACCATCAAAGTATGATCTTGTGGTCATTGGAGGAGGATCAGGAGGATTGGCATGTGCTAAAGAAGCAGCCCATTTGGGTGCAAAAGTAGCAGTTCTAGATTATGTATCTCCTTCTCCTCGAGGATCCAAATGGGGTTTGGGTGGGACATGTGTAAATGTTGGCTGTATTCCTAAAAAGTTAATGCATCATGCTGCTTTGCTGGGTGAAGCTGTCCATGTAAGTATGTTCAGTATCTCTGTTCAAAAACCTTGCATTGAAATGCAATTGTATTGATAATTCATATTTCAAAAATATTTGTTACTTGAAGAGTTTATAGTGTTACAAACAACAATGGAATTAAAATAGGTATTTAATTACCACTGAGTTTATAATAAGAAACCTTTTATAAAAGGAATGCTGTACTTACTAGTCGAGCACTTTTTCTTAATACTCTGCTGGATCTGATTCAGTATGGCGAATTCAGAAATAGACTTGATAAACTATAGCAATGTAAGTGTATTGTGCCGAGTTGAGTTTCAAGAAAAAGTGCACGATTAGAACCTCAGTACTATTCATGCAGACCTCAGTCTATGATTGTACATGTTAGTCATGCTGGCTTTTAAATCAGTGTATTCACATCCAAATTTTTATAATTGTTCACATTCTTTTATAATGTATTAAGAATATTTTCTTACCATGTCCTAAAATTGGAGAATGGTAAGATTCTTTCATTTCCAATGGTACTTAAAAATTTTAGTTCATATGTTGTACTATGTATTATTTAATTAATTAAATAATAACTTTACACAAATCTGATTTTTAAAAAAATTTGAAGAAATCAGAAATTCTAGTTTGTTTCATGTTCAACTTTGCATTGCATTGTCATATGGATAATAAATAAAATACTGGATTGATAATTCACAGATGGCATGATACAATTGGTACCATGTTATCCTTGGGACTGTCCACTAAGTAGTTAGTGTTCTTTGACCGAAGTAAATATTCTGATCAATTAGGTGGACATTTCTAGTGAATGATGTGGGTGAATGAAAGCTGTGGCAGATGGAATGTTGTGAGAATTAACCAATTAATGAAGTCATAAATTCATTCAGGAAATAATAAAATTGTTAGTTGCACAATATGTTTGAAGAACATGAATCTCAAACTCATGATAGCTCATTGCAGAACAAAGCACAGTAAAAGTATGTATTTTTCGGCTCGTAGAAAATTCTTGTGATAAGTTAGTTTAGTTAGATAAGATTTTAGTTTTTCCCCAAAATGGGTGTTTGCTTTAATTCATATTAAATTATGCTATATGATATGTATGCGAGAGAAGACGTTAACGTTTTTTTGTCTAAGAATCAATTTTTAAATTTTATTACTTACTTACCGTACTTCACAATTCAAGAATTTTGAGGTATCTTGTTCTAATATCTTTTACGTTTTTTATTGTGTACTATGAAATTTATTTTAATTAACAGTTCTATGACTAAAATTTGTAGAAGTGAGATTCAGTTTTACTTCCAGAAACATGCTTTGTGGATCCCTTGATTCGGTGTTGCAAAAAAATTCTTTATTAATTCCCTCCTCTTTTTTTTCTTTTTCTTTCTTTCTTTTTTTCTTTAAATTGAACAAGAAGTTGGGGTTGTTCAGTAAGTGAGTAATTTATGTTGGGATATGTATATATTCAATCATTTGCCTTAGCTATCCCAATGTTTGTCTTGTGTTTTGTCTCGGCTTATCTTAGTGTTTTACTTGGAATTGTAAGTATACAGTAGCATTACGCTTCCATAAGGAGGTCACCAGTAGCATAGCCATAATTTGGTCTGGAAGGGATGGGAGGAGGGTTATTTGTAAATACTCCTAAGAAGTAACTGGAGAATTATTTCTAATTTTTTCGTTTGTTTTGTGTTATTTTATTTGAAATAAATAAAAAATCATTAAAATATTTAAATGGGTTTGTATCTTATTTTTTTATTTCAGTGTTTCTTTTTTGGCTGGGGAAAATGTAGCCATCCCTGCAGTTCAGGCATAATTATTTAATTCTGGAATTTTTTTTTTTATTGCATTGTGTGTATAAGATCATTTATTTTGTTTTTCATGATTTATTAATTTATTTTTCTTCCTTTATTCCTTATTTTTCATAAGAAGTTCTAGTAGAAATCTAATTTCTACCAATAACTAACTTCCTAAGCTCCAAAGAACAGGAGGCAGTAATACTTGTTGATATTCACCAGCTATAAGTATTCTCAAGCATTCTTTTATTCATGAAGATTTAGGAGTATGGAATGTAATGGATTCTAGAGAGGACTAAAATGTTTCCACTTTGTAACTAGTATATAATACGACCTTTGTATAAGAGGCGACTATATGAATGAGAAAATGTAAACAAGATAAAAGTGTAGTAATGGAATAAGGGTGTAATAAAGGACATTAAATCATTACTAGTTGTTTTGTCAAGGAATTCCTAGAATACTCAAGATGAAATTTTGTGTTTCAAGGATGCAAGAGCATATGGTTGGGTCCTCCCAGAAAAAGCGAAAGTAATGCATAATTGGGAGGTACTGAGAAATGCTGTTCAAGATCACATAAAGTCAGTGAATTGGGTTACAAGGGTTGAATTGCGGAACAAGTAAGTAATTGAATATTTTAATATGTAGACTATTTATAGATATTTTTGGTGCAGTGGCTTCTATTAGTATGTAATAATAAGTTCACTTAAATTTTATATATTTGTTCATCACAAATTCTTATGAAATCATTGGATAGAAAAAGTTCACAATTCATCAATCATATGAACAAAAATTTTATCAGTAGCAATAATAAAAGTAAATGGTATACTTAACTAATGCTCAAAAATGTGCCAAAAATCTTAGTACATCTAATTTCTACAGCAAAGAGAATGTAGAGCCTTCTGTGCCAAATGCTAGTGCTTTTCATGACTCTGAAAATCATCTAATCAGAAGAAAGAATAAAAGGTCTGTTTTCCTTAGTACTGTCCATGAGGTGTATGTGACGTATGTATGAATAGTCCTGACAAATATTTGCATGAAAAGAAATATTTAATCTACTTGTTAGATTAGTTGAGTTTACTATCCTCACCCAATGAATTTGATATTAATATATATCGAATGTATTTGAAGACTAGAAATGCCTTGTGATTTCTCTGAATTTAATTATTGTGTAAAAACGGGTCAGTGGTGTACTCTAGAAAAGTTATTCAAAAACCTTTATTAAGGGCATCACATAAAATGTGCAAATCCTACACTTCTGTGTAAGAATATTTTCATTGGTACTTTTAGATGTTTCAGACAAGAAGTTTAAAGAGCATCTAGAATAATACCACTTACAACATATACCTGAATCATGATGTAAGCTAATGAAAATTTGCAAATAGAAAGTCGGTACTTCCACTTTTAGAAGTAATGTTAGTGTCACCAGTTAATGTTTTTTAATAAATGCAGCATTCGAGAATAGCTAGAACCCACAGAGTACTTGTGTAAGAAACAAATTGAATTCTTTCTCAGTTCTGTTCAGCTCTATAAAATGAAGTCTTTTGCTCCTCCTCCACCTCCTAAAATTTAAGTTCTTGGTTTTGTTGTAGTGAAACCCTGCCTTACATCTTCCCAGTCTTCTTCCTTCCATGGTTTGAAACTACTACCATGTAATTTTCTGTATGAGGCTAATTTTACTGTATGTAGATTTGGGCATTTCTTTCCTTCATTTATATTTACACTAATAATATATAATAATAATAATAATAATAATAATAATAATAATAATAATAATAATAATAATTTTGAAATAGTTTAGAAAACCAACTTAAATCTGCAATTTATGTATGTACCTCACAGCCAAATAATTTTAAATTTTTCTGATATATTTCAGAAGAATGACAATTTGATCCTTTTTTTTTATTAAGTAATGAAATAATATTTAAGGGAAAATTTGTTCTAGACTAGATAAATTTATCAAATACTTAGTACCATAGCCTTCAATTGATTACTTGTCGTCTTCCAACAAAGTTTCTGAGTTAGGTTACTTTGTCCAGAAGAATTGCTGGAAAAATGGATATTTGAAATCATGGCTGTGTGGTACCCAAAGAATTAATTCTCTGATCAAAATATCTTTGCAGGACAATTGATTACATCAATGGTCGTGGATACTTTCATTCCTCTCATGTTGTTAACGCAGTTTTAAACAATGGTAAAGAACGTTCATTAAATGCCAAGAAGGTACTTATTGCTGTTGGAGGTCGACCAAGATATCCTGACATTCCTGGTGCTTTGGAGCATTGTATTACAAGTGATGATATATTCAGCTTGGCAAGACCTCCAGGCAGAACTTTGATTGTAGGGGCAGGATGTATCCTTTTTGAAATCTTTTTTGTAGGCATGAAGATATTTTATATGTTTAAACATGAAAAGGAAAAAAATATACAAACCAAATTTAGCTGACAATATGTTTTGGAGAAATCTCAATTCACTGAAGTTCTTTAAGTTTCTGTCTCTGCTGAGTTCAAAGCTATCATTGCTGCTGTCTTTGACCAGAGTTCTGGGGTTTGAGCCCTGACAGTGGTGGATTTTCAAAATGAATAGTTTCTTCAATTATTACTAGGCTAATGCCAGAGCAGAACCGTAAGAAACAGACCATGTACCATGTGTGATCTTTCTTTCCTCCTCCTTGTCCTTTTGACTACATTTACATACCCATGAACAGACAGGTAACCAGGCAGAAGCTTAGAGCTTGTCCTAGCCACGACAGTGCCCTACTTGGGGAGATACCTGAAAGATATCACTCATTAGCTTAAGTGTAGGTTGGTGCCAGATCTCACCATCCAGTGGGGAAGGACCACCTCCTCCTCAGATAAAACATTCACTACACTAATGGAACTAATGACCAGACTAATAAACTAATGACTACACAGTTGGAACTGGAAACCTCAAGTCAATTTAATTAACATTAGTAAAAAAAATTATATATTATTAGAAAGAAACTCGTGATGAAAATTGTGAAAGAAACCAACGATTGTTATTTTTGAATTAATTTTCATTGTTTGATATTGAAAACCAAATCAAAAAGGTGTTGGAAAATATTTTTGTGGAATATTAGCTTCTTAACTCAATTAAAGTATTAGTAATTAGTTTTCTGTTAGTGTTATAACTTGTAAAAGTTTGTTATTTTACAATTGTATTTCTTCTTAAGATTTTGAAGATATTGGATTGGAATGTGCTGGATTTTTGAATGGGCTAGGATATGATGCCACAGTTATGGTCCGGTCTGTCCCACTGCGAGGATTTGATCAGCAAATAGCTGGATTGTTGTGTGGTGAGATGGAAGAAAGAGGAGTTAAATTTTTACATAAATGTATTCCAATGAGAGTAGAGAAATTAGAAAATGGACAATTGAAAGTAACTTGGTCAAATGTCAAAGATTCATCTTTGCAGTCAGATGTGTTTGACACTGTCCTTTTTGCTGTTGGTCGGCGTGCCCTGACTAAAGAGCTGGCTGTTGCCACTGCAGGTGTTCAAACAGAAAAGGAATCAGGAAAAATACGAACTGATAACGAACAAACCAACATTCCTCATATATTTGCAGTTGGTGATGTATTACATGTAAGTATTGAAATTAATCTGAATTAAAAATTATTCTTTAGGCTAGAAGAAAACAGGATGTTGAGGAAAGGGAGACAAATTTATGTACATGGAAATTCATTTCACCCAAATCAGTTCTTCCACAAACAGTAAGCAGATGACAAACAAAGTATCTTTTGTCGATCCGGTGGCGAGATCGTGAAGGCAGTAGTGTTGTAGTGATCTTGGCCAAAGAATCACGGGTTCGAGCCCTGCCTCAGGCATGGTTGTATTTGTGTTGGTCCTTTCACCCCTTATCATTGCCATAACGTTTCATCTTCACAGATACTGTAAGGTTAACTCCAATAGTGGTCGCTAATGACCTAGATATTGATGCGACCTAAAATAAATTAAAAAAAAAAATCTTTTCTCTTAGATTCAATTATTTCTAAAAATATTTGATTATGAAATATGAATGATGGAAATCACAGATATAAGGCAAACCTTATTTTTTGATAATTATCTATAACTTAATTATCTGCATTCCCGTAATTATATCGTAAAGTATGAGCAACTTGAGCCAGATGGAAATCTGGCTTTCCTTGAAATATTTTTTTGGATAGAATGTCTTCATTAGCAATAAAAAGTGACTATAAAATGTAGTGAATTTGGAAAGATGTCCGTTGGTACAGTTCAGTAGTTTTGCGGTGTGCTATTCCGTTTTGTAGTTTCAAGGAGTTGGGGTTAGAAAGTCCTGGAAATTGAATGTGCAAAATACAGCAACACTGAGTAGGCAAAACTTCCTCAATTGATTGTGTGTGGCAGTTCAGTAGAAAAATATACAATTATCATTCCTGATTCTTGGCAATCTCTTTCAATATTTTAGATTGCTTTGTGACCCCTTTTAAAAAAAACTTCAATTAGTTCAAAGGTTACCTGTAGTAAAATATTTTTCAAAAATAAACTGTTGGAAATCTGGGGTATAGCCAAAATTTTAAACATATAGATAAATATAGAATCACGTAACTGAAAGGCAATAGATTGTTGACTCTTTACAAAATGCAAAGACTTTTGGGAACCCAGTGGACATAATTCTCAATACACACACTGGTTTTTGAGAACACAATGTGCCTAAATGACATCAAATATCAGAGAAACTAAATTGAATTCCTTCATGGGACGTGGCAACAATCGCAAATTTCAGCTGGTGGCCCATTCAAGGTTTCCGCATAACTATTCTGCATTGCCAGAGGGGACAATAGACTCCAGTTTGCAAACCTATTACTGACAAAGAGAATTTCAAAATTCAAAAACAACTGTTCTGCTATTCTTTATAATGAATTTGATAGGAAAATTTGATTTCATCCTGTTAGTTTTGATGGATACCTCTACTGTGGTAATTATTTATAGTTGATTATGCCTGTAAATACTGTATATATTTGGTAACCTTTCTCAGGGCACTTTTTGTTAATATATGAACTTCTAATTAGTTTATTCAGCACCGACGAGGTCTACAAACAACAGATGAAACACATTCATTGACTTCTACTTCAAAAATAAATATATTTAATTTATACTTCAAGCGATTCAACTTCATGTTGCATTTGAATAATAAATATGATGACACTACCTTGTATTTTGACAATTGGTTGCACAAAGAGACATTATGTAAATTAGAAGACATGAACAGGAAAGGAGTGTGAAAGATTGTTGATGTTTGAGTTTCTGTATGGAAATAGCAATATTAATGATAGTTATATGTATATTTAATTGTTGTATTCATCTCTTTTATCCAAAAAATCATTCCTGATATTAAATATTGTCATTAATATTTAACACTTTCGATCCTACGGACCCATGTCATGTATTCTTGTACATTTATCTTCTTTAACAGGTTATAAACATCTCTCGGACATTCATAGGCATCTAGAATACGCTTTTTAATATCATTAAGATGATAGCAAGACAAATGCCAATTTGTGCTTGTATTTTTTGCAAGTATTTGGAGTTTTTCCAGGAAGCGATTAGAATTTTGTACTTGGGGGCATTGTTGATTACGTTCAGAATGTCTTTCTTTGAAAGTATTGTTTATGCTGTTAGCAACGTATACAGTTGTTTAGAAGACATAATGTCAAATTCACAGCAACTATCAGCAAGAGTTTTTGAATAATGGATCAGAACTGTATTCTTCTGATAAGGACTGAATTTTTTCTCGGACTGTTTGAGGAATGAAAATTATATTGATAATGAAATGAATAATTTGTGAATGAATAATAATAATGTGAATGAATAATAGTAATAATGAAATGAATGATTCTGTTGGCGATTTTTCTCAAATTCAAGATTTTTATTTCCTTTGGAATGCTGTGAAATTGGTAAACAATCTTATTTACCAGTGTTTGAGGAAACAAGTGAAATGAAATTTCATGTAAATAAAGACTCAACTGAATTACACTATTTTTCATCATTTTTTCCACAGTACATTTTAAAAAATAGAGGCAGAAATAAAAAAAAATAGCAAATGGAACTATATCTGAACAACTTCAACAAAATATAATTAAAGTGTACCAGAAGTTTTCATATGAAGTTCACTGTGTTTCCCTCCATATTTTGTAACATTGTTACTTTCTGTAAAAATATAAAATCGACATGTGTTTTTTTGAATTCCATTCTCACTAATTAATTATTAATTAATACTTTAATAATTAAAAATTATTAATACTTAATTGGTCATAGAATACATTCAGACTTAAGAGAAAAGAATGTACTACAAGATATTATCAATTTCAAACTGATTTTTATGGTAGTTTTTGTTTTACAATGTTTTGAATATTAGCTATATTGCCTAGGATACAGAGTTAACCATGAGGTGTATCCCTCAGGATCGATTGTGTTAATGCATGAATAGGCATTTTGTAACAATAGGAAAACCATCTTCAATACTTATGCAAGTGAAAATAACAGCGTACATTCTATTTTGAATATCACTTTTCTGCACAGGAGAAACCAGAGTTGACTCCTGTTGCAATTCAAGCTGGCAAATTATTAGCTCATCGTTTGTTTAATGGAGGCTCTGAAGTAATGGATTATCACAATGTTGCTACTACAGTATTTACACCTTTGGAGTATGGAACTGTAGGATTCAGTGAAGAGAGGGCTCTTGAATTATTTGGAGAAGACAAGCTGGAAGTATATCATGCTTTCTACAAACCCACAGAGTTTTCAGTTCCTCAAAGAAATGCATCGCGCTGCTACATAAAAGTTATCTGTGAGAGGGAGAAGTCTCACAAAGTATTAGGAATGCACTTTGTCGGACCACAAGCTGGTGAAGTTATACAAGGATTTGCAGCTGCCATGAAGTAAGCATATTTATTTACTATATATAAACAATAGAAATTACTTATCAGAAAAACAATATTTGCCTTGTTAAGAATTTGAAGTTTTGTCACATTTTACTTTCTTGTTTACATATGTATATATGGAGTAATATAGAGAAAGTTATGTAATGCTGCATGAAAAAACAGCAAATTTTCAGCAGAAAAATGTTCATTCACGGGGCCTGATAACGAGAGTTTGGATAAATCCAGTTGCTTGTCCATCCCGCTCTAGTTGAATCTTTGAAATTTTGAAAAACATTCTTTAAAATTTGGGGGTATTTTACATGAGGCCCCCTGACATTTTGAAAATTTTCTCAAAAATGGCTCCAAATTTTTTCTTTAAATGTCTTGTAAGCATGAAGTAAAATACATTTATAAATGTAGCATAGGTCCAATATACACAGTTAACTCTTTGAGTTTTCGAAAATTGCAAAAGTTTGAATTTTTTTCGGCATCTTCCTACAATTATAAAATTGAAGACTTGAAAATTGCGAAAATTGATTTTTCCTTCAAATGAAATTTGTTGTTCATAAATAGTTCTTTCATAAAGGTCATGTACATTTTTTGAAAATTTTAGTAGTTTTCGTGCAGTAGTACGTGCAATATTTGCAATTTTAAAAACAACAAAAACAAGATTTTCTCATAACGGCTCCATATTTCTTCTTTAAATTTTTGTTAGGCTAATGCAAAACAAACCCAATATGATGACATAAATGTCATTGCTCTATTTTATTTTTTCAAAAGTTACAAAAATTTAATTTTTTTGACTTCTCTCACATATATACGGTAATATTTTAGAGGCAATTTCTTTACATTGTTATATTAACAAGAACATGTGCTTTACATAATGTCAAATAAAGTTCACAAAAACTCAAAAGTGTTGTGTTAAAATGAACTCAAAATTTCGCATTTTCAGAAACATTCAAACACCATTTTCTCAAAAATAGCTCCAAATTTTTTCTTCAAACTTTTGCAATGGATAGTGGTGTAAAGTTTATTTTGATGTATTCTTCTTCTTTTTTTTTATCTCTCTCTCTCTTTTTTTTTTTTTCCAAAAAAAGAAAAAGTATTTTTCAAAAATATCTTGCATGTCTTTAATGTGCACCTATCCAGCAATTTGTGTACATTATTACATTTGTGAGTGAAGTGCTCTCAATGACTTCTAATGAAGTTTCTCAGAAACTCAATAAATTCCTGTAAAATTGAGCTTCAAATTTCGCATTTACAGTAACGCTAAAAGCCCATTTTCTTAGAAACTGCCCCAAATTTCTTAATGAAAATTCCCTTTTATGACAAGGATTTACTCTTCTTTAATATTCTGAAAATAATATTTCACTTCTACTATTAAGAAACCAAAAAATAGTGAAAAAAATATATATATATACACACACACACACACACACACACTCACACACTCTCACACACTCTCACACTCTCCTCTCCTCACTCTCCTCCTCTCCTCTCTCACTCTCCCTCCCTCTCACTCCTCCTCTCTCACCTCTCTCTCTCTCCTCTCTCTCTCTCTCTCTCTCTCTCTCTCTCTCTCCTCTCTCTCTCTCCTCTCTCTCTCCTCTCTCTCCTCTCTCTCTCTCTCTCTCTCTCTCTCCTCTCTCTCTCTCCTCTCTCTCTCTCTCTCTCTCTCTCTCTCTCTCTCTCTCTCTCTCTCTCCTCTCTCTCTCTCCTCTCTCTCTCTCCTCTCTCTCTCTCCTCTCTCTCTCTCTCTCTCTCTCTCTCTCTCCTCTCTCTCCTCTCTCTCTCTCTCTCTCTCTCTCCTCTCTCTCTCTCTCTCTCTCTCTCTTCCCTGTCTGTCTCTCTCTCTCTCCTCTCTGTCTCTCTCTCTCTCTCTCTCTCTCTCTCTCTCTCTCTCTCCCTCTCTCTCCCTCTCTCTCTCTCTCTCTCCTCTCTCTCTCTCCTCTCTCTCTCCTCTCCTCTCTCCTCTCCTCTCTCTCCTCTCTCTCTCTCCTCTCTCTCTCTCCTCTCTCTCTCTCTCTCTCTCTCTCTCTCTCTCTCTGGGCACGATAGATTGCAGCTGGCATAAGGATGAGGCAAGACTGTAATACCAGCCCAAACCAAGAAAATTAGAAAACTTTACTACAAGAAAGTCTGTGAAATTCTGGTTTAAATTATCTAGCACGTTAATATCTGCGGTTTTTTACATTATACATGGTATAGAGAAAGTTATGTAATGCTGCAGAAAATCGATTTCGAAATTTCAATGAAAATACATGTTTTGGGGTCCCCTGATATCGAAAAAGTGGTTTTTATTTCAAAACACCTGTCCATTCGTCTGCTTACCATTCCTCCATTTGTGAACACTACTAGCGCTTAAAATGTGAAGGAGGAATTTTTCAAAATTGAAGAAACCCCTGTCCACCTGGCTCTAGTTGAAGCTTTGAAATTTTGAAACCCCTTCTTTATAATTTGGAGGTACTTTACATGAACATCTTCAAATTTCTCAAAACCAGCTCCAAATTTTTTCTTTAAATTTCTTTAAAGAATAGAGTAAAATACACTTATAAAGGTGACATAGGTCCAATTTTCACTGTTAACTCTGAATTTTTCAAAATTGCAAAAGCTTGGATTTTTTCAGCATCTTCCTACGAGTAGTTTTCATGCAACAATTGCAATTTTAAAAAATAATAGAAACCTGATTGTCTAAAAAAGGCTCCAAATTTTTAGTAGGGGTAATGCGAATTGACAAATGACAAAATGCCAATTGACAAAATGACATGAATATCATATTGTCCTATCCTTTTGTGTTTTCAAAAATTATAAAAATGTAATTTTTTTCACTTTACTTTTTGACATTGGTAACATTTTCACTAGAGGCAATTTCTTCACATTATTTTATTTACGAGTTCAGGTGCTTTAAATAATGTCGTATAAAGTTTCTCGAAACTCAAGTTTTCTGTTAATTTGAGCTCAAAATTCCTTTTTTAAAAAAATCCACTTTCTCGAAAGAGGCTCCAATTTTTTCTTCAAACTTTTCCAATGGGTGCTTCTAATTGCACTATTTAATATTACGTAAGGTTCATTTTGGTGTATTCTTTTGTTTTTCAAAAATTACACAAATAGATTATTTTTAAATATCTCCTACATTGTTAATATGCTTATTTCTATCGATTTGCATACATTTTTGCATTTGTGAGTGGAAGTGCTTCAAATGACTTCAAATAAAGTTTTTCGAAAACTCGTTAGGTTCCTGTGAAAAAACTTGAAATTTCGCATTTACTGTAATGCTTAATCGCTATTTTCGTAAAAACAGCTTCAAATTTTTCAATCAAAATTTCTATTTAGGGCGAGGTTTCACTCTTCTTTAATATTCTTGAAGTAATATTTCAGTTCTACTATTAGGAAACTAAAAAGTTGAGAAAATGTTAAAAAATGTACCTTGGGCAACGATAGATGGCAGTTGGCAAGAGGATGGGGCAAGACCTTATAGTCAGTCCACACCAAGGAAATTAGGAAACTTACTATGAGAAAGTCTGTGCCATTCTGTAGCATAATTAGTTATAGTTAGTTTTGCCTGTAGATTGATCATTGATTTGAAATACTATTGGTAATTGTTTGTTTCTTTAAAAATTCATATTATTAAAACTAATTGTTATTATTAATAAATTTTAATTATATTGACATTAAAATAATTATATAATATAAATATTATATAATGACATTAAAAATAATTTTTTTAAATTTAATTTTTTTAAATTTGAATTTTAGTTTTTATAATAAGATTTCTTTGCTGTTGAATGACAGTGTAGAGATCTGCCAGTACAAATCAGTTTTTCATTTTCTTGCCATGGCTTGCATACGTGTCAATATTCCCCATGATAGTGATTTTTTTGTAACCTTTGATATTTTATCACAGGTTATTTTTATTTGAGATTTTCTAAATCCGAGTACATAAAGTAGCTAATGTACATTAAAATTTAATTAGCTCACTTTCTAAGAACTTTATTATTATTATTATTATTATTATTATTATTATTATTATTATTATTATTATTATTATTATTAGATTAAATTTTAAGAGTTTTTGCAAGCAATTTTCTTGTTTTTGCATGTTCCTATGTTACATGTTAATTGTATGTATTTTGGTAACGTATTGTAGATCTTTTAGATAATATCATATTCAGATCATCACCTATGTAGGAACAATACATTAGGTGCACACTCTCTGCCCTTATAAGCTTTTAAGTTTTCTCAGTTTATGGATGAGTCTCATATGTTTCAGATGTGGATTGACCATGGATCTTTTGAAGAGCACAGTTGGCATCCACCCTACAACTGCAGAGGAATTTACTAGAGTATTTGTCACAAAACGGTCAGGCCTTGATCCTACTCCTCAGAGCTGTTGTAGTTAAATTCTTCACATTAAGTGAGGTAACCTGCAATTTTCAATTTACTTTACTTCCAGGTGTTTGTTGATTGTTTTTTCTAATTGACACATGATGGTCATCTATTCATTAGCAGAGTAAATCTCTGGCAATTCCCCACAGAGAACATTATAAGGCTAATGAAGGAAAACAAAAGTAATTTAAGATGTGGAGAATAGGGTTAGACAAAAGTATTGAAGTTTTTGGTATTAGTGTGTTTGTTTATTTCATTTGAACAATCCCAGCTTTGAAAGTTAGAGCTAACTAGTTCAAAACACACCATGTATGAATTTCCCTATATTATTTTCAAAATGTTATTGCATCGTAAAATTCCTTTGGTGGCAGGCAGTTCTGATATAAAATGCTATAGCTTTCTTCCCAAAAGGTTTTTGTAGAATTGGACTTTTAAAGAAACTGCCATAAAATTTAAAAAAAAAAAAAATTGTTTCAATCTTGTGTTTCAGAGAATGGGCATTGACCTCCTAGGATAGAAGTGAAAATACAATACCATTGTAGAAATGAAGATTTCTTTCATTCACATCATCCTCTTGGTTAATCCATGAAGAGCTTGTGCTTTACCAGCATAAGTAAAAGTGGTACATGTGCTTCATTTTCCTGAGCTCAATAAAGCTACTAATCAGTTAAATTTGTAAAATTATTTTTATATAGACTATTAAATATTGTTATCATATACCATGTGTTATAAATGTATATATCATGAACATAATAGCTTTTAATATTTGTTTACTATGAGTAAAAACTAAAATTGTCAGCCAAGTACCAAGCTGTACAAACAATGTGTAATAAGCTGATAATCTTGAAGCAATGACAGTAATACAAATCAATGCAGGACAGCAGTCTTTCTGATTACAAAACTGTCAGATGGTTCAGTACTCAATCCATTTCAGTTAATTTTGTGGAATTATATTTAATAATACCTTTAGTTATCTTGAAGAATACATTAATGATAATCCACATACAAGTAATGTAATCTCAGCTCATCGTTCTTGCTCATTTGTAGTTAATGGCCATGGTACCTGGCATAAATTTGTTTGACAATACAGTTGTCAAAAATTGAAAATTGTCATTGATGTCAACTTCTCATTAAGAGTCAGCTTCATAATAAAGAGGAATAGAATTTAGAATTCGAATGTGCATATTTTTGTAACAAGTCATTGTCACTTGAAGTGTTTGTGTTCGGTTTATTTACATACTGTAAACCTCAGGCTGTTCTCTTAACATTTTTGAATTTCAGTTAAGAAAAGTACTAAAAACAGAGCAAGATATCTTTTGTTTTATTTTTAAAAATTGAGAATGCTTAAAGAAATGTTTTCTATTTAGCTTTGTAAGAAATGGGTTGAGATCATTGAGTATATTATTGGTATTTGCATGACTATGAAATATTTATGTAAACATTGTATATTTACTATGTTCAAAAATAACATTGAAAACTACAAGCATGTAAATATTTTTGGAAAAAAAAAGTAGTATTTTAATGATCACAGATGTTTTCTTTTTTTGTTTTGACATCCAACTTCATCAAATTCACTGAAATTGGTAAACCAATTACTTGTCCTCTTAAAAGAATATATGGTGTATCTAGTTCCCATATCCATGCTTTTTAACTTGTAGGAGACTTCTCATTCACGAACAACTAAACCAATACTGAGGTGCTAGTAGAGGATATCCACGATCAGTTTTAATCAAGTAATTATTAAACCTCCAGAAGATATTACCTTTGAAAAAATATGTCAATCCTGAAATGTGAGAGAAAATAAATAAATAAAATTTTAATGAAAATAATATAAAAATTAATTTTATGGAATATGTTGTAGTACCATCTGTCCATGTAAAAGCTGCATCTAAATCCTCAGGTACACCTCTCCATCTGGAAATATTATGTGGGTAACCAGGATCCATTTTCTGATTAGTTTCATTATATCTCCAGTAATGGTGCCCACTGCCAAGGGAAAAATCAAAATTGAATGTTCAAACATACATTTCATTCAATGTTACATTTATAAGCAATGCTTCACCTGAAAATAAAAGTTTTCCCATTTTTCCCCCAGACAAATGCAGCATCAATTTTCTGTAAGGTGCTGGGAAGTCCATAGGATGTAATTGGTTGAGGACTATTTTCTATGAATTTGTCACCATCATGAACCCAGTATTGATTTCCTGGAAAAGAGAAGGGGAAAAAAAGTTTAAAAAGTTGAACAATGTCAATTATTTGCAAATTAATTGTGTTCCAAACAGTTCACCTTTTTCAATACAAAGGCATTGTTTTAACTACAAAAATATTTGTTAAATATCCTAAATCATCTTTTAAGTTAATTAATAAATAACAATACCATGTTTTCTTCATACCAACCATAATTATTAAATGTGAACAGGAAGAGAGGGGGAAAAAATTTAACATTTCAAAAATTAACAAATATTCATTTTTAAGCTGAAATTGTACCACTTTTTTTTAGTATTTACTTCAATTCTTGGCCAACATTAACAGTTGACTGCAATAGATTTGATGTACAATTTACCTTCATTTTCTGACTATAGAAATTTGAAAAGTTCTTGCTTTCCATGTGATTTCACTACGACAACTACAGGACTTTCTGTCCATTTTAATACATTTTTGTATTATTGTATCATACTCCCTTTAAAAGAACATTATTTCCATATATTTTTAAAGATACATTAACATCTTTTATCCGTATTTGCATGTGTTTAATAAAATAGAATATTTATTTTATCTAATTGGCCATTATATATGAAAGAGGACAAGTCATTTTAGTACAGTACAATGTAATAATAAAAATATATACAATAGAGACATGCTTAACTAATCAGTAGGGAATGGACGTTATTGAAATAAAAAATGCAAAATATGTACATGCATATGTACTTATTTTTTCCAAAACGTAAGAAAAAATAGAAAATATGTAATATAAAAATTCATTATAGTGTTAAAAATTGTTCTCTACAAGCATTTTACGAGCATAGAACGTCGCCAATCAGTTCTTGACAAGCATTCGGAGTGGCTGAAAGTAGGTTCTACCTCTACAGAAGTAATGTAATTCTACACTGGATTTCATCACACAAGAATTTTATTCGAAATACAAAATACGTTCATAGTATATATTACAATGTTTACGAGAAGCCAGTGTTCCAATGAATAGTAGTACTGTGTAGCCAGTGATGGATCGCGGGGGAGGGGGTTAAAGAGAATCCCCCCCAATCGAACAACGCGTAAGACAATTTTATGTAAAAAATATTTGTTAGTTTTCAATCGAGTAACGAATGTGCTGGTTGAAACAAGGGCAAAAATCGTAGTTGAAATTACTTTTGTTCGCAAAAATTCAATAATTCTTGACTCCAGTAAGTATGGGGGGGGGTGACAATTATGACGAAGATATGGTGGTCATAGAAGCAGGATTACATTTGATTTTTAAGAAGGATGATTCCGTAATATATAATGCAAAAGCACATCTGAAATGTTCTGTTTTGACGTATAAATATATTAATATATAACAAAATATGTAGTAGTAGGTAAAATTTGTAAAAATATGTAAAATAAAAATAGTTCCAATCCATTCAGAATGTCTTGTAAACTCTAAAAAATATTATTGAATGCAGGTATCTAGTTCTTGTACAAACATGTAATTACATGGAAATCCGTTCCCTACTAATCAGTATGCAATCAGTGCTGTGAATATTGCTAGCTCTTCTAAACACAAGAATATTCTTTGTGTGTGTGTATGTGTTTTGAAAACCTACACAAGCTGCTCATTAATGGCACAATTTAATGCTTTTGTTTGTTTTTGAAGCTTACATCTCCTTTGCAGCTCTTGATCATTTAATTGCACAACATGGATACAGTGGAAATAATATTTCTTTATAACCTCAATGACCTTATCTTGATAACATTATGTTCCTTTTTTTTTGTGCAAGAAAATAGAAAACGTGAACTTCACTTTGTTTCTCAGGGTTGTATAAACTGATGTCAAATACAATCCAGGGAACAGCAAAATTACAAAATAAATGTGGAATTTTAAATAATAAAAATAAATTTAAGTAAAAATATATTTGTGGTTTCATTTACTTGCAATGAAATCTACAAAAAGGAATATTAACAAGAATTTTTGGGAAACATTGTGTAGGGGCTGTAGTAACAAAGTTCACGAAAGGTGCCAAGTTAATTGATTAAGGAATCATAAAGGGGGAAATACATTTTTTCTCTGATATCCAAACTTTCCCCTGTAGAAAATTGAATTCATTGTGTAGGGGAATTCAGGGGTCTATAGAGTCTGTAATGTATAAGGGAAACACTACTAGAACTTTCTCAACGGATAAGCCGTGTTTAATTTTTTGGTAATGTTTTTGTTTAATTCACTATCATAATTGTTTTTGCTAATGAACACCAATATCAGGCTATTTTAAAAGTTTTATATGTTAAATGTCCAATATGAAAAATATTCACATAAATAAACAAATCCAAAGTACCTGTAAATAAAATAATGCTTTGGTCGGTTTCTCTTTGGTAAACAGCATCTATAGCAGTCACAAATTCAGGTAAAGACCAAAACAACTGGTGAATTGGTACAGGATATCCTGGTATTACTTCATTTCTCTCAGGCATTCTCCACACATACTTCAAAAAAAATTCTTAATGGAAATAAGAAAGTAAATGAATGTACATGTATTCAGTAAACTGAATATTACTCACCTTATCCTTGAATACAAATAATTCATTGCGAAGCACAGAAATTGCATTAGGTTTCCCATCACAAAGATTTGGGATTTTGTTCTTTGTTTTTGGATGGTGAGTTGTTGAATCATGTTGTAAATGCTCATCAACACTCTCATCATCTCCCATATATGTCACATTGTATTCTGGTTGCACTGTTGATGAAGTAGGAACCACAGAGGTAGAACTGTCTGTTGTATCAGATCCATCGGAAGTTTCACGTGTTGTGTCACTATGATCAGGGCTTGGAGTAGTTCTTTTCTCATGTTCTTCTCCGTTACTTTCAGTATTATCATCAAATTCCTCATCTACATCATTGGTATTTGTATGTGTGGCTGAAGTATCTCCTTCCAGATTTCTAGAGACTATTGGATGGTAAGAAATGAAACCTCTAAGTATGCAAAACTAATCCCTGTGTATGTGTGTGCTAGAAACTGATCCCTGTGTAGCTATTTTCCAAGAAGGAAATGTCAGGGCAGATGTAAAAACAATATTAAGAAATTGCATGTGGAATTTTCAAAACTTCTTAAAATCTCAAAAAATCTTTTCTTTTTTTCTAAGATTTTTAAAATATTTCAGAAATGTTACAATTTCAAATGAAGTATTCACATCAAACAAAGAAGAACATAAAAACAAATTGTAATTCAAAAAAGAAATTTAACGTTCATATGTTGTGTTAGAAAGAATATAAATTCAAACTATTCTTGCTAAAGAGAATATTTTAATTTGCAACAGAAAAAATTAAAGGAAAGAATGCTTTTAGTAACCATATGTGATGAAAATTGTGATTCATCTAATCTGATATTCATAAAAGAATGACAAATTTAAGATAGAAAATAGATGAAAACTTCAAATAATATGTATGTGAACTATTTTCCGGTTGAACAAAGATTTATAATAAAAGTAGAGTATTAAAATTGGATGATGAAATAATTTAATTAATTGTCTGGTTTCAATTTAATTGGTATATTTTTGTTCTATCTTCCTTTTTTAAATTATAGGCAATCACGAGAAAAATTATATTTATTTCACATAGTTACATATAACATATGTTTATATGACATAATTTAAATAGGAAAATAATTTACCAATTAAACTAAAAAGTGTATTATTATTGTTTCAATAAAATACTCACTGTACAATTCATACATTGCCAAAATATCATCATAATCCAATTGAAAATTTGGTTGATAGCCTTTATAATATGGAAACATAATTGAGCCAGAAACTGGAGAATGAGCAAGTCCCAAACTATGGCCCAACTCATGAACAGCCACAGTAAAGAAGTCAACTCCTAATGGAAAAAAAATTATCATTCAATCATTTTGGTTTAAACAATTAATTTTGAAGATAAAAACATACCAGTCTCCAATTCTCCAGGCTTCATCTTCCACTCTTCATCATCATCAAAGTGAATGTCACCCCCATAATTACCATGTTCATATGGAAAGTAGGCATGAGCCAAAATATTTCCAGGGCCATCAAATGGATAACTAAATAGAAAATAGCATGAAATAATAGGCAAAGTAGAAATAGTGTAAGTTAGTAAAGGATATATTTCTATATCTTTTACCAACAATATTAAAATTCATTGAAACATACTAATCACCATGTGGACCTCGCCCAAAAGCTATAATAATATCAGCATTTGGGTCCCGGCTGTATTGAAAAGACAGTCTTGCATATCCACTCCATGAATTAAATGCTTTCTGCATCTCAAGAAACACATTTTCTTCTCCTAATTTTGGTGTCCAGTTTGCAATGCTAAACAGAAAGATTAAAAGAAGAGTAGCAACTTGTAACACAAGGAAGCAGAAAACATTTTCTTTTTTTATGCACTGGCTGTGATGCAAGTTCATAAAAAGCTCTCTAGCATATGACCCAGATGTTCGCGCTTACGCAAATAAAAACACTGGATATAAAACGTAAATACGAAAAACAAATTAATTAGGATTATTAACACTTCAAGTAATTGAATGAATGAATTTATTTCGCTTAAATGATTTCGTGACTGTATTACACTTACAAATAAGTTATATTCCGTTTTTTCCAGCCTTCAGAACCAATAATATATCTCTTGATTCTTTTTCTACGTATGACATCAGGAACCCCACATCTCTTCTGCTTCATTAACTTGTCAATCGGAATATCAACACGGAAAAAAAGTTAGACCAAGAGCTTAGTAATAATTTATTATTAAAGATTTAGATTAAGTATATCATAAAACCTGTAATGTATTGTTATCTAGAATTCCCGTTTGGGGAATTGCTCCAAATTTTTGCATATTTTTTATTGCTTCTATTATAGCATCCTCTCTATATAAGGCTTCAGAATTCGGAATACCTGGATCAAGGTAGCCAAAACGTTTCATAAATTCTACCTGAAAGAAAGACCAATTATCTTCAAATGCTATTTGAAAAACGATTGAATACGAAAACAATTTATTCTTACCGCGGTGTCTGCAGGTGGGGGGTTCACGGGTGCACGCGTCGTGGGTGGCATAGTATTACCGTTGTAGATTTCTGTGGTCACCGGTACCGGCGCACTGAATACATATTGCCTTATTAGACATATTTTTAGCAAAACTAAACCAACGAACGAAGGCTTTACCATTTCTTTCCACGTTTCTTTAACACACAATTTTCTTGATATGATGCACACTCTTCAACAAATGAAAGAGGGCGACCGAGTCCTCGCTTACGGAGACGCATGCGAATGCTTTCTGTTGAATGATCGCCGCTCGAAAGGCATTATGTACGACTGGGTGACGGATGGAAGGTGAAGAAATGTTAGCCGCATGAATCACATTTCAGCCTAACGCTGGCATAACGAAACACAAGTTTCATGGATGAATGAGAAGTTGTTTCCTTTACAAAACATCGGGGCTGAGATCCGGTTTTCGAATTTCCGTACACATCCGAATGCATTTTTTTAATGTAGTGGATAATGTGATAAAATGCCCGTCAGCAGAAGACAGAATTAGCTTACGCATCCCCCCCTCTCTCTCTCTCTCTCTTACTTATTCAGTCAGTTCCATTTATAGTAGTTGCGATTATTTACAAGGTTTAGAATTGATGGCGGTTTGTGACCCGTCTGGATAGAAGTTGTAATGAGCAAGTTTTCTGGCTAACTACTTTTATCAACTTGGCCTTTCTTTCTACGAAAAACACGGGAGACAGTTGTGAAAAAATAAATAAATAAATACATTTCTTTAAAATATTTTCCTTAACTGCGTAACTTGTGTGCCTAAAAGCTTTTTCGTCCTTAGATAATAAACATGGTTAGACCGTCTGTTAAAGGAATACCCAGATGTTTGATTGCGACGTGATGAATATTTTTATTTATTGCAATTTGCTCACATTTCTTGACTAAGGAACTACCCGAATTACGAACTGTTGACATGACGAGAACTCACAGAATTTCCCGTTTTAGAGAGGTCTCTGTCCCCCTTTTCCGAGGCATATCTTTTTTGCCTCACGCTTTCTGAATTTTCAAAACATAAGCCCCTTGATTAGGAAAAAGGAGTGGTTATTTCTCGAATAACTCTCTGGAATAATATGATATTTTGTGAATTGAACACGTAATTTAAAATCGATTTTCCATCTCTATGACGACGCGCTGTATAAACATTTTCTTACATTGCAATAGGACAATTGTTTCAACATCCAAAGAGAGTCGACTTTTTAATGACAAGAAAACGCTTGTTCTTCTCGTTTTAACTCTTGGAAAAATGTAAATTATCTGGGAAAAGTGAGATTGTGTAAGTGAAAGTTTTTGTTATAAATGCATGCATTAAACATTTTTTCGACTTCCGTGAAAAGGGGAAAAAAATAAAACCACATAGCCATTTAAATATTACGACGTTATCTAAAGTAGAAATATCATTATTAATAATTATAAACATCCTTAACAATGGCCCTAAGTATTGTTCTCTGATTGTATTATTTTTTATTATAAAACTGTAATTTTATAAAGATAAATAATGATCTCGAAATAATTGGGTGTATTTGGTCATCTTATAATTTAACACGGAAAAATTATATTACTGCTAACAACAACAACAACAACAACAACAACAATAATATTTAATTTAAAATATGATAAATATATAAAAAAAAAAAATAATAAAAAACCTTTTTCCAATTTTTCTTCTTGCCAGTAGGTTTATTAATAATTTCATCAATTTAAAATATGGATTGGACATTGACCATTGATAGTGCCAGTAGCTCATCTACTTCAGCATCAGAAAGTCTTTCAGCATCAGAAGTATTTCATGAAGAAAAAGTTGAAGAGGAGGAAGAAGAAGAGGAAGAGGAATCTAAAATAACAGATATCGAAGCTTTAGTAGAGGGTAGTGAAACAGAATTTGATTCATCATTTACTCCATTTGTAAGATTCTGATTTAACACGTTTTGTTTTGTTTGCTGTTGTTTTTTTTTTTTGCTGGAAGTTTATATTGAATTATTTATGTGAAGTTTTATGTTCTTCTTAGACACTTCGCTGGACCTATGGAAGAAATGTGCATGTACCTTTTGTGAATTTGACTTCGGAAAATCGTAAAAGTATATTTTATACAGCGGCCCATGTTGGGATCCTTTATGATTATGAAGCTAAAGAGATGAAGTTTCTGCAAGGCCATGTAAGACTTTCTAATATTTTTTGACCTAGTAATTATGTTGTCATATAAATCAAAAGAAA
Organism: Teleogryllus oceanicus; assembly: GCA_964035755.1. Taxonomy (NCBI): domain Eukaryota; kingdom Metazoa; phylum Arthropoda; class Insecta; order Orthoptera; family Gryllidae; genus Teleogryllus; species Teleogryllus oceanicus. Next base: position 131,573,319 of record CAXIVR010000006.1, read on the forward strand.
ATAATATTCAATAGCAATTTATTTTTTATCATTGAAATTGAGCAATTTCCCTTATGTTAGAAATATTTGGTAATCAATTTTGAAAACTTCTATTTTTCTCATGGTATTTTCCAGCAAAATTGCATTACGTCAATTGCTTCAGATAGTTCTGGGAAGTGGATTGTCACTACAGATGCTGGAAAAGATAATGTTATTATTGTGTGGAACAGTGAAACCTGGTATGTTTTGAAAGTATTGAGAAATTAAAATTTCATGTTCTCTCTTAATACAAAACACATTCTTCAGAGTATTTGCATTTATAGTTTGCCAACATGCACAATATTTGATCCTCATGGTGAAGATGGCACAATACTTGTGGGAATGAGCCCTGATGCTACTTACTTGGTTTCTGTTAGTGATTCAAAGGATCAGATTATAGCTTGTTGGAAGTGGACTCTCGGTGAAAAGAAACCTAATGGTATAGATGTGATAAATGAATCTAAATATACATTTCCTCATTTTATTATGAAAAATTAATGCTGATTTTTTTTAGGAGAATTTATATTACCATTTCAATATGGGAAAATTCATCGTATTGTGTTCTGTGAAGATAAGACTGGAGATTTTATGTTGACTGCAGAATCTTGTGTATTGTTTGGGATATGGGTGAGGTTCTATTTTATGACAAACAAGATCATATTAAAAACTTTTTCAATTGTTTTATTACACCTTTCTTTATTCAGGAAGATGACAATTTGACTGTTCATATACAAGAAAAACCTAAAAGTAGTAAATTAGTAAATTGTAAATTATGCTGTTCTGTGTATCAGAATTATTCCCATTATGCTCTAACAACAACAGATACTGGTTAGTATTGCATGTGCCCTTATAATATTTCTGTTCTGTCTAATTGTTTTACTCATTAAAAAATCTTTCCAATAGATCATGCATTCTGTATTCAAAATGTTAACGTTTCTTGTGTTTTTCCCCCTTTTCTCTTTGTAATTTATGGCTTACAGTTTCAGTGGCATTTGCCTTGAATTAAAAATGTTAATAAATTATCTAATGATTTGTTGAAATTTTACCCAACAGGTCATTTACTTATGTGGAGTGATGTTCCGTTTAGTTCAGTATTCAATAATGAAATACCTTGCAATAATAATAAAACTTTATTGAAGACATTGGTTCTTGATAAAGAATCCGTAGAAGTTATCAAAGCTTACAAAGAGTAAGTAAACATTTTCTTATGCTACTAGATATTTAAAATACTTTTTATTTATTTATTTACTGAAATAGTTCATGATATTCTGCTTTTACAATACTATTAGATGTACTTAATTCCCTTTTTTGATTTCCAACATCTTGGGGATAAGTATTTTAGTTAATAAATAATTTCTAAGGAAATATTCAAATGATCATTGTTGAAATTATCTATGATGATAAACTCAATATTTAATGTATTCTGATATCAATATATCAGAATCAGCAAACCTTACAATATTAATATTCTTCTTTAGGATTATTATCACAGGAAACGTGTCTGGAGAACTTCGTTTCTATGATAAAATGATGAAGATTTTGTATTGGGTACAATCCTTTCAGCTTTGTGCAATCACTGAAATCAACTTTCATCTGTGGTATGAAGGCTCTGCTGATAAACTGGCAAAAGATGGATCTTGTAAGTTCTATGAATTTTTTTATAATTATTGCAATAAGTCTCAAGGATTTTCCCTCCAAATATAAGTTTAATTGTTTAAAAATGAATTATGTATTTACCTAAATTGCAGGGTTGCAATTTAAATTAATTTTATCTTGGCCTTGAAAAACTAATGAATTTTTAAGAGTTATGATAATTTTCTTTAGCTTCACAAATTTTTATTTCTTTCATAATTATTGATTTTAAAAAGTAAATATTGTTTAACTTTCAGGTTCAATAACTGACAGAATGGATCCATTTAAACCTTTCTATGCTTTGGAAAAAGCCTTTGAGAGAGTTCTTGAGAAAGAGAAAGAGAAATTAGCAGAACTCAGACTGTTGCTAAAGGCTGCAAAGAAACCAGAAAAATCAGTAGAACATCCTGATGAAGCTTTGATAGGAGATATTATTCATGATGTACTGAATGATGTAAAAGAATGGGATGTGAATGAAACTGATAAAGAAGAATTAGTTCAGAAGATAATTAAAACTGCTGTTGATCACGTTGAAAGTAAACTGTCTGCTGCATTAGAGCATACAGAGGAACTCATTGAAGGTTTTTTAAGTTCAATTTTTTCAGAAGTTGATGAAGATATTCCTGCGAAACACTCAAAAGATGTTGCACATGCAGTAATGAGTGAAATAATGCAATCATTTGATCATAAATTAGGTGATAATGGAGAAAATGAAATTTTTGTGAGAGATGTACTTGAGGAGATGATAGATACAGTTAGTATAGTTGAGGAAGCACTGGAAAAAGAGGATTTGGATGATTCAAAAGGTCTCACTGAGTTGGTGGTTGAAAATGTGTTTCAAGCAATTGAAGAAAAGTTTGCTATTGATACACAAAAGGTGGTGGAGTTAATAGTGAGAAACTTGATCAAGGATTTTGAAAAAAAGGAATCAGCAAGTCAGAAGGAAATTGAACAAGTTGAGCATGAAATTGATATGGGAAAACATCCTAAAATATTCTGCCGCCTAAAGAAAATAATAGATCAACGTATTGAAAAAAGTGATGAATTGCGAATTCCTTCTGATGCAACATTGGAAAGGAATCCATTTGTAATAGGAGATTTTATGATATGTAAGAAATTTTTTTTTATATTGTTTTCAAATTATTGAGGTTATTTTAAATTGACAGATTGTTTATTCAATTTTCAGCCACTGTTAATGGAGACATCGGACTTGTGAACTTTATTAATAATTCATACACGGTTATTCTGGACAAGTGTGTAAGTCCTGTAACAGCACTGGATTGCCATGTGGGAAAGTATGTTATTTTAGGAAGAACGAGATGCAAGGAATTTTTAATACTGATTTTATAATTATGTTTTACACAAACATTTTTATATTCAACTTTCTGCAAATAACTTTTCAGACAACAATTTGCAGTGGGTAATGCATCAGGCTCTGTCATTCTATATAATTTTATAAAGACTAGAACTAAAGTGCTTGAAACATATTTGAATTCCAGTGAAGAAGAACGTGGAGTGACGGCTGTGAAATTTGCCCCGTCAGGTGACTTTCTCAACTTATGTATGAAAGCATGTGTTTTAAAAGTATTGTACACTTATGTCCCAGGCAATTTAATAAGTTTGTAGGGGAACTTGAACAACTTCGATGGAAAGATTCGGATAAGAAAAATTAATATTTAAGATTAATATTTGTTTACGAGTCACACACAGTTTTCAATTGTTTTTGACGTAAAATAAATAAATAAAAAACATTTTGTTACTTCGTTGCAATAGTTACAACGTTGATCTTCTTTCAGACCTTGTAATTTATTTTATTTCTAAGTGAATCTTAAATATTTTTTCTCCAAATTTGCTTGTTTTGTAATTTTTGAAATTATTTACTATATACAGAATAAACAAATTTTCAAAGAAATAGATGCTTTAGTAATTTAGCCAGATAATAATATTTGAAACCTGTAATTTTGGAAATTTCATTGTGGGTGTACATTAAATGTTTAGACAGGTATTAGGGGTAGGAGAAAGTGCATTTCATCTTCATATCAAGAGGAAGATCTTCAAGAGACTTTGAAAAAATTTCCCTCACTTCTTCCTATTCCTTGAAGCAAAATTAGGGCGAACACTTAGGTTTTTGTATATTTCTTGAATTTCCTGTTTCGTGAAAGTAGATCCAGAATTTCTAAAAGTTCATAAAATTTTGTACCATACATACTTGCATTCATTCCAAAATTGCAATTAGGTTTTTAAGTAATTGTAGTACAAATTTGAAAATTACTTCCAACAGGGTGGGGTAGTAAGGAAGCAAGGCAGGATGAAGCAGGGAGGGTAGAATGAGATGAGATAACAGGAAGGGTGGGGTTTTAAATAATGGTCCTTGTATTTTATGCTAGAGATAAAATTCTTTATGTTTTCATTCTAAGAGATTAAATAAATAAATAAATGCTCTGGTAATGTTGGGCAACTTTAGCTTTATGCAACATTATTTACATGATTTAATTGAAGGCCTCGGGCAATAACATGCAATGCCGCTATACATAAGTTTTTAGAAAAAGGAAAACAGAGATTTAGACATTGCATACTACATATTGGGATAAAAAACATTAATTTATGAATTATATTACCGTCTTACAGCGAATCTTTTTTAAAATAAAAACCCAACATCTAGATACATCGATATACACTAATATCTCAATTTCGTCAGAAATGTGGCGTAGCATGTTATTGGCCCAATGTCCTCAATTATAAATAGTACTAAAAAAGACTAATGCAAGTCATTATTGCATTACTCATTATAATTTAGTAAATGTTGAAGTAAACCAGTGATAAAATTAATAGAACTAAAAACCATCCTCACACGTAAATTTAATTATCATTATAGGGTTCTTTTTGGCATGTGGATTGGCAGATGGTTCATTTTGGATTCTTGATTCATCAGTATTAAATCCTCTTTCAAAGACACCCCATGTTCATGTGGATGCTCCCATTACTCAAATTTGCATCTCAGATGATTCTTTATGGATTGCACATAAAGTTAGTATAAACTGACAGTATTTCAGATGCTTATAATTTTTTTAATGAAACATATGTTTTAAACATTTTAAAACTATTCCGTGTAGGACACAGAAATGAGAGTTTGTTTATATCGATGTGAAGATCCATCTGGTGCTGAAATTGAATTCATGGGCAAGCAAAAGAGTCACTTTAAACCCATAAGAGATTTGATGTTCATGCGATCATTAGAAGATGAATTGCATTTATATTCTTTAGGTGAGGACCGAATGCTGGTGGAATATGATTTGATTCACAGGTTAGATGATATATAGTATTCACAACCTACCTTCAAATATTAATGTATTTATTGTAATTATTTCACGTCTTTGCTTCACAGTGAAGCAGATGATTTGAAAATTCTTTTAATTGAAAGAATTGAGCAGAGTGCTATCCCATATTGTATGACAGTGTATCCTAAGTTTGGAGTGGAAAATTTCATTCTTGTTGCAAATAGCGAAGTAAGTAAGCAATTAACATATTTTGTTAGTTTTAAAAAAATATTTTTAAATGAATGTAATCTGTATTTTTCAGTACAAATTTAAAATATTTAATGATGACAGTAGACTATGTCGAAAAACTGCTCTAGGTCCAAGATTTGAAAAGCCAGTTTCCAAGATTGTGGTGAGTATTATTATTATTATTATGATTATTATTATTATTATTATTATTATTATTATTATTATTATTATTATTATTATTATTATTGTTGTTGTTGTTGTTGTTGTTGTTGTTGTTGTTGTTGTTGTGTCGTCGTCGTCGTGGTCGTGGTCGTGGTCGTGGTCGTGGTCGTGGTCGTGGTCGTCGTCGTCGTCGTTGTTGTTTATTCACAGTTCACTGGTACATAGATTGTAGTCATACAGATACAATACATCAAAGCATGATAACATTAAAATCAACAGTAATAGAATATAAAAATTTAACATTTATAATATTCATAAATGCTAATGTGATTAAGATAGCAACTAAACACACTCATTACTTCCCAAGATTTTCGGACCAATGTGCACGTACAAAGTATGACACATTTCCCGTTGCTGAAAGAGCCACGGGAACGGTTTTGATTTCCGAGATGTTCCATTGCTCCTTCACGACATGTGCCAATTCTTTGTACTTCTGGATCTTCGTATGATATGCTGTAGCGAGATTGCTGGTGTCCACAACTGCCATGTCTACAAACCATACTTTCTTCTTATTTTTATTCCAGAGTGTTATATCCGGTCTGTTATGATGTACTGTACGGTCCGTCAAAATACTACGATCCCAGTACAATTTATAGTTATTGTTTTCTAGTACATTCTTTGGGATATACTTGTAGTATGGTGTATCATGGCATGGTGCTAAACCACAGATCTTGACGAGTTGGACGTGGATAATTCGACCCACCATATCATGCCTGTTCTTATACTCCGTTGGGGCGAGTACACTGCATCCTGCTGTAATATGTTGAATTGTCTCGCCGCGTTGGCCACAGGCCCGGCAGTTATCAGAGGTCATCTCTGGATCTTTGATGGATCTGGATGGATCTGGATTTGAGATAGTTTCTGGTTGCAATGACTTGATCTTGAATGGCAACCATGAACCCCTCAGTCTCTGGGTAGAGATATCCAATGCTGAGCCATTTGTACGACATGTCTACGTCTACATTTGGATTGGCTATTTCAGCTGGGTATCTCCCATGGATTGCTTTGTGCTTCCAGAGATCTATCTCTTGTTGGAAAGAGGTCTGTTGAAGTTCTATATTAGCTTGATTGAGACTCAGAGGTGTATAATTGTAGTCCCTTCAAGTACCACTTTGTGTAGATGAGAAGATAACGCTTTCTTCCTGAAGTATTCTCTCATACTGGTAATCTGTTTGAAATGGAGATTACTTATTTTCAGGATACCACGACCTCCCATCTTCCTTGGAAGCGTTACCCTTTGAATTGAGCTTTTGGGGTGGTGGTATTGGGAACGGCTCATTTGGACCCTAATAAGCCTTTCCAAGGATTCAATATCCGTCCTGGACCATTTAATGATGCCCAGTGAGAAAGTTATTACTGGTATTACATACATGTTAACCGCTGCAGTTAGGTTTCGTGAATTGAGGAAGGTTTTGAATAAACCTTTCATTCTCTTCTCGAATTCCACCTGCAGCTTTTCTTTAATTTCACTGTGGATTATCAGCTTGTTTTGTTGAATTCCGAGGTATTTATAAAGTTCATTTTCTTCCAGGGCTGTTATAGTCTCCCTGTCAGCGTTTCATGTTCTACCTCGCTGATGAGTTTACCCTTCCTTATACTTTGGATTTTGCATTTTCGATACCAAATTGCATACCTATGTCGGTTGAGAATCTTTCAGTGACATGAAGGAGCTTCTTCAGTCCCTGTAATGTTCCTGAGTACAGTTTGATATCGTCTATGTATACTAAATGACTCACATCATGTTTGCTCTGACCTTTCAGCTCATATCCAACTCCCATGCTTTCCAGCAAGGAGGAAAGGGGATTCATAGCAAGGCAGAACCAGTAAGGGCTGAGACTGTCGCCTTGGAATATACCTCTGCGGATTTTCAGTGTCTTAGTGACAATTCTTTCACTACTTGAGGACATATGTATTGTTGTTTGCCAGTGATTGATTACGTTCGTAAGAAATCTTACGATTGCATAGTTAACACGATATAGCTTTAGAACATAGATCAGCCAGTCATGCGGGACCATGTCAAATGCCTTCCTGTAGTCGATGAAACAAGTATACAGATCTCGTTTTTTGTTGGATGCCTGAGACATGATGACACTGTCGATTACGAGCTGTTCTTTGCACCCCAATGAGCCCTTGCAACAGCCTTTCTGGTACTCTGAAAGAATATTGTTTTGTTCACAATGTTGTTCTATCACTGTTTTTAAACAACTAGTGATGATTTTATATAGCCCGTTGAGGCATGTGATGGGTCGGAATTGTCCGGGATCTGTGGCATTGTTCGATTTCGGCTTCATGGAAGTGATCCCCTCGCACAGGGCCGTCGGTAGTTCAGAAAATGATTAATGAGAGTCAGAATTATTTCATGTATACAGGTGAATCTTTTAAACCAGAAGTTATGAAGTCCATCTGGTCCAGGGCATTTCCAATTTTTGAGTTTGTTAATAGCTGTCTTTAGAACATCCATTGATATATCGGAAACTTTCATTTCCCTGGTCTTGCGTGATACGCCCGACACTTCTGTCAGCCATACTGCGTGGGACTGGAAATAACTTTCTGTTGACCATATCGTGGTCCAGTAATCTTCTACAGTTGATTTCTCCGGTAACTTTCCTGAATGGACTTCTCTTTTCAGATTCTCATAGAACCTCTTCTGGTTTTTAATAAAATCCTGATTGTCTTTTTTCCTTTTCAAGCTTTTGGTGTAGCGTCGTATTCTTTGCGAATACACACTGAGTTGTTGTTTGAGAGTATCTATTACTTCAAATGTATTTTGGTTTTCGTTGTATTGCGCATGTTTGCAGTATTTCCTCCTGATTCTCGATACTTTCCTTCTGATGCGCGTCTTTTTGCTTCCTTTCTGTAAGGCTTCGATAATGGCAATGTCAGATCTAAGTTGTTTTATTCTTCCTTCCAGCCGTCTCTTCCAAGGTGGTGTGTAGTCTTTTCAATGGCTATATGGCTGTTGGGATTCTAGGATTTTCCCCCACTTAACTTCACAATTTGTTAGTAATTGAATCTAGTTGCTCTAGGGTAATTTTTTCATTTAATTGCTCATATTGTTGTTTAAGTTGGTTAACTAAGTTGGTTAAAGACCTATCTGATTTCTGTGTCACTAAGCTGGGTTCCAGATCTTGTATTGGTAGTTCAGAGGTTGCTCTAGCTAATTCTGGAGTTTCTGAAATCTCATGCTGTTGTATTTCTGAGTGAACTTCAGCCTCAATTTCCCGTATTCGACTGTGCGAGACATATTTTTCTGACCTATAGATGAATGCTTTTCGGTCGGCTATGTTTTGTTCCGTAAGATGGGAGAGATGTGGGAAATGTTGCAAAACGTTTCTGTAAAGTTCCTGCCGGTAACCTACACAATTTGTTCCGCAACGGGTAACACGGAGATAAATTCTGACTATTGTTTCATTTATGTCAGCTGTCCATTGTATCCTCCGTCGTGGCAGGCCTGCTTGAGTGGTCCCGAGTATTGTCCGGGAAGCACTGTCGGCAGGTGCAGCTAGTTGTTCTTGATTGCTGCGTTCATTGGCTGTAGTGCTTTCGGGTAACCCGGTGTGTACCCGCCTATTCAGTAACACACCACCAGTGGCTTGCATGCTGTCACGGTCAGCACTGGCTCCAACCGCGCCCTGACGATCCCCAGGCAGCGACTCATTTTCCGAGGCTCTATGACTAGAATTTTGCATCTCCATTTTCTATGGGTTTGGTTGGTGATGGGGCTGCCACCTCTAAGCCTCCAACCTTGCTTTCCTATGTACTACCCCGTAGGGAGGGCCCAACTGTAGCCTTGCTTACTCAGGCTTTGGAAGCCGCTGTTGACCCTCAGAGTGGTTCTTCCACCGCCTTCCTAGGTCCAGATCCAGTTGAGCGATCAGTACAATCCTGATAGACCTTTTCTGGAATTACCTTCTAGTAGCCCCATCAGAACCTCCATCTCTCATCAGTTCGGCAGGCCACTCCGCCGAAGGGGCTGGTTACCACAACCTTGGAGTGGGAATTCTCCTTAACAGGGGAAGAGTGAGAAGGGTGAGAGTGGAGTTGGGTGCGAGAGGTTTTTGTCTGACACATCGCACCCCTTGGGCCCCTTATTATTATTATTATTATTATTATTTATTATTATTATTATTATTATTATTATTATTGTGAGAGGAAAAAATGCATTATGCACCGTCAGGGATTCAGATGGTATAATTCCTGGTGTGTGGGACTCCCATTCTCAGTGGTATACCCACTAAAAAACCTCTCTTCTTATGCCCATGCGCCTCTCCACGGTATCGTCGCGAGACATTACTTCGTGGAGAGGCAGGCAGGTAGCTGAGCCTTTACTTCATTTTATGTTCGGAGTCGCTCTTCTTTCCTTTTCATCACAAGGGTCAAGAACTCTTGTATTGTTGTCCACCTTTCCTCCGATTGAAGCATAAGCCGAACTATGTTTGATGGAGAAATGTCTGCCTCCAAATTCTCGTTCAATCTTCTCCATGTGTCCCTTGCTACGCATGCAAATATTGTGTGCATGGCGTCATCATCCTCGTAACCACAGAATTCACATTTTGAGTCATATGCTCTTTTAAATCAAAATAGGTACGATTTAAAACAATCATGATCTGTGAGCACTTGTGTGAGGTAGAAGTTTACTTCTCCGTACATTCTATTGAACCATGGTTCGATATGAGGTATCAAGAGGTGTGTCCACCTTCCTTTAAGATCCCCATCCCACCTCTCCTACCATTCCGCCAGTCGTGATGTTCGGGCGCTCTTCTTAATGTATTCCTTCGTCCTACTCGCCGGTTGTTCCCCGCTGAAGTCAGCAGACTTTTTCGCTTCGTCATACATCGCTTTCACCGCGAATATAACAATGGGAGGTATTCTGGCCAGTACCCCTACTGCTCTGTCGGATACTGTGCGATAAGCTGACACTATTCTCAGCCCCAATCTCCGCTGCACTTGCGCGTACTTCAGTCCCACGCTTGCTTTACCTAGTTTGTCAGCCCACACCGGAGCCGCTAAAGCATTTGTGAGTGGGCTACGCTGGCAATCATACGTCTCTTGGCTTCTTTTGGTCCTCCATTTGGCATAATTCTGGAGAGGTTGGCTCCAGTTGCTGCTGCCTTGTCTGTCATTTTGCTGATGTGGGGCCCGAAGCTCAGCCTATGGTCTATTTCGACACCTAAGTATGTAATTTGGCGTTTCCAGGGGATATTTACTCCGTCCAAAGTGATGCGGGGGAATTAGATAGCTCTTCTGTCCGTTACTAGTACTGCCTCTGTCTTTTCAGATGCAATTTGCAGGCCTCTTTGCGTCATCCATCTTTTAACCCTGAAGAGAGACTCATTTAGGTGCAACTCTAGCAGTTCTGTGTTTTCACTGTGGCTAGTAATCAGCGTGTCGTCTGCATATCCAATCAGCTGGATATGTTGTGGTAGGTCGATTTTTAATAGGTCGTCATACATAACGTTCCATAAGAATGGGCCTAGTTTGGAACCTTGTGGTACTCCACATGTCATTTCTTCCTCTAACGTGAAAGCATCCTCGTACGTAATCTTCCTTTCGGATAAGTAATTCTCTACGATTCTAAGTAGGTATTCTGGGACATGCTTCGCGACCAGGGCCTGAATAACATCGCTCCATCTAGCGGAGTTGAAGGCATTTCTAGTCTATGGCTACCAGGGCGCATAACCCCTTTTTCCTGTTCGTTCCTCTTTTAGCTGCTTCCGCTATACCAACTACTTCCAGAATAGCATCTGTGGTCGAGCGGCCTTTTCTGAAGCCAAATTGTCTGTCAGAGAAGTTCATTCCTGCTGTTAAGTGTTTCTCTAGTCTTTGCAGAATCAAGCCTTCTAATAGTTTGCCCATAGTGTCTAATAGGCATAATGGCCTGAAAGATGATGTCCTGTCTGTGGGCTTGTTTCCTTTTCTTAGTAGGATTAATTTCTGTTTCTTCCAGTTCTGGTGGAACGTACCATGTCTGAGACAGCAATTAAATGCTATCAGTAAGCATTCTGGGTATTCTTTGGCAACAAGCCTAATAATTTCATTTGGGATTCCATCGGGGCCAGTGGCTTTTTGGATTTTAGTTTTCACCTCTATTTGCAGCTCGTCGTTCGTAAAGATATTTTTCTCATCAAATGCATAGTTACTCTGTTTACTCATTCTCCATGAGTCTCCCTTAGGGAAAAGTTCTCTTATAATTTTCCTCACCCATTCAGGGTCTTCTAATACGGGAATGTTCTTGTTCATACCAAATTTTTTGTTACAATTTTATATGCCGTACCCCATGGGTCATCTTCCACCTCTTCAAGTAGCTCTTTCCAGCACTTTAATTTCCTATTTTTTATTTCTCTTTTCAGCTCCTTTTGCAATACTTTGTGCTCTTTTCTTAGTGCTTCATCAGTTTTGATTCTTGTAGCAAGTCTCCTGGCTTTAATGCACTTTTTCCGTAGCTCTGCAATCTCTGCGGACCACCAATACACCTGTTGCCTTCTCCCCGGACCTCTGCGTGTAGGCATAGAAGCTGAACACGCAGCCTTCAATATGTTCCTCACTTCTTTTACTGTTGTCTCTGGTGTGTACGGCTTCGCCACCCATCCTAAGTTGTGAACTAGCTTGGATTCTTCTAGGGACTTTTTTGCTTCCGTTTCTACCAGCTTGTTTGTATTCCAGGGTAGTCGTCCCATGCGCTGTTTGTGCTCCCATTTATTACCACCCATGCCTTTGGAGGATGAGCACTGAATGTAGCTGTGATCACTAAGTGTCTCAGCATTCAGAACTTTCCAGTCCTTTACTCTCTTAGCAAACCCATTTGAGCTTATTGTCAGATCCAGTATGGATGCCGCTTCTCCCCTTTGGAATGTGTTCACTTTTCCGTGTTTAGTATGACTAGATCACATCTTGCACTACTCTCTCGTTTCTTTGCATTTCCTCAGGGGTATTCTCCACCGTGATTACTTTATTGTGCTTATCTTTCTTGTCCCTTCTATTAGACTCTTCTGGTGGGCTAGGTGCTGCCCTCGTTCGCATAGCATCCAATTTCTCTTTTGTCATGTCTTTCTCTCTTATATTTGTCAGAGAGCTCAGGATCTCTGGGGGCTCTCTCTTCTCTTCCGCTACTTCTTGCGCCCTATCCTTTAGAGCATCGCCGCTCTTCTTACCATGCTTGATATTCTTGATTTGTACATCGCCTTCCCTCAAAGGAGCCATTCTGTATCTGCTCTTGCTCTTCATTAATGACCTGCCATCTGTTCTTCGGCGTTCCCACATCTTCTTGTGCTACGGCCAAAGTATTCTTTACTATTACAGCATTATTTTTTAACAAATTTTTGCCAATTACATTTAGATGGGTATACAAAGGTTCTATGGTCATCTTATTTTCCTTCATCAGCTCTTGGATAGCTTCCCATCTTTCTATCATTCCGTCCACAGCTTGAGGCGTGGGCTCTTTTTGTACCAAAGATGTCCCAGGTGTTGTGGGGGTGTCTGGAGATCTCTGCAAATTCTGCCGTCCGGCAAAAGGGTCAACTGCACATTATTATTATTATTGTTATTATTATTATTATCATTATTTTTTTGAGGCGGGGGAAATCCTTAATGGAGACCGGTGAAGCCGGTACTGTCGGACTCCCAGACTTGGTCTACCGACTAAAACCCCCTCCGCTCGCCTTTGCCCGTATAGGACCATGTGTGGAACCGTCTGGCGAGACATTACATCGCACGTGGGTTTGTGAGCAAGTGCTCTATTCGCTGCCAATCATGGCCTTGTTTGAGGATGTGCTTTAAGAAATTTCGAAATGTGTTCCAGTTTTCTGGAGATTGCAGCATAGTTTCGATTGTATTTGCAGGTGTCATTTCCACTCGCAGTTTGTTGTAGCATATAGATTTTACTTCCTCCCAGGCTTTGCAATTATATATAGAGTGCAAAGCATCATCATCTTCTTTGTGGCATTCAGAACATGTCGGGCTTTCAGCAATTTTGAATCTATAGAGGTACTTTTTGAAGCATCCGTGTCCCGTGAGGACTTGCGTCAAATAGTAATCCACTGCACCGTGTTTCCTGCTTATCCATTCTTTGATGTTTGGGATAAGACTATAAGTCCATCTGCCTTTTTCCTCCAAGTCCCATCGGCATTGCCATCTGTACACAAGATCGCTTCGCAGCTCCGCTTTGATTTCGTTGACCTGTTTTGTTGTCAGTGGGCGCATTTGTTGTTAAGCCGCTTTCAACCTTAGGTACATTGCTTTCCTTTCTTAAGCCAAAAGGTCGATAGGGGGGTACTGGCCAGAACTAAGGCTGCATTGTCCGATACAGTACGATATCCCCAAGTTATCCTCAGTGCCATCCTTCTCTGAACCTGGGTTAATTTCCGTCTTATGGACTCTTTGTTTAGAGCATCAGCCCACACTGGGGCAGCATACAACATTCTCGAGTGAACTGCGCTAAATATCGATCTTCGTTTACTTTCACTGGGTCCTTTTGAATTCGGCATAAGTCTGGAGAGGTTTGCACCAGTCTTTTCTGCTTTGTCAGCCATTTTTATGATATGGGGTCCAAAGCTTAATCTCGAGTCAATTTCGATTCCGAGATACGTTATTTGCCAATTCCATCTAATAATCTCGTCTCCCAGACGGATCACCGGGGGTCGAAATGCTCTCCGATTGGAAACCAGTACGGCTTGTGTTTTTGCTACCGCCATCTGAAGATTTCTTATATCCAGCCATCTTTGTACCCTGCGAAGAGTTTCATTGGTTTTCATCGCCAGTAGCTCCACGTTGTCACTATGGCACACTATGAGTGTATCGTCAGCATAACCAATAAGTTGAGAGTTCTTCGGAAGCTCGATGTTCAGAAGATCGTCATATAGCACATTCCACAGAAAGGGGCCCAGTCTTGATCCTTGAGGGACACCACAAGTCATGTCTTCCTCTATCCTATATCCATTTGTGTAAATATTTTTCCTCTCGCTGAGGTAGTCCTCCAGAATCCTCACGAGGTACTCAGGGACCTCCTTGGCTACCAGCGCTTGTATTATGCCTTTCCATCTGGCGGAGTTGAATGCGTTTTTTATGTCAATCGCCACCAGTGCGCAAAAACCTCTCTTACTTTTGGCTGTTTCGGCATACTAGACTGCTTCTGTAATAAAATCTATTGTTGAGAGACCCTTTCTAAAAACAAATTGCCTCGTTGAGAAGTTAAATCCTGCAGTCATGTGTTTCTCTAATCGTAGGAGGAGCAAACCCTCAAGTAAATTACTCATCGTATCCAGCAGGCACAAAAGTCTGGACGATGACGTCAGCTCAATTGGCTTGTTTCCTTTCCTAATGAGAATTAGCTTCTGCTCTTTCCAATCCTTAACGAATTTCCCCAGTTTAAGGCAATGGTTAAAGGTATCCAGGAGACATTCGGGATGTACTGAAACCACTATGCTAAGGATCACGTTAGGGATCCCGTCCGGCCCTGAAGCTGTTTTCATCTTGGTCTTTGTCATTGTTTGAACCAATTCATCCTTTGTGAAGTAATTAACTTCGTCGAAGAGTCGTCAGTGGGTCTATTCCTTACCCAGCGTTCTCTGTAAGGAAAAAGATCTCTGATAATTATCTTCACCCACTCGAGGTCTTCCAGTCCCGCGCTGTTGGATGGTTTAAATCTCCCCATAACTATTTTATAAGCTTTTCCCCAGGGGTCATTCTCCACTACATTTACTAAGTCCTTCCAGCATTTGATTTTACTTCTTTTGATTTCGGACTTAAGACGTTTACGGCACTTCCTATAGTTTTCCCTTAGTCTTATATCCGTTTTGGCTCTTGTAGCGAGTCTACGAGCTTTAATACAGTCATTACGGAGTTCTAGGCATTGAGACTTCACACGTGCCTTTAACGATTTTTCGCGTTTCCTTTACCGCCTCGTCGAGGGTCGTGGTCACGGCTTTTTTCCCCATCCCATGTTCTTCAGCAGTTTAACTTCATCAAGGAATGTTGTGGCCTTTTCTTCGTTTAGTTTTTTAGTATTCCACGATGGTCCGACGTTTGGCTGTATTTCTCTTCCAGCTCTGTTGCCAGAGGGTGAAGTGAAAAATTCTATATAGCGATGATCGCTAAGCGTCTCTAAATCAAAAACTTGCCAGTCCTGGGCATTCCTGGCTATCTTTGAGGTCCCTATTGTCAGGTCGATTATTGAAGATACAGCGCCTCTCTGAAAGGTGCACGAAGTCCCTGTATTTAAAACCAGCAGGTCTTTTCTTGCCATGAATTCGCAGGCGATCTCACCTCTACGGTCAGATCTGCTTTCACCCCATTCCGGGGACTTGCTGTTAAAGTCTCCGGCCACGATAATTTCTCCTGGTGCAGAGTTCATACTTGCATCCAGTTCGTCTATTTGTTTACTAAATTTTTCAATTGCGTCGTTAGGGTAGAAGTAGCAGCTATGAATTCTGAGGTTGTCCAGATCCGCCCATACAAACCCTTGGTTTGTATTTTTAAATTTAATAACTCTCAGTTTGGGGTTAAGTAATATAATACCCGCACGTCTAGTCGAGTCCTGGTAATACGATATTTCGTCAATATCGTACTGCTAACTAACCAATAACACATCCACGTGTCTTTCCCTTGCCGTTTGAACAAGCAGTTCTTGAGATATCTTACCTTTCTAAATTAATTTGGAGGAACCTAGGCATTCTTTGTTTCCCTGAGTTTATTTAGTTATGCTGAGAAGGAATGGCATTTGTTGCTACCCAGCATATGATTGTCTCCTAGATTTTTGTCTTTGCAGACAATACCTGCTGATCCTGTGCAGACCTTGACCATGTGTCTCTTTTTGCCACATTTGTAGCATGTACTGCTTCTGTCCGGTCCCTTGCAGAAAGTGGAGATGTGACCGAAGTCTAGACATTTATAACATCTCCTGATTTGATGTTTCACTCTGACGTGGCAAACAAGCCATCCAATCTTGATTTTCTCTGCTTTAAGCAGGACTTCTGTTAGGTTGGGAGCATTCGGTTGCTACCTGCCTGCTTCCATACACCTTATTTATTTATTTTGTATTTATTTTACGTCAAAAAAACAGTTAAAAACTGCGTATGACGTGCG
Source organism: Teleogryllus oceanicus (assembly GCA_964035755.1). NCBI lineage: Eukaryota > Metazoa > Arthropoda > Insecta > Orthoptera > Gryllidae > Teleogryllus > Teleogryllus oceanicus. The sequence continues at coordinate 131,589,776 of CAXIVR010000006.1, forward strand.
GGGAAAAAATTAAATTTTATAAAATCTATTTTCAAGGATAAACAAGCAATAAATTTTGATTTTGAAAGGGAGAAAAAAAAAAAACTCCCATGTAATAAAATCTATTTTCAAGGAAAACAAGCAATAAATTTTGTATTTTGAAAGGGAGAAAAAAACAAAAAAACTCCCATGTAATAAAATCTATTTTCAAGGATAAACAAGCAATAAATTTTGAATTTTGAAAGGGAGGGAAAAAAACAAAAGAACTCCCATGTAATAAAATCTATTTTCAAGGATAAACAAGCAATAAATTTTGTATTTTAAAGGGAGAAAAAAAACAAAAAAACTCCCATGTAATAAAATCTATTTTCAAGGAAAAATAAGCAATAAATTTGGGCTGTTATTACTTCCTGCCGCGACAACATGGAAACGATAATTTGAATAATTGTATTTCCCACTGAATTCGAGAAGACGTGCACAGAAAATGAAGTTACATTTATGTCCAGAAGCAAAACAAGGGGCCATCTCAGCATTTGCTCAATGGATCAGGAAACTGGACGAAAAACCTGATCGAGATGAGGGTCATTGACCCGGAAGCTGTAGTACAATAATTGTTACAGGTTGTTTATACTCATTTATACAGTCCAAATGGTAAATAATGCATTATGTATCATTGTTAAAATTAATGTTACTTTTCTTGTGATGCTCAGACCTTGAACAATCTGCACGCCTCCGTGGGGAAATCCCCCGTAATGCGTGTGACTGTTCCTTTCACTTCGTCCAGAGTAACGGTCTCGTCTGTGTTTCTTATTTCGACCAGCATTTTCGGGTTAAATGTATTAACATTAACCTTGTCTCCTACGGCGCTCTTAATAGCGTTATTTAGTGACGTTGGATCGCAACCTTTCTCCAGGACAATCAGGATTTCATTTTTAAGTGTCCTCCTGATTGTACAGATGTTGGCATTGTGTTCTTTCGGATCCACCGATTCCTTCATTTTTTTGAAATTATTTCAGCATATGATTGCCCATTTGCTGTCAATTTGATGACTTGATTAATAGGCCTTCTATTTCTCGCTTTGGGAGTTTCATTTTCTTCTCTGGATGAACTCTCTTTCTTTCTTGTCGACTTCCTGTGTTCAGGAGATTTCAGCCAGACCTCATGAGAGCTTTGTTTTTCCTTACGACCATCTAATTCGACAACTTGTACCTGCTTGTCTTTCTTCTCTGGTCTGTTGTCTTCTGGAGGGCTTGGAGCTTCTCTCTTCTTGTTTTGTTTAAGTTGGTCTCGGGGCTCTTCCTTTGCTTTTTTTGAAGTCTTCTCGACCCTCTCCCTGCCACGCCTAGTATTTTCCACTTGTTGTTGTTATTATTATTATTATTATTATTATTATTATTATTATTATTATTATTATTATTATTATTATTATTATTATTATTATTGTTATTATTATTATTGTTGTTGTTATTATTGTTATTATTATTATTGTGGTTGTTATTATTGGTATTGTTATTGTTATTGTTACTGTTACTGCTACTGTTATGGTTATGATTACAATTATGATTATTATTATTATGATTATTATTATCATTTATTATTATTATTATTATTATTATTATTATTATTTCTCTTGTTCTTCTGCTTCTTTTTCTTCTCCTCCTCCTCTCTGTTTCCTCATTTTCTTTTATTGGATAATGGAACTTGTTCCTTACAATTTTACAGATTCTTCCAAAAAGACAGGAAAAGTCCCAATGCATGGTATATGCATGTGAAAAACACATTGGCATCCAAATGCTGCCTCTTGATGGAAATCCATACAAATCCGTAGGAATGATAGGACATCCAGTGAAGGTAAGAAATTATTATTCTGACTAACATCACAAAACAATTCACAGGTACCGTAAACACTTGAGTGACACATTTTCAAGAATATTGGTTGGAAGTGAAATTAGTATTATATTTGTAATAAATTTTTTTTTAAATTATGTAATACAAAATTGCATTATTGACTAGCAAATGTGTTAAGCAATGTGTGTAAATTTAAAGTATTGCACGTTATCATTTTGTTAAAAAAAATATTGATAAAAACTTTCAATTTGTTGTCTCTAAATAGGTTATAAAAAATTCTGTTGAATTTTTTTATTTTTTTTTTATTTTTTTATTTTTTCCCGGACGTGTTCAGGTTTTTGCCAAAAAGAATATTGCATGTTGGATCTGGTCCAATTGACTGAAGCTCTGCAATTTTGAAAAGAATTCTTTAAATTTTGGGAGTTCTTCATGTGAAGCTTCTGGAACATCGCAAAAATTGCTGTACATTTTTTCTTCATATTTCTTGTAAGAATAGAGTGAAAAACACTTATAAATGTGGCATAAGTTTGGTTGTCAGTATTACCCTTGAAGTTTTGGAAATTGCAAAAGTTTCAAATTTTTTAATTCTCTCAAAGAACTATATTATTGAAGATGGAGATTTTCTCTGCAAATGAAATTTGTTCTCCACAATTAGTTCTTTAATTAATAGAAGTTTTGTTTCAGAATTGTATTAGTAATGCAGGTTGGTGATAGTGTTGATATTTGTTTTAGTTTGAAAATTTTTGAAACGTTTTTCACTGCAACAACATGGTATTTAATAATATTGTAGGATACTTATGTATAAACGGTTCTGGTGCCCACTTTTTCTTTGCCCTGCCTACATCTCTTCTTCCTTGTGGAATATATTGAAGAGCTAATGCTGGCAATCTCTCATTTGGCATCCTTACCAAATGTTTGCACCATTTCTTCGTATATCTAACACAGGTGTGACATTTAGCTCTTTTCTTATATCCACATTCCTCTTTTTATCTAGGAGTACTTCCTAGTATCCTACAGTACTTCTTAAAAATTTCATTTCTGCCACCTGAATTCTACTTTTATCTCTTTCCATGATTACTTTCGATTCACTTCCACACAAAAGTGCAGGGACAGCAATAGTATTAAAAAACTTCTTATTGCATTATCATTATTGCGTATCTTTACGCATTTTATTTTTAAATTCCTGTGAATGTTTCCACATATATTTCTAAATTTATTTAATTTATTGTCAAATCCAAATCTTTTTCATAAGTAACATAGCATCCTAGTCCTTAAAATTCTTCACTTGTTCTAAAATTTTATTGTCAATTACAATTTACATTCTCACTGAGAATTTGCCTTTAAAAGCCATTGTTTTTCTTTTGTTGATCCACATTTTAAAATTGTATATTTTCCCAGTATTATTTAAAATATGAATAAGGAGGTAAAATAAACCTTTTTCCCTAAATCAATTCCTATATCTACCTGCACTTTCCATGCTCTTGAATGTGTCGTCCATGTAAATATTAAAAATTGTTGGTGAGAGGCTGCAATTTTGTCTCACTTCTTTGTGGGAATCTTCTTCATTGATTTACCATTTATATTTAAGCACACTGTGGTTTCCATATACAGGCATTTAATAGCTCCTATTAGGTGAGTTGGGTATCTCCTTTTTTTAAGAATTCTCCAAAGCAATATTCTGTACACATTATCAAAAGCCTTCTTTAGATGTATGAATGCCATATGTGTTTCATAGTTACACTCCCTTCTTTCTTCAATTATTCTTTTGATTGTGAATAGGGTATCTCTACAAGCTTGCCCTTTTCTAAAACCAACTTGCTGTTCTGATATAGATGAATCTTCTATGGCTTTCAAACGATTGTTGAATATTCTAGCATACAGTTTAACATCTTAGACTTTTATAGTCTAAGAGGCTTATTCCTCGGTAATTATTAGTTTTGGGAGCGATTTTTATTTTTAGAGTGATGTTATTTTTGCTTGTAGCCATTCTTGAGAAACTTCATGTTTTTTCCAATACATACTGGAATGTGCAGCGCTAATGGAATACAATTTCCAGCGTATTTCAAAAGTTCAGTGTTATTGTTGTTCAATCCTGGTGTTTTCATATTTTTCATGTATTTTAAGTCTTCTAGCAACTCTCTTCTATCAGTTGTTTCAAAAATATTAGAGAGACTTTTTTACGTACGAATGGAAACCTTTCTCACCAAACACGACGCGCTTTCAGATTGCCAACATGGATTTAGAAAATCAAAATCAACGGAAACAGCTATATTTTCTTTTCTTAAACATGTCGCCTCATCATTGGATCCAAACGAGGCACCTATTGGATTATTTGTAGATCTCTCAAAAGCTTTTGACATCATTGATCTGAAATTTTACTTTCAAAATTACCTTCATATGGAATCCGTGGTATTGCTCTAGATTGGTTATGTTCGTACCTTAAACAACGATCTCAGAGAGTTGAAATACCTTACTGGAATGATGGAACATTACGTACGCACCTTTCCGACTCTTTGCCCGTTGCACGTGGAGTTCCTCAAGGATCGATTTTAGGCCCTATTCTGTTCCTGTTTTACGTAAACGATATACCCTCGACGATTATCTTTGCGGATGATACGAACATCCTTTGCAATAAAGAAACCGTAAATAGTACAATATCAGATGTTTCAAATTGGTTCCGAAATAACAAATTAATAGTAAACGAAAAGAAAACGGTTTTAATGCAGTTTTCCATTTCAAATAAACAATTCTGTGCTCCATTGAAAATGAACGGTGTACCATTGACTGATGTTAAGGCAACAAAATTTTTAGGTCTCTCAATTCAGTCAAACCGTAAATGGAACTTCCATTTAAATGAATTGAACACAAAATTACGTTCATTATGCTACGCGTTCAGAATTCTTGCAAATTCAGTCAGCCTTCATACTGCTCGTTGTGTATACTTCGCGAATGTTCATTCCCGCCTGAGATATGGCATAATATTCTGGGGAAATACATCTTATAGCTCCCAGACTTTTAGATTACAAAAACGAATTGTACGAATAATAACCAAATCCCACCCACGTGATTCATGTAAGCCTCTCCTCATTAATCTAGGAATTCTACCATTCCGTGTCTTTTTATTTACGAATCAGTGGTTTTTGTAAAAAATGACTTTCTTAAGGGCGGGAATATATTTTCAGAAAATGCCGAAATCTATTACTATAACACTCGACGTAGAAATCATATTCATCAGGTGACAGTATCAACAGCTCATTACAAAAATATCACATACAATACATGTACATTATTTTACAACACTTTGCCAGATGACATTAAACGATTAATTTCAATTAAAAAGTGAAATCGTTTCTGCTGCATAACTGTTTCTATACAATTAGAGAGTATACTGAGCATCACAAGAAAAGTAACATTAATTTTAACAATGATACATAATGCATTATTTACCATTTGGACTGTATAAATGAGTATAAACAACCTGTAACAACTATTGTAATACAGCTTCTGGGTCAATGGCCCCCATCTCGATCAGGTTTTTCATCCAGTTTCCCTGATCCATTGAGCAAATGCTGAGATGGCCCCTTGTTTTGCTTCTGGACATAAATGTAACTTCATTTTCTGTGGACGTCTTCTAGAATTCAGTGGGAAATACAATTATTCAAATTATCGTTTCCATGTTGTCGCGGCAGGAAGTAATAACAGCCCAAATTTATTGCTTATTTATCCTTGAAAATATATTTTATTACATGGGAGTTTTTTTGTTTTTTTTTCTCCCTTTCAAAATTCAAAATTTATTGCTTATTTATCCTTGAAAATAGATTTTATTAAATGGGAGTTTTTTTTTTTCTCCTTTCAAAATTCAAAATTTAAGTAGTATATGACTTAGTGTAGGGATCACAGAATTTTGAAAATGTCACACAATCCACTTTTCCCCATAGTAAGTCATACGCAGTTTTTAACTGTTTTTGACGTTAAATAAATAAATAAATAAATAAATAAATAAATAAATAAATAAATAAATAAATAAATAAATAAATAAATAAATAAATAAATAAATAAATAAATAAATAAATAAATAAATAAATAAATAAATAAATAAATAAATAAATAAATAAATAAATAAATAAATAAATAAATAAATAAATAAATAAATAAATAAATAAATAAATAAATAAATAAATAAATAAATAAATAAATAAATAAATAAATAAATAAATAAATAAATAAATAAATAAATAAATAAATAAATAAATAAACTTAAATAAATAAATAAATAAATAAATAAATAAATAAATAAATAAATAAATAAATAAATAAATAAATAAATAAATAAATAAATAAATAAATAAATAAAACTCTTCTAAAGTCAGCCTGTCTGTTTCTTTATGTTTTTCTTTGTTACTAGAAAATATGTTACTTTGAAAATTCTTGCATATTTTCTTCATTCCTCTGCGTTTTGTAATGTTTAGTAATATCTTTTCTAAATCTGTTTTTTTAATCCTACTGTTTCCATTGCTCTCATTGCTCTCCATTGCTCTCAAGATGGTTTTTGTGTTTTGCTATTCTATTTCTACATTATCACTTCCGGCAATATTCTGAAGTTGAATATTAATTCTGTTTTGATACAACTGTTTTACACTTTCATTTTCCAAAAGATACACGATAAAAATCTCTTTATTCCTTTCTGATTCTTTCATTTTCATTTTCTTCTATCTAGCCCATAGCTTTATGAGCAAAAATACTAGGTAATGGTCAGATCCTATATCGCTTATCCATCTGTCTTTCCTCCAAAATTGATATTCCCTAAACAATTTGACTGATGTCGCGACCCCTTGCATTTGAAATTGATTTTTCGGAGTACTTCACATAGCCCTTCGGACACTTTCAAAATAAAAAAAAATTAAATTTTTATTATTCAATTTTATTCTTGATAGTGAAAATGACGCTAAGAGAATGGTGCCGGTCTCATGTTCATTAAAATCTCTGAGTTTTCGAAAAAATCGTCGTGAACAATTTTTCGAAAAATTTGAGTAATTTTCGCGTGAAATACAATTTTTATTTTTTTAAAAACAATTTTTCCCCAAATTTTTTGATAAAATTATGTCCTCGGATAGCCTAAAGGACGCTTATGAGAATAGTGGAGGTCTCATTTTCCTTGAAATCTCTGTTATTTCGAAAACTGCAAAAATTCAAAATGTTTACTATTATAATTATAAAGACTATTTCACAAATAAAGAAATCACACGTATTTTGGGCAATTAGTATCCGAAGATTAGATGGTGTAGATAACAGAAAAAGCAATCAAAAGTATGTGGAACGTTACAACCAAAATTATTCAGGAAAATACTTTAGTGTGTACAAATGTAGGTGCAATCCATTCGTTACTGACAAATCCTACTGCTAATTCAAATTTTGAAAAAAAATTCTTACACATTGTGTACCCAGAATTCATGTTTTGTCGGTCCTTGATACCGAAAAATCGAATGAAAGCAAAACGTCTGTCTGTCCGTTCGTTTGTCCGTCCGTCCGTCTGTGAATACTGCTAGCGGCTAAACAGTTCAGCTGATTTTCTCCAAAATTGACATATCTCAAATGATCTGGCTGATGTCGCGGCCTCTTGAATTTGAAGAAGATATTTTAATTTTAGATGTATTTTACACGAAGCCTCGGGACATTTTTAAAATTAAAAAAAAAAGTTGCATCGTTTTTCATTAAATTTTGTTGTTGGGTAGTGTTAAGAGAATCATGCAGGTCTCGTGATCGTTAAAAACCCTAATTTTTGGAAAATTGCAAAAGTTCAAATTTTTTCGGCGTCTGCCTACAACTAAAATTCTGAGGATAATTTTTCCCCTTAATGAAATCTGTTCTTTAAAAATAGATATTGAAATAAGATCGTGTACAATTTTTCGAAAAAATAATTTTTTCAAAAACAATTTTGAACAACAAAGAATTGAAGAAACCCTTGTCCATCTGGCTCGAGTCGAAACTTTGTGATTTTGAAAAACATTATTTAAAATGTTGGGGGTACTTTACATGAAGCCCCCGGACATTTTCAAAATTTTCTCAAAAACTGCTCCAAATTTTTTCTTTAAATTTCTTGTAAGAATAGAATAAAATACACTTATAAAGTGGAATAGGTCTGATTTTCACGGTTAACACTGCCGTTAATATACACATTTCCATGATTTGTATACATTATTACATTTGTGAGTGGAAGTGCTTCAAATGAAGTTTTTCGAAAACTCAATAGATTCTTGTGAAAAAGAGCTTCAAATTTAGAACATTTATAGTAACGTTTAACGCCATTTTCTTACAAACGTCTCCAAATTTTTCAAGAAAAATTTCAATTTAGGACGTTCATTCATTCGTCATATACATGGGAGGGGGGGTTCTAGATTTCGCGCAATATTGAGTGAAATATGTGCCATACAAACAGTGGCAGCTCGCGCTTAGCCGCACCATTGCATAATCTCCAAATAATCTAATATTTTAGTTGTTTTTTAAAATTTATTTTACGTCAAAAACAGTTAACATTGTGTGTGACGTGCTGTGAAGAGAAGTGAATTTTGTGAACGTTTTCAAAATACTGTGATCCCATTCCTAAGCCATATACTAATTCAATTTTGAATACTGAAAAAAATGAGCGTTTTTTGCAAGGATTGTTAACAAAAGTATTTGCTCCGATGTAATAAAATCTGTTTTCAAGGGCAAATCAGCAATAAATTTGGGCTCTTATCCCTCATCATTTCCTTCGTCAAGGAATAATACTTCCTGCCACGACGACATGGAAAACGATAATTTGAATAACTATGTTTCCCATTGAATTTGAACACGTGCAAAGATAATGAAATTACATTTATGACCAGAAGTAAAACAACATTCGCTCAAAGGATTAGGGAAACTGGATGAAAAACATGATCGAGATGGGGATCATTGACACAGAAGCTGCGGGAAATACTTTTTAAAGTTGTTTAGAATTATACAGTTCAAATGGTAAATAATACATTAAATATCACTGTTAAAATTAATGTTACTTTCCTTTTGATGCTCAATATAGACTAATTGTATAGAAACAGTTATGCAGCAGAAACGATTTTACATGGAGTTTAAACTTTTCTATCGACTTTAATCGTTTAATGTCATATGGAAAAGCGCTGTAAAATAATGTATTGTATGTGAATATTTTGTAATGTGCTGTTGATTCTGTCACCTGATGAATATGATTACTACGTCGAGTATTATAGTTATAGATGACAGCGTTTTCTGAAAATATATTCCCGCCATTAAGCAAGCCATTTTTTTTACAAAAAGACACTGATTCGGAAATCAATAGACAAGGTAATGGTAAAATTCCTAGATCAATAAATAGAGGCTTACAACAATCACGTGGGTGGAATTTGGTTGTTATTCGTTCAATTCTTTTTTGTAATCTAAAATTCTGGGAGCTATAAGATGTATTTCACCAGAATATAATGTTATATCTCAGGCGGGAATAAACATTCGCGAAATATACACGACAAGCAGTATGAAGGCTAACTGAATTTGAAAGAATTCTGAACGCGTAGCATAATGAACTTAATTTTGTGTTACATTCATTTAAATGGACCTTCCATTTGAGGTTTGACTGAATTGAGAGGCCTAAAAATTGTGTTGCCTTAACATCAGTCAATGGTCCACCGTTCATTTTCAATGAAGTACAGAATTGTTTATTTGAAATGGAAAACTGCATTAAAACTGTTTTCTTTTCATTTACAGTAAATTTGTTATTACGAGTCTCTCTAATATTTTTGAAAAAACTGATAGAAGAGAAATGGGCCAATAGTTTTGAATTTCAGTTTTGTTGCCTTTTTTGAAAAGCGGCTTAATTTTAGCTGTTTTGAAAATATCTGGAAACGTTCCAGTGCATAAAGATGCATTAAATATGTGAGTTAACGGGTGTATAATGGCATACGCACAAGTCTTTAACAAAGAATCCGGGAATTCATCTATACCGGACGAATATTTATTTTTTAGTTTACCGATTATTTTGAGAATTTCATTGGAAGAAGTTTCGGAAACGAACATTGTGTCTAAAATTTTGGGTGAACTGTCTGTTTTTGAATTTTGTGCCTGAAGACCCTTAGTGAGATCGGCAGCAATTCTCGAAAAGTATTGGTTAAAGAGATTAGCTACTGTTGCCGGATCGTTCACATTTATATCGTTATATTTTAAAACAACATTCTCTACGGGTTTTCTAGTTGATTTGGTAGTATTTTTTATTATATTCCACATTGCTTTTGTTTTATTATTTGAGTTCAAAATATCCTGATCGTTTTTCATGATTTTAGCCTGCCTTATGACTTTTCGTAACAAATCTTGAGATACGTCATGACGTTTAGAAATAAAGTAGAGAGTACGTTTATTTTTACACGATGTTCTAATTTCTTTTGTGATCCAATTCACGATGTTCTAATTTCTTTTCGTGAAACGTTTAATTTTCTCTTTTTAATAGGAAAGCATGCGTTAAAAAGAAAATAACTTTTTCATTTGTGTCAATAGCGTTATAAACTGCCCCCTTTTTCAGCAAGTGCCGTAAATAACTTAGTTAACTGTAGTAAATGCTCTACAGGTGTTTTATTTATGGTGTCAGTATTATGTTATTAGTAATTGTAAGAATTTGTGGTTTTATTTCATATCTAGTTGTGGTTTTGTTAATTATAATTTGATCTATTGCTGTTTGTGATTTAAGAGTATTCCGTGTAGGTACGTTCACTGTAATATCTAAATTAAAAGAATGAATTAAATTGAGAAACTGCTGTTTTTCGTGGGATTCGCTCAGAAAATCAATATTGAAATCTCCACATACAACAATGGATTTAAAAGAGAGATTACTAATTTTGTTCAGAGTTATCTCTAGATTTTCTACGAAATTGATAGAATCTAAAGCTTCCTTTGTTGGAGGTCTGTAGATGCAAAGTAAGATAATTTTGAGCGTAGTAAGATGTACAACTGTTATTTCAAAAACTTTTTCAACTGCATATAAATTGAATTCTGACAAGAAGGTAGAATCAATATTATTTCTTACATAAATACACGAACCTCCGTAAGCAGGGCCTTTATTTGATTCCCTTGCTCTACAATAAGATCCTGCGAGGTAAAAACTAGGAATTTGGAGTGTGTTTAGATCATTATGAGATAACCAATGTTCTGTAAAGCAAAGAACATCTATTTGACTGAGATCACACTCTAATGCTGCCTCGATAAATTCAATTTTATTTGAAAGAGATTTGGAAGGTTCCTTTCTGTCTCTCACGGTGGATGCATATTTCCGCCTGCAGTTACAATCTGAGATCGCAGGTAGGAAATATAAGCGTGTGTGTAGAAGGATTTTTCATTATTACAAAACATACGAGGTAGTGAAATTTTTGTAATAAAATAATTTTATTTGTGTAAAGCGTGACGAAACTGCGTATTGCAATGCACTGGAGTCGATTATCGTATTTTCGAAAACAGTTTTTTTTTGTTTTGTATGAATTACATTACCGGCAGTTGAGTAAAAGAACTAATAGAAAAGCTTAAGAGCTTAATGGAATCAATGCCAGAACCACATGCGCGGAAGGTGTATGTAACTGGCACGGACACTATGCATTATATTACGTAAATAATGTTTCTATATTCTTGAATTTAACTTATTTTTAATTAATTTACTCGAATTGCTTACATATTATTACTTATTCATGTTTTGAATTTTAGAAGTTACATTTCCGCCTTTTGATGGAGGTGCAACTTCCAGTCAGATAAGGTACTAGCTGCCACTGAATACAAAAAAAAGGTGAAGAACAAGAATTTCTCGAAAACGGCTCCAATTTGTTTCTTTAACCTCCTGGTAGCGATAGTGTTCAATGTAGTGTATAAGATGACAAAATGTCATTTTACTTCTTTCTTTTGTTTTTTTCTTTTTAGAATACACCAATGTATTTTTAATTTCTCGTATACATACATATATACGTAGTATAGAGAAAGTTATGTAATGCTGCGGAAAATTGATTTCGAGATTTCAACGGATATACGCGTTTTGAGGTACACTGCTGTCGAAAAAAGTGTTTTTTTTGTTGCTTTTTTTATTTTAATTTTTTAAAATTTTTTTTAAAGTCAGTCCGTCCGTCAGTCCGTCTGTCCGTCGGTGAATACAACTAGCGCCTAAACCATCCGTACCATCATTCCCAAGTTGAAGAAATCCCCTGTCGATCTGGCTCTGGTTGAAGCTTTGAAATTGTGAAAAACATTCTTTAAAATTTGGGGGCACTATACATGCAGGTACCCGGACATTTTCAAAATTTTTTCAAAACGCTCCTATTTTTTTAATGTAAATTTCTTGTAAGAATAGAGTAAAATACACTTATAAATGTGGCATAGGTCCGATTTGCACGGTTAACTTAGAATTTTCGAAAATTGTAAAAGTTTGAATTTTTTTCTCTTCCTACAACAACAAAATTGAAGATACAGAGTTGTCCAGTTTTTTATTTAAGGTCATGTAGATTTTTTTGAAAATTTTAGTAATTTTCGCGCAATAGTACGTGCAATATTTGCAATTTAAAAAATAATAAAAACAAGATTTTCTCAAAAGACGGCTCCAAATCTGTTCTGTAAATTTTTAGTAGCGATAGTGCCAAACGAACCCTGCCATATTGCTATTCTTTTGTTTTTTCAAAAATTTCAAAAATGTATTTCCGCATTTTCAGAAAATCTCAAACGCCATTTTCTCAAAAATGGCTTCATTTTTTTTTTCAAACTTTTTCAACGGATAGTGGTAATGGCATGTTTAATTGGTAAAGTTAATTTTGCTGATTCTTTTATTTTTTCAAAATTTACACATGTATTTTTAAAAAGCCGTTAATATTCATATTTCCGTGGATTTGTATACATTATTGCATTTTTGAGTTAAAGTACTTCAAATGACTTTAAATAAAGTTTTTTGAAAACTCAATAGATTCCTGGAAAAAGATAATCAAATTTCGTATTTACAGTAATGTTTAATCGCCATTTTCTTAAAAACGGCTACAAATTTTTCAATGAAAATTTCTATTTAGGACGAGGTTTTAGTCTTCTTTAATATTATTGAAGTAGTATTTCAGTTGTACTTTTAGAAAAGCAAGAAGTTGAAAAAATGTAAAAAAAAATGTACTTCAGGCGACGATTGATGGCAGGTGGACAGAGAATGGAGCAAGACCTAAAAGCCAGTCCACACGAAGGATTTAGAAATAAATTGCTACGAGAAAGTCTGTGCCATTCTGTAGCAACTCTAGTTTTTCTTTCTTACACTTCGTAAAAAGAGAAAGTTGAAATCGTGCGCCGGATAACGCAAAATGTTGGCAATGAAAAAGTGAATAAATTCTGTTGCTGTGTATAGTAAAATACTTCATCTAGCACATGGTGTAGCTAGAATCCATGTTTTGTCGGGCCTTGATACGGAAAAATCGACGGCAAAACATCCGTCTGTGTCGGTCCGTCTATTGTCAATGATAGCACCTAAGCTGCTCAGCCTATTTTCTCCAAATTTAAATTCCCTCGTCGATCTGAACGAACTCAAATGTATGGGAGTTTCAACCGGATATTTTGATTTTTGAGGATACTTTACATGAAGCTTCAAAAGCATTTTCCAAATTTTCTCACAAATGGCTCCAAATTTATTGATTAAACATTGTCCTTGGATTGCGTAAAGGAAGCTTAGCAGAATGGTGCAGGTTCATTGAAATCACAGATTTTTCGAAAATTGCAAAAGTACATTTTTGGGCGTCTTCCTACAACTAATATTGATTTTTTTTATGAAATCTGTTCCTTAAAGACAGATCTTGAAATAAGGTCATGTATAATAATATGAGTAGTTTTCGCGTAATTTTGCGGGAAACATAGGCAATGTTAAAACATCTTTTTTCCCCTAAATCGGATAATTTTTCTTTAAAATTTTTCTTCGTAGGGCGAGGACGGAAAAAAATGGGGTTTTTTATAGCGCGTGGGGAGTTAAGAATAAAACGGGTTTCTTATGGGAAACAGTGATGCGGTGGCACTATTCTGCTGTATTGTAAAAACCCCAAAAGTTACGGCCTCGATGGTATCGGGGGAAATCCGCAATGGGGCGGGGCTAAATTAGTTTTGGAACATCTAAATTTTTATGAAGCGTATTTTTTCCCCTTTCCTCAATATAAAACTATTTAATGAGACTCAGTATTTGGAGTTGTATTTAAAAACCCCTTGCACCCTTGTCGTCTTGTTGCAAAGACAGTTGAATTTCCCACGGACTGCTGCCCTTTCCGCCCACAATCCATTGCACGGGTTTTTCCCTGGATTCTTCCCTTTTAAGTAGTTAAAAACATTAATAACAATTTGTTTTCCACTTTTGGGGCAGTTTAAGTCGCGTTTTTACGGCTGGTGGTCATACTTTTGAAAGTAATTTTGTAAAGTTACCTTTGAAAATTACTTTTGTTGGAAATTCGCACTACATACTATTCGTCGCCAGAAAAAGGCACAGCGGTGGGGAATTGTATTTGCCCCTGGGTTTAAGGTAAAAATTAGGATCTGTTTAGGATGGGTTGCCACAGCATTTGATTTTTGCATTCGGGAAAATTTGCTTTCTGACTTGATCCACCCCCGGGAGTCAGCCCGATACACCCACTCGGGACAGCACGTGTCCGCTCTGTACTGCAGTGGAATCCCCCGCTGAGACATCAGAGGAGCCGCCGGCAGTCCATTGTCGTGTCATTCATTGGCCACGCCAAAGAAAGGTCACCGACCGGGGGTTAGATCGAGACCGCAGAATAGCGTTTAGCGTTGCGTTTTTTTCCGGGTTGCCGGAACCCAAACGCCTGGGGATTCACAGCCTGTAAGGCGTCCCCTGACCTTCACTGCTCTACCCTTGATTTTAAGACCATACCATTTTGACGGTTTAGCTTTTTTAAAGGCCTAAATGTCCGAAAAATACGTGTGGGAAATTCAATAACCCCAGCACTATCACGGGGAATTTTTATTAATATCGTTTGAACAAATGGCCCGATTTTCGATCTGTAAAACGGCATTGGCCCTTTTTTTAAAAATAAAATTAACGCTACGAAGCCATTTTTTAAAAAACGTTTTCCCAAAAAACAATTTTTTTAATTTCTCTTATAGTTTTGGGATGAGTTTTTTAAAAAATTGGGCTTATAGCGCGATGACGACGTGTTTCCCTAACCCAACAGCCAGGTAGTGGGTTTTTTATACTTTGGTTCCCTTTCATCTATCATTTTTCCCCCATAAAAAAATAAAAGTGATGCTGTATAAAAACAAAAGGTCTCATATCATCTGAAAAAGTAGTATAAACCTATTAATCTTGTTTACGTATTTCCGGCTTCCTTGTACACCATCATAATATTGTTTGACGCATTACTCAAAATATCGTTTTTGATTTGAAAATGATTTCAAAAAAAAATTGAACAAAAAGTACAAATATCCCAATATTCCATCCCCAATGATATTTTAAATATATATTACTTCAAGATTTTGTTATCATTCCACTCCCCGGAAAGAATGAGCAAAAGTACAGGCTCTTTCATCCTATGACTTGTTTTGTGATCAAAAAACGGCGTTTTGTCTCCTTGATAGAATTCACCTAGTGAAACTGTTTTCAAAATCCTTTCCCGAAACTAATTTTGAAACTGTTTTCGTACTTTCGGACAAATTTAAAGGGAATTGGTAAAATAGCGTGCTGGGAGGCCCCCGGGGTAACGCCATACCATATAATTGATATTTATAATAGATTTTAGGGTTTAAAAATGTAAAAACAAGATTTTTTAACAAAAAATTCTCTTTCAAGAAACTGCCCGTCGATCTAAAACAAGGTTCCCGGATTCAAATGTAATTGCATATGTTTTATCTTTGCATATAATGTTCTGAAATTTGTGATCTCGGTATTTGTTGCAATGTTAACAAAATATCAAAATTTTTAAAATTACATTTTTTGTACTGTATTACGTATTTCACACATTTTGCAAATTTTTAAAAATTTTTTTTACAAATCTATCAATACTCTTGAATTTTTTTTCGAAAATATATTTGATTAATTTTAAATTTTTTAAATTTTAAATTTTTATCTTTTTGCAACAAACATATTTTGTATTATACAATTCAAATTGCCGCCCTGAAGATTTCGAAAGAGTGAAAAAAATTCTCTGCTCGTTCTTGGGGTTCTCTCATTGCGTGCCGTTGTTGTCATTGCTGACAGAGAAAATATATTCCACATTGTCGCCGATTTTTTTCGATTCCCCATCGTCATGCCAGTCGTTAACAGGAATGCATAAAAAAAAGTATTCTTCCAATTTCTTTCGGATTTCCCGTCGTTGGGTAATAGTTTAGGGAAAATGCAGGCGGGCAAAAATGACCTACTTTGGGAAAAGAAAATTCATTAAAATGAGGGAAAAACCCCCTAAAAACCCGTAGTTTTTGTCCGAATTGGACAATATTTTTTTCCCGGGTAGCCCTTGATCCCGGAACACGCCGGTGGCTTCAGAATGCCAAAACTCGCATTCCTTTAGGGAGATATGGTCGTTTTTCCAACTCGTAAAAGTTGATAATACCCCCCCCTGTTGAACTTTTCAAATTTCGACCGGACACGGGTTCTTCTCAAAACCAGCACCCTGACTCGAAAATTTTAAGGGGGTTTCAATGGTGCAGGTCATTTTTCTCGCTGAGGGTTCGTTTTCTGGCAATTTTCAAAACATTAATAAAATACGCAATTTTTTAGTCAAAATGCCACCCACAATGTCGCCGACTTTTTTTTCGATTCCCCATCCTCATGTACCAGTCGTTAACAGGAATGCATAGAAAAGTATTCTTCAAAATTTCGTGCGGTTTTTAGCGTCGTATAGCTAATAGTTTAGAAGATGCAGGCAGTCAAAGATGACCTACTTTGGGGGGTATTGAAAATTCATTAAAATGGGAAAAACCCTCTAAAACCTGGTTTTTTGTCCGAAATTTGGGCGAATGACCACATTTCGGATAGCCCTTGATCCAGGAACACGCCGGTGGCTTCAGAATGCCCAAAAATTTGCATTCGTTTAGGAGATATGGTCGTTTCCTCGTAAAAGTTGATAATACCCCTGTTGAAATTTTCAAATTTCGACCGGACGGGTTCTTCTCAAAAACCAACACCTGACTCGAAATTTAACGGCGGTTTCAATGGTGCAGGTCATTTTTTTTCCGAAACTTCCCTTTTTTTGGCAATTTGCGAAAACATTAATAAAATACGCAATTTTCAGTCAAAATGCCACCCCATTGTCGCCGATTTTTTTCGATTCCCCATCGTCATGTACCAGTCGTTAACAGGAATCATAGAAAAGTATTTTTAATTTACGTGCGGATTTCAGCGTCGTATAGCTAATAGTTTAGAAGATGCAGGCGATTAAAAATGACCTACTTTGGGGTAAAAGGGAAAAATTTATTAAAATAGGAAAACCCTCCCAAAAACCTATTTTCGTCGGGTTTGGGCAAGACCACATTTTTGGATAGCCCCGGGTCCAGGGGAAAACCCGGGGGCTTTTAGAATGCAAAATTCGCATTCCCTTTAGGGAAAGGGGTTTTTTGGGTCCCGGGGGGTTTGGCAAATCGAAAAGTTGTAATACCCCTGTTGAACTTTTTAAATTTCGACCGGACACGGATTCTTCTCAAAGCCAGCACCCCGACTCGAAATTTAACGGCGTTTCAATGGTGCGGGTCATTTTTTCGCTTAGGCTTCGTTTTCTGGCAATTTGCGAAAACATTAATAAAATACGCAATTTTTAGTCAAAAAGCCACCCACATTGTCGCCGATTTTTTTCGATTCCCCATCGTCATGTACCAGTCGTTAACAGGAATGGGAGAAAAGTATTCTTCAATTTACGTGCGGATTTCAGCGTCGTATAGCTTTGTTTTGAAGATGCAGGCAGTCAAAGATGACCTACTTTGGGAGTATTGAAAATTCATTAAAATGAGGGAAAAACCCCCTAAAAAACCCTAGTTTTTTTCCGGAATTTGGGCGAATGACCACATTTTTGGATAGCCCTTGATCCAGGGAAACGCCGGTTTCAGAATGCAAAATTCGCATTCGTTTAGGAGATATGGTCGTTTTTCAAATCGTAAAAGTTGATAAAACCCCCTGTTGAACTTTTCCCAAAATTTTTGACCCGGGCACGGATTCTTCTCAAAACCAGCACCGACTCGGGTTTTAACCCGGGTTTTAATGGTGCAGGTCATTTTTTCGCTGGGCTTCGTTTTTTTGGCAATTTGCGAAAACATTAATAAAATACGCAATTTTCAATTAAAATCCACCCCCATTGTCGCCGATTTTTTACGATTCCCTATCGTCATGTACCCCGTCGTTAACAGGAATGCATAGAGGGAAAAATATTCTTCAATTTCTTGCGGATTTCAGCGTCTATAGCTAATAGTTTAGAAGATGCAGGCAGGCAAAGAAGACCTCTTTTGGGGGGGTTGGAAAATTCATTAAAATGAGGGAAAAACCCCCCTAAAAACCCTAGTTTTTTGTCGGGTGGACGAATGACCACATTTTTTGGATAGCCCTTAAACCAGGGGAAAACGCCGGTGGCTTCAGAATGCCAAAAATTTGCATTCGTTTTTAGGGGAAAGGTCGTTTTACCAAATCGTAAAAGTTGATAATACCCCCCCCTGTTGAACTTTTCAAATTTCGACCGGACACGGGTTCTTCTCAAAGCCCGCACCCTGACTCGAAATTTAACGGCGGTTTCAAAGGTGGAGGGCTTTTTTTTCGCTGAGGCTTCGTTTTCTGGCAATTTTCGAAAACTTTAAAAAAATACGCAATTTTCAGTCAAAATGCCCCCCTTGTCGCCGATTTTTACGATTCCCTATCGTCATGTACCCCGTCTTAACAGGAATGCATAGAGAAAAGTATTCTTCCAATTTTCTTCGGATTTCAGCGTCGTATAGCTAATAGTTTAGAAATGCAGGCGTCCCAAAATGACCTACTTTGGGGTATTTAAAAATTCATTAAAATGGGAAAAACCCCCTAAAAAACCCTAGTTTTCGTCCGAATTGGACAAGGCCACATTTTCGGGGTGTTATCCCGGGGAAAACGCCGGTGGGTTCAGGGAAAGCCCAAAAATTTGCATTCGTTTAGGAATATTTGGGCGTTTTACCGTCGTAATTTTAGGAGATATGGTCGTTTTACCAAATCGTAAAAGTTGATAATACCCCCCCCTGTTGAACTTTTCAAATTTCGAGACCGGACACGGATTCTTCTCAAACCAGCACCCTGACTCGAAATTAACGGCGGTTTTCAATGGTGCAGGTCATTTTCTCGCTGAGGCTTCGTTTCTGGCAATTTGCGAAAACATTAATAAAATACGCAATTTTCAGTCAAAATGCCACCACATTGTCATATGCGATTTTTACGATTCCTATCGTCATGCGCAGTCGTTAACAGGAATGCATAGAGAAAAGTATTCTTCGATTTACGTGCGGATTTCAGCGTCGTATAGCTAATAGTTTAGAAGATGCAGGCAGTCAAAGATGACCTATTTTGGGGTATTGAAAATTCATTAAAATGAAGAAAACCACTCTAAAACCATGATTTTCGTCCCGAATTGGACGAACCAATACATTTTCGGATAGCCCTTGATCAGGAACACGCCGGTGGCTTCAGAATGCCAAATTCGCATTCGTTTAGGAATATGGTCGTTTTGCCAAATCGTAAAAGTTGATAATACCCCCTGTTAGACTTTTCAAATTTTCGACCGGACACTAGATTCTTCTCCAAACAACACCTGACTCGAAATTTAACGGCAGTTTCAATGGTGCAGTCATTTTCTGCTTTGAAACCCGTTTTCTGGCAATTTGAAACGATGGCAAATACGCAATTTTCAGTCAAAATGCCATTGTGCCGATTTTTTTACACGATTCCTATCGTCATGCTTACCAGTCGTTAACAGGAATGCACTTAGAGAAAGAAGTATTCTTCCAATTTACGTGCGGATTTCAGCTCGTATGGCTAATAGTTTAGAAGATTATGGTGATCAAAAGATGACCTACTTTGGGAGTATTGAAAATTCATTAAAATGAGAAAACCCTCCTAAAAACAGCAGTTTCGTCCAGGTGGACGAATGACCACATTTTCAGATACCCTTGATCCAGGAACACGCCGGTAGCTTCAGGTATTTTAAAGTGCGCATTCGTTTAGAATATGGTCGTTTACCAAATCATGGTGATAATACCCCTGTTGAACTTTCCATTCGACCGGACTAGATTCTTCTCAAAAACCAGCACTGACTCGAAAATTTGCTGGCGGTTTCAATGGTGCGAGTCATTTTTCTCGCTGAGCTTCGTTTTCTGTGAATTGCGAAAACAGTAATAAAATACGCAATTGCACAGTCAAAAATACCACCCACGTATCCGCCGATGCACACGATTCCCCCTATCGTCGTAACGCCAGTCGTTAACAGGAATGCGCAGAAAAGTATTCTTCGAATTTGCATTGGATTTCAGCGTCGTATGGCTAATAGTTTGAAGATAGGCGGTCAAAGATGACCTACTTTGGGTATTGAAAATTCATTAAAATGAGAGAAAACCCTCTAAAAACGCGTGGTTTTTCGTCCGGGTGGACGAATGACCACATTTTCCGGATAGCCCTTGATCCGGGGAACACGCCGGTGGCCTCCAGTACCCGGTCGCATTCGTTTGGGAGATATGGTCGTTTACCAAATCGTAAAGTTGATAATACCCCCTGTTTGAACTTTTCAATTTCGACCGGACTGGATTCCAACTATCAGCCAACCTGACTCGAATTTAACGGCAGTTTCAATGGTGCAGGTCATTTTCTCGCTGAGGCTTCGTTTCTGGCAATTTGCGAAAGCATTAATAAAATACGCAATTTTCAGTCAAATACCACCCACATTATCATGGATTTTTGTTCCTATCGTCATGTACCAGTCGTTAACGGGAATGCATAGAGAAGAAGTATTCTTCAATTTACGTACTTGGTTCCAGCGTCGTATAGCTAATAGTTTAGAATGCAGGCGGTCAAAGATGACCTACTTTGGGAGTAATGAAAAATTCATTAAAATGAAACCCTCTAAAAACCGTAGTTTTCGTCCAGATTGGACGAATGACCACATTTCGGATATTCCTTGATCCAGGAACGCCGGTAGCTAGGAATGCCAAAATTCGCACATTCGTTTTAGGAGATATGGTCGTTTGCCGTCGTAAAGTTGATAATACCCCTGTTAGATTTTCAATTTCGACCGGACACGGATTCTTGTAAACCAGCGCCCTGACTCAGTTGGCGGTTTCAGTAGTTGCAGGTCCCATTTCTCGCTGACGTTTTCTGGCAATTGCGAAAACGGCGGTAATAAAATACGCAATTTTCAGTCAAAATGCCACCCACATTGTCGCCGATTTTTACGATTCCCTATCGTCGTACCAGTCGTTAACAGAATAATCATGGAAAAGTATTCTTCAATTTACATTGGTTTCAGCGTCGTATAGCTAATAATTTAGAAAGATGCAGCTGATCAAGATGACCTACTTTTGGGGTATTGAAAATTCATTAAAATAGGAAAGCCTCTAAACATGGTTTTCTGATCGGTGGACGATGACCACATTTCGGATAGCCTTGATCAGAACACGCCGGTGGCTTCAGAATGCCAAATTCGCATTCGTTTAGGAATATGGTCGTTTGCAAATCGCTAAAAGTTGATAATACCCCCTGTTGAACTTTTTCAAATTTCGACCGGACACGGATTCTTCTCAAAGCCAGCACCCTGACTCGAAATTTAACGGCGGTTTTTCGTGGTGCAGGTCATTTCTCGCTGAAGGCTTCGTTTTTCTACAGCAATTGCGAAAACATTAATAAAATACGCAATTTTTCAGTCAAAATGCCACCCATTATCGCCGATTTTTACGATTCCCTATCATCATGTACCAGTCGTTAACAGGGAATGCATAAGAAAAGTATTCTTCAATTTACGTGCGGATTTCAGCGTCGTATAGCTAATAGTTTAAGTGCAGGCAGTCAAAAGATGACCTACTTTAGGAGTATTGAAAATTCATTAAAATGAGAAAACCCTCCCTAAAAACCGTAGTTTTCGTCCGAATTGGACGAATGACCACGATACCGGATTAGCCCGCTGATCCAGGAACACGCCGGTGGCTTCAGAATGCCATTCGCATTCGTTTACGAGAGATATGGTCTTTACCAAATCGTAAAGTTGATAATACCTGTTGAACTTTCAAATTTCGACCGGACACGGATTCTTCTC
Organism: Teleogryllus oceanicus; assembly: GCA_964035755.1. NCBI lineage: Eukaryota > Metazoa > Arthropoda > Insecta > Orthoptera > Gryllidae > Teleogryllus > Teleogryllus oceanicus. Next base: position 131,611,879 of record CAXIVR010000006.1, read on the forward strand.
GAAACCAGCACCTGACTCGAAATTTAACGGCGGTTTCAATGGTGCGGTCATTTTTCTCGCTGAGGCTTCGTTTTCTGGCAATTTGAAAGCATTAATAAAATACGAAATTTTCAGTCAAAATGCCACCCACATTGTCGCCGATTTTTTTACGATTCCTATCGTCATGTACCCAGTCTTAACAGGAATGCATAGAAAAGTATTCTTCAATTTACGTGCACGGATTTCAGCGTCGTATGGCTAATAGTTTAGAAAGATGCAGGCAGTCAAAGATAACCACTTACAGGAGTATTGAAATTCATTAAATGGGAAAAGCCCTCACAAAACCGTAGTTTTCGTCCGAATTGGACGAATAGCCACATTTTCGGATAGCCCGCCAGTCGGGAATACGCCGGTGGCTTCAGAATGCCAAATTCGCGACGTTTAAGGAATATGGTCGTTTGCAAATCGTAAAGGATTGATAATGCCCCCCTGTTGAACTTTCAAATTTCGACGGACACGAATTCTTCATAAAGCCAGCACCTGACTCGAAATTTAACGGCGGTTTCAATGGTACGGGCATTTTTCTCGCTTCAGGGCTTCGTTTTTCACCAACGATTTGAAAACATTAATAAATACGCAATTTTCAGTCAAAATGCCACCCATTGTCGCCGATTTTTACGATTCCCTATCGTCATGTACCAGTCGTTAACAGAATGCATAGAGAAAAGTATTCTTCAATTTACGTGCCAGTTCAGCGTCGTATAGCTAATGTTAGAAGATGCGGGCGGTCAAAGATGACCTGCACTTTGGGGTATTGAGAGATTCATTAAAATGAGGAAAACCACTCTAAAACCGTAGTTTCGTCGAAATTGGACAGACCTGACCACATTTTCGGATGACCCTTGGTCCAGGAACACGCCGGTGGCTTCAGAATGCAAAATTCGCATTCACGTTTTTAGGAGATATGGTCGTTTTGCCAAATCGTAAAAGTTGATAATACCCCTGTTGAACTTTCAAATTTCAGCCGGACACGCAGATTCTTCTCAGCCAGCACCCTGACTCGAAATTTAACAGCGGTTTCAATGGTGCAGGTCATTTTCTCGCTGAGCTTCGTTTTCTGGCAATTTGCGAAAGAAACATTAATAAAATACGCAATTTCGAGTCAAAATACACCACCCACAGCTATCGCCGGTGCACGATTCCCTATCGTCATGTTGCCAGTCGTTAACAGGAATGCATAGAAAAGTATTCTTCAGTTTACATTAGGATTTCAGCGTCCATTGTAACAATAGTTTGAAGATGCAGGCAGTCGAAGATGACCTACTTTAGGGTATTGAGAGATTCATTAAAATAGAGGAAAACCCTCTAAAAACCATAGTTTCTCGTCCGAATTGGACGAATGACCACATTTCGGATGACCCTTGATCCAGGAACACGCCGGTGGCTTCAAGTCACCAAAATTCGCATTCGTTTAGGAGATATGGTCGTTTTACCGTCGGCAAAGTTGATAATACCCCTGTTGAACTTTGGAATTTCGACCGGACACGGATTCTTCTGCAGCCAGCACCCTGACTCAAATTTAACAGCGGTTTCAATGGTGCAGTCATTTTTTCTCGCTGAGCTTCGTTTTCTGGCAATTTGCGAAAGCATTAATAAAATACGCAATTTTCCAGTCAAATGCCACCCACATTGTCGCCGATTTTTACGATTCCTATCGTCGTAACAGTCGTTAACTGGGAATGCATAGAAAAGTATTCTTCAATTTACGTTACGGATTTCAGCGTCGTATAGCTAATAGTTTGAAAGATGCAGGCAGTCAAAGAATGACCTACTTTGGGAGTATTGAAAATTCATTAAAATGGAAGAGCCACTCTAAAAACATGGTTTCGTCCGAATTGGACAGATGACCACATTTTCAGATGGCCAGCAGTCCAGGAACACGCCGGTGGCTTCAGATGCAAAAGATTCGCATTCGTTTAGGAAGATATGGTCGTTTACCAAATCGTAAAGTGATATGCTGTTGAACTTTCAGAATTTACGACTGGACACGGATTCTTCTCAGTAGCTTCCTGACTCGATTTAACGGCGGTTTCAATGGTGCAGGTCATTTTCTCCGCTGAGGCTTCGTTTTCTGGCCCAATTGCGAAAACATTAATAAAATACGCAATTTTCAGTCAAAATGCCACCCACATTGTCGCCGATTTTACGATTCCTATCGCCATGTGTACCAGTCGTTAACAGGAAATGCATAGAGAAAAGTATTCTTCAATTTACGTGCGGATTTCAGCGTCGTATAGCTAATAGTTTAGAAGATGGCAGTCAAAGATGACCTACTTTGGGAGGCATTGGAAAATTCATTAAAATGAGGAAACCTCTGCAGTAGTTTTCTGTCCGGAATTGGACGAATGACCACATTTTCGGACAGCCCTTGATTCAGGAACACGTCGGTGGCTTCAGAATGCCAAAATTGCATCTGTTTAGGAGATATGGTCGTTTTACCAAATCGTGTGCTGATAATACCCCCTGTTGAACTTCTTTCAAATTTCGACCGACACGGATTCTTCTCAAAGCCAGCACCCATGTACCAGTCGTTACCAGGAATAAAACATTATAAAATACGCCATTTTCAGCCAAAATGCCACCCACATTGTCGCCGTTTTTTTACGATTCGCTAACGTCATGTACCAGTCGTTACCAGGAATGCATAGAGAAAAGTATTCTTCAATTTGCGTGCGGATTTCAGCGTCGTATAGCTAATAGTATAGAAGATGCAGGCAGTCAAACATGACCTACTTTGGGGAGTATTGAAAATTCATTAAAATGAGGAAAACCCTCTAAAACTGTAGTTTTGTCCGGAATCTGACGATGACCACATTTTCGGATGCCAGCCCTTGATCCAGGAACACGCCGGTGGCTTCAGAATGCCAAAATTGCAATTGTTTTAGGAGATATGGTCGTTTACTAAATCTCGTGTTGATAATAATTTCCTCAGAACTTCTTTCAAATTTCGACCGGACACGGATTCTTCTCAAAGCCAGCACCCTGACTCGAAATTTAACGGCGGTTTCCATGGTGCAGGTCATTTCTGCTGAGGCTTCGTTTTCTGGCAATTTGCGAAAACATTAATAAAATACGCAATTCAGTCAAAAATGCCACCCACATTGTCGCCGATTTTTACGATTCCTATCGTCATAAAAATTGTGTCGTTAACAGAATGCATAGGAGAAAGTATTCTTCAATTTACGTGCGGATTTCAGCGTCGTATATTAATAGTTTAGAAGATGCGGGCAGTCAAAGATGACCTACTTTGGGAGTATTGAAAATTCATTAAAATGAGGAAACCTCTAAACCGTAGTTTTCGTCCGAATTGACGAATGACCACATTTTCGGATAGCCCTTGATTCAGGGAACACGCTGGTGGGCTTCAGAATGCCAAAATTCGCATTCATTTAGGAGATATGGTCGTTTTACCAAATCGTAAAGCGATAATACCCCCTGTTGAACTTTTCAAATTTCGACCGGACACGGATTCTTCCTCAAAAGCCAGCACCCTGACTCGAAATTTAACGCGCGGTTTCAATGGTGCAGGTCATTTTTTCAAGTTGAGGCTTGCTTTCATAAATTTGCAAAAACATTAATAAAATACGCCATTTTCAGTCAAAATGCCACCCACATTGTCGTTGATTTTTTTACGATTCCCTATCGTCATGCACCAGTCGTTAACAGGAATGCATAATGAAAGTATTCTTCAATTTACGTGCGGATTTCAGCGTCGTATAGCTAATAGTTTAGAAGATGCAGGCAGTCAAAGATGACCATTTCAGAGATTGAAAATTCATTAAAATGAGGAAAACCTCTAAAACGTAGTTTTCGTCCGAATTGGACGAATGACCATGATTTTCGATAGCCCTTAATTCAGGAACACGCCGGTGGCTTCAGGAATGCCAAAATTCGCATTCGTTTAGAGATATGGTCACTACTCAAATCGTAAAAGTTGATAATACCCCCTGTTGAACTTTTCAAATTTCGACCGACACGGATTTCCTCAAAGCCAGCACTTGACTCGAAATTAACGGCGGTTTAATGGTGCAGGTCATTTTTCGTTGGAGGCTTCTGTTTTCTGGCACTCGGCAAAAACATTAATAAAATACGCACTTTTCAGTCAAAATGCCACCCACATTGTCGCCGATTTTTACGATTCCCTATCGTCATACCAGTCGTTAACAGGAATGCATAGAGAAAGTATCTTTCAATTTACGTGCGGATTTCAGCGTCGCATAGCTAATAGTTTAGAAGATGCAGGCAGTCAAAGATGACCTACTTTGGGAGTATTGAAAATCATTAAAATGAGGAAAACCTCTAAAACTGTGTTTTGGTCCGAATTGGACGAATGACCACATTTTCGGATAGCCCTGATTCAGGAACACGCTGGTGGCTTCAGAATGCCAAAATTCGCATTCGTTTAGAGATATGGTCATTTACCAAATCGTAAAAGTTGATAATAATTTCCTGCTGAACGAACTTCTTCAAATTTCGACCGGACACGGATTCTTCTCAAAGCCAGCACCCTGACTCGAAATTTAACGGCGGTTTCAATGGTAGGTCATTTCTTCGCTGAGGCTTCGTTTTCTGGCAATTTGCGAAAACATTAATAAAATACGCAATTTTCAATGTAATGCCACCCACATTGTCGTCGATTTTTTACGATTCCCTATCGTCATGTACCAGTCGTTAACAGGAATGCATAGAGAAAGTATTCTTCAATTTACGTGATTTCAGCGTCGTATAGCTAATAGTTTGTAGATGCAGGCAGCTTCAAAGATGACCTACTTTGGGAGTATTGAAAATTCATTAAATGAGGAAAACCTCTAAAACCGTAGTTTTCGTCCGAATTGACGAATGACCACATTTTGATACAAATCTCTTGATCCAGGAACACGCTGGTGGCTTCCAGGGAATGCCAAAATTGCATTCGTTTAGAGATATGGTCGTTTTACCAAATCGTGTGCTGATAATAATTTCCTGTTGAACTTTTCAAATTTCGACTGACACGATTCTTTCCTGAAGCCAGCACTTGACTCGAAATTTAACGGTATGGTTTCCAATAGCAGGTCATTTTTTCTCGCTGAGGCTTGCTTTCTGGGCAATTTGCGGTAACATTAATAAATACGCAAATTTCAGTCAAAATGCCACCCACATTGTCGCCGATTTTTACGATCTCCCTATCGTCATGTACCAGCGTTAACAGGAATGCATAGAGAAAGTATTCTTCAATTTACGTGCGGATTTCAGCGTCGTATAGCTATTAGTTTAGAAGATGCACAGTCAAGATGACCTGTACTTTGGGAGTATTGAAAATTCATTAAAATGAGGAAACCTCTAAAACCGTAGTTTTCGTCCGAATTGACGAATGACCACATTTTCGGATAGCCCTTGATCCAGGAACACGCGCAGGCTTCAGAATGCCAAAATTCGCATCGCCAGAGATATGGTCGTTTTTACCAAATCGTGTGCTGATAATAATTCCCAAAGTTGAACTTTTCAAATTTCGACCGACACGGATTCTTCCTCAGCCAGCACCCTGACTCGAAATTTAACGGCGGTTTCACGGTGCAGGTCATTTTTCTCGCTGAGGCCGTTTTCTGGCAATTTGCGAAAACATTAATAAATACGCACTTTAGTCAAATGCCACCCATTGTCGCCGATTTTTTTTGATGATTCCCTATCGTCATGTACCAGTCGTTAACAGGAATGCATAGAGAAAAGATTCTTCAATTTACGCGGATTTCAGCGTCAAGGCTAATAGCTTAGGAAGATGCAGGCAGTCAAAGATGACCTAATGGGGAGTATTGGAAAATTCATTAAAATGAGGAAAACCCTCTAAAAATCCGTAGTTTTGGTCCGAAATCTGGATCGAAATGACCATTTTCGGATAGCCAGCCCTGATCCAGGGAACACGCCGGTGGCTTCAGAATGCCAAAATTGCATTCGTTTAGAGAGAGATATGGTCGTTTTACCAAATCGTAAAGCTGGGATAATACCCCCTGTTGAACTCTTTCAAATTTCGACTGACACGATCTTTCTCAAAGCCAGCACCCTGACTCGAAATTTAACGGTTTCAATGGTGCAGGTCATTTTTCGCTGAGGCTTCGTTTTCTGGCAATTTGCGAAACATTAATAAAATACGCAATTTTCAGTCAAAAATGCCACCACATTGTCGCCGATTTTACGATTCCCTATCGTCATGTACCAGTCGTTAATAGGAATGCATATAGAGAAAGCATTCTTCAATTTACGTGCGGATTTCAGCGTCGTATAGCCAGTTTAGAAGATGCAGGCAGTCAAAGATGACCTACTTTGGGGAGTATTGAAATTAATAAAATGAGGAAAACCCTCTAAAAACCGTAGTTCGTCCGAATTCGACGAATGACCACATTTTCGGATAGCCCTTGACCCAGGGAACACGCTGGTGGCTTCAGAATGCCAAAATTCGCATTCGTTTAGGAGATATGGTCGTTTTACCAAATCGTAAAAGTTGATAATACCCCCCCTGTTGAACTTTTCAAATTCCCGACTGACACGGATTCTTCTCAAAGCCAGCACCCTGACTCGAAATTTAATCTATGGTTCTTGTAATGGTGCATCATTTTCTCTGCTGAGGTTTCGTTTTCTTGGCAATTTGCGAAAACATTAATAAATACGCAATTTTCAGTCAAAATGCCACCCACATTGTCGCCGATTTTACGATTCTCTATCGTCATGCGTACCAGTCGTTAACAGGAATGCATGGAGAAAGTATTCTTCAATCCCATGCGGATTTCAGCGTCGTATAGCCAGTTTAGAAGATGCAGGCAGTCAAAGATGACTCATTTTGGGAGTAGTATTGAAAAATTCATTAAATGAGGAAAACCCTCTAAAACTGTAGTTTTCGGGTCCGAATTCGACGAATGACCATATTTTCGGATAGCCCTTGATCCAGGGAATACGTTGGTGGCTTCCAGAATGCCAAAATTGCATTCGTTTAGAGATATGGTCGTTTTACCAAATCGTGTGTTGATAATAATTTCCTGTTGAATCCCTTTTCAAATTTCGACCGACACGGATTCTTCAAAGCCAGCACCCTGACTCCGAAATTTAACGGCGGTTTCAATGGTAGGTCATTTTTTCTCGCTGAGGCTTCGTTTTCTGGCAATTTGCGAAAGACACAAATACGCAATTTTCAGTCAAAATGCCACCTACATTGTCGCCGCCGATTTTTTTACGATTCCCTATCGTCATGTACCAGTCGTGTTAACAGGAATGCATAGAGAAAAGTATTTCTTCAATTTACGTGCGGATTTCAGCGTCGTAGCTAATAGTTTCCAGAAGATGCAAAGTCAAAGATGACCTACTTTGGGAGTATTGAAAATTCATTAAAATGAGGAAAACCCTCTAAAACTTCAGCGTAGTTTTTGTCCGAATTCGACGAATGACTACATTTTCGGATAAATCTTGATCCAGGGAATACGTTTGGTGGCTTCAGAAATGCCAAAATTCGCATTCGTTTAGAGATATGGTCGTTACCAAATCAGGTGCTGATAATAATTTCTGTTGAATCCTTTCAAATTTCGACCGGACACGGATTCTTCTCAAACAGCACCTTGACTCGAAATTCTAACGGCGGCTCAATGGTGCAGGTCATTTTTCCGCTGAGGCTTGCCGCAATTTGCGAAAACATTAATAAAATACGCAATTTTCAGTCAAAATGTCACCCACATTTGTCGCCAGATTTCACACTCATCGTCATGTACCAGTCGTTAACAGGAATACAGGAGAAAAAGTATTTCTTCAATTTACGTGCGGATTTCAGCGTCATAGCTAATAGTTTAGAAGATGCGGCAGTCAAAGATGACCTACTTCGGGAGTATTGAAAATTCATTAAAATGAGGAAAACCTCTAAAATCAGAAGTGTCCGAAATGGACGAATGACCACATTTTGGATAGCCCTTGACCCAGGGAACACGCTGGTGGCTTCAGAATGCCAAAATTCGCATTCGTTTAGGAGAGATATGGTCGTTTTAACAAATCGTAAAGTTGATAATACCCCCTGTTGAACTTCAAATTTCGACCGACACGGATTCTTCTGAAGCCAGCACCTGACTCGAAATTTAACGGTGGCGGTCTAATGGTGCAGGTCATTTTTTCGCTGAGGCTTCGTTTTCTGGCACCTATGTTACTAATAAATACGCAATTTTCAGTCAAATGCCACCCATTGTCGCCGATTTTTTTACGATTCCCTATCGTCATGTACCAGTCGTTAACAGGAATGCATAGAGAAAAGTATTCTTCAATTTACGTGCGGATTTCAGCGTCGTATAGCTAAATGAAGATGCAGGCAGTCGCGATGACCTACTTTGGGAGAAAATAGAAAATTCATTAAAATGAGAAAACCCTCTTAAAAATCGTGTTTTTATCCTGAATTGACGAATGACCACATTTTCGGATAGTCTTGATTCAGGAAGACACAGGGCCTAGAATGCCAAAATTGCATTCGTTTAGGAGATATGGTCGTTTTACCAAATCGTGCTGATAATACCCCCTGGGTTGAATCCTTTTTCAAATTTCGACCGACACGGATTCTTCTCAAAGCTGGGCACCCTGACTCTGAAATTCTAATGGCGGTTCTTAATGGTGCAGGCTATTTTTTTTCTCGCTGAGGCTTCGTTTTCTGGCAGCAATTTGCGAAAACATTTAATAAAATATGTAATTTTCAGTCAATACACTCACATTGTCGCTGATTTTTTGCGATTCCTATCGTCATGTAAATTAGTCACAGGAATGCATAGAAAGTATTCTTCAATTTATGTGCGGATTTCAGCCCGCCGCCGAATTGGACGAATGACCACATTTTCGGATAGCCCTTGATCCGGAACACGCCGGTGGCTTCAGAATGCCAAAATTCGCATTCGTTTAGGAGATATGGTCGTTTTACCAAATCGTAAAAGCTGATAATACTCCCTGTTAACTTTCTTTCAAATTTCGACCGACACGATTCTTCTCTAAAGCCAGCACCCTGACTCGAACTTAACGGCGGTTTCAATGGTGCAGGTCATTTTTTCGTTGAGGCTTCGTTTTCGGCAATTTGCGAAAACATTAATAAAATACGCACTTTTCAGTCAAAATGCTAACGCACATTGTCGCCGATTTTACGATTCCCTATCGTCATGTACCAGTCGTTAACAGGAATGCATAGAGAAAGTATTTTCAATTTACGTGCGGATTTGCCGTCGTATAGCTAATAGTTTAGAAGATGCAGGCAGTCAAAGATGACCTACTTTGGGAGGCATTGAAAATTCATTAAATGAGGAAAACTCCTCTAAAACCGTAGTTTTGTCCGAATTGACGAATGACCGCTTTCGGACAGCCCTGATCCAGGAACACGCTGGCGGCTTCAGAATGCCAAATTGCATTCGTTTAGGAGATATGGTCGTTTTACCAAATCGTGTGCTGATAATAATTTCCCCGTTGAACTTTCAAATTTCGACCGGACACGGATTCTTCTCAAAGCCAGCACCCTGACTCGAAATTTAACGGCGGTTTCCAATGGTGCAGGTCATTTTTTCATGAGGCTTCTGTTTTCTGGCAATTTGCGAAAACACACAAAATACGCAATTTTCAGTCAAAAATGCTACCCACATTGTCGCTGATTTTTTTACGATTCTATCGTCATGTACCAGTCAGCATTGAGAATTACGAGAAAAGTATCTTCAATTTACGTGCGGATTTCAGCGTCGTATAGCTAATAGTTTAAATATAGCAGTCAAAAGGATGAACTTACTTGGGAGTATTAAAAATTCATTAAAATGGAGGAAACCTCTTAAAAACCATAGTTTTGGTCCGAATTGACGAATGACTACATTTTCGGATACAGTCTTGATCCAGGGAACACGCTGGTGGCTTCAGGAATGACAAAATTGCATTCGTTTAGGAGATATGGTCGTTTTACCAAATCGCAGTTGATAACACTTCCGTTGAACTTTTCAAATTCTGACCGGACACGGATTCTTCTCAAAGCCAGCAATTCTGACCTTGAAATTTAACGGCGGCTTCAATGGTATCATTTTTCTCGCTGAGGGGCTTCGTTTTCGGCAATTTATGAAAACATTAATAAAATACGCAATTTTCAGTCAAAATGCCACCCACATTGTCGCCGATTTTTTTACGATTCCCTATCGTCATGTACCAGTCGTTAACAGGAATGCATAGAGAAAAGTATTCTTCACTTACGTGCGGATTTCAGCGTCGTATAGCTAATAGTTTAGAAGATGCAGGCAGTCAAAGATGACCTGTTAGAGTATTGGAAATTCATTAAAATGAGGAAAACCTCTAAAAACTGTAGTTTTCGTCCGAATTGACGAATGGACCACATTTTCGGATAGCCCTTGATCCAGGGAACACGCCGGTGGCTTCAGAATGCCAAAATTCGCATTCGTTTAGAGATATGGACTGCTTTACCAAATCGTACAAGTTGATAATACCCCCCCTGTTGAACTTTTCAAATTTCGACTGACACGGATTCTTCAGCCAGCACCCTGACTGAAATTAACGGCGGTTTCAATGGTGCAGGCTATTTTTTCCGCTGAGGCTTGCTTTCGGGCAATTTGCGAAAACATTAATAAATACGCAATTTTTCAGTCAAAATGCCACCCACATTGTCGCCGATTTTTTTACGATTCCCTATCGTCATGTACCAGTCGTTAACAGGAATGCATAGAGAAAAGTATTCTTCAATCTACGTGCGGATTTCAGCGTCGTATAGCTAATAGTTTAGAAAGATGCGGCAGTCAAAGATGACCTACTTTGTGAGTATTGAAAATTCATTAAAATGAGGAAACTCTAAAACCGTAGTTTTCGTCCGAATTGACGAATGACTGCTTTTCGGATAGCCCTTGATCCAGGGAACACGCCGGTGGTTTCCAGAATGCCAAATTCGCATTCGTTTAGGAGATATGGTCGTTTTACCAAATCGTAAAGTTGATAATACTCCCCTGTTGAACTTTTCAAATTTCGACCGGACACGGATTCTTCTCAAAGCCAGCACCCTGATTCTCGAAATAACGGCGGTTTCCAATGGTGCAGGTCATTTTTCTCGCTGAGGCTTCGTTTCTTCGGGCAATCGAAAACATTAATAAAATACGCCATTTTCAGTCAAAATGCCACCCACATTGTCGCCGATTTTTTTACGATTCCCTATCGTCATGTACCAGTCGTTAACAGGAATGATAGAGAAAAGTATTCTTTCAATTTATGCGATTTCAGCGTCGTATAAAGCATAGTTTAGAAGATGTGGCAGTCAAAGATGACTTACTTTGGGAGTATTGAAATTCATTAAAATGAGGAAAACCTCTAAAAACCGTAGTTTTCGTCCGAATTGACGAATGACCATTTTCGGATACAGTCTCTTGATCCAGGGAAACATGCCGGTGGCTTCAGAATGCCAAAATTGCGAATTCGTTTAGAGATATGGTCGTTTTACCAAATCGTAAAAGTTGATTATAGCAATTTCCTGTTGAACTTTTCAAATTTCGACCGGACACGGATTCTTCTCAAAGCCAGAACCCTGAATCGAAATTTAACGGCGCTCTAATGGTGCAGGTAATTTTTCTCGCTGAGGCTTCTGCTTTTCGGCAATTTTATGAAAACATTAATAAAATACGCACTCAGTCAAAATGCCACCCATTGTCGCCGATTTTACGATTCCCTATCGTCATGTACCAGTCGTTAACAGGAATGCATAGAGAAAGTATTTTCCAATTTACGTGCGGATTTCAGCGTCGTATAGCTAATAGTTTAGAAGATGCGGGCAGTCAAAGATGACCTACGTTCGGAGCATTGAAAATTCATTAAAATGAGGAAACCTCTAAAACTGCAGTTTTCATCCGAATTGGACGAATGACCACATTTTCGGATAGCCCTTGACCCAGGAACACGCCGGTGGCTTCAGAATGCCAAAATTCGCATTCGTTTAGGAGATATGGTCGTTTTACCAAATCGTAAAAGTTGATAATACCCCCCCCTGTTGAACTTTTCAAATTTCGACCGGACACGGATTCTCTCAAAGCCAGCACCCTGACTGGAAATTTAACGGCGGTTTCAATGGTGCAGGTCATTTTTCTGCTGAGGCTTCGTTTTCTGGCAATTTGCGAAAACATTACTAAAATACGCACTTCAGTCAAAATGCACCCACATTGTCGCCGATTTTTTACGATTCCCTATCGTCATGTAAATTAGTCGTTAACAGGAATGCATAGAGAAAAAGTATTCTTCAATTTACGTGCGGATTTCAGCGTCGTATAGCTAATAGTTTAGAAGATTTAGCGCAGTCAAAGATGACCTACTTTGGGAGTATTGAAAATTCATTAAAATGAGAAAACCTCTAAAACTGTGTTTTCGTCCGGGAATTGGACGAATGACCATATTTCGGATAGCCCTTGATTCAGGAACATGCTGTAGGCTTCAGAATGCCAAAATTCGCATTCGTTTAGAGATATGGTCGTTTACCAAATCGTAAAGTTGATAACACCCCCTCTGCTGAACTTCTTTTCAAATTTCGACCGACACGGATTCTTCTCTGTGCCAGCACCCTGACTCGGAAATTTAACGGCGGTTTCCAATGGTGCAGGCTGGTTTTTCTCGCTGAGGTTTCTGTTTTCTGGCAATTCCAGAAAACATTAATAAATACGCAATTTTCAGTCGTAATGCCACCTCTACATTGTCGCTGATTTTTTTACGATTCCCTATCGTCATGTACCAGTCACAACAGGAATGCATAGAGAAAAGTATTCTTCAATTTACGTGCGGATTTCAGCAATGTATAGCTAATAGCGAAGATGCGGGCAGTCAAAGATGACCTAACTTTGGGAGTATTGAAAATTCATTAAAATGAGGAAAACCCTTCAAAATCAGAACCGAATTGACGAATGACTACATTTTCGGATACAGTCTTTGATCCAGGGAACACGCCGGTGGCTTCAGAATGCCAAATTCGCATTCGTTTAGGAGATATGGTCGTTTACTAAATCGTAAAGTTGATAATAATTTCTGTTGAACTTTTCAAATTTCGACTGACACGGATTCTTTCAAAGCCAGCACCGACTCGAAATTTAACGGCGGCTTCCATGGTGCAGGTCATTTTTCGAGGCTTGCTTTCGGCAATTTGCGAAAATATTACAAATACGTAATTTTCAGTCAAATGCCACCCACATTGTCGCCGCTGATTTTTTTACGATTCCTCATCGTCATGTACCAAGCCGTTAACAGGAATGCATAGAGAAAAGTATTCTTCAATTTACGTGCGGATTTCAGCGTCGTATAGCCAATAGTTTAGAAGATGCGGGCAGTCAAAGATGACCTACTTTATATATTGAAAATTCATTAAAATGAGGAAAACTCTAAACCGTAGTTTTCGTCCGAATTGACGAATGACCACATTTTCGGATAGCCCTTGATCCAGGAACACGCCGGTGGCTTCAGAATGCCAAAATTGCATTCGTTTAGAGATATGGTCGTTTTACCAAATCGTAAAAGCGATTATACCCCGTTGAACTTTTCAAATTTCGACCGGACACGGATTTTCTCAAAGCCAGCACCCTGGACTCTCGAAATTTAACGGTATGTTTCAATGGTGCAGGTCATTTTTCTGCTGAGGCTTGCTTTCTGGCAATTGCGGAAAAACATTAATAAATAAATACGCAATTTTCAGTCAAAATGCCACCCATATTGTCGCCGATTTTACGATTCTATCGTCATGTACCAGTCGTTAACAGGAATGCATAGAAAGTATTCTTCAATTTACGTGCGGATTTCCAGCGTCGCATAGCTAATAGTTTAGAAGATGCAGGCAGTCAAAGATGACCCATTTTGGGAGTATTGAAATTCATTAAATGAGAAAACCCTAAAACCGTAGTTTTGTCCGAATTGGACGAATGACCATTTTCGGATAGCTCCTGATCCAGGGAACACGTTGAGGGTTTCAGAATGCCAAAATTGCATTCGTTTAGGAGATATGGTCGTTTCACTAAATCGTAAAAGTTGATAATACTTCCTGTTGAACTTCTTTTCAAATTTCGACCGACACGGATCTTCTCAAAGCCAGCACCCTGACTCGAAATTTAACGGCGGTTTCAATGGTGCAGGTCATTTACCGCTGAGTTTCTGTTTTCTGGCAATTTGCGAAAACATTAATAAAATACAATTTTCGTCAAAATGCCACCCACATTGTCGCCGATTTTTTACGATTCCCTATCGTCATGTACCAGTCGTTAACAGGAATGCATAGAGAAAAGTATTCTTCAATCTCTACGTGCGGATTTCATGTCGTATAGCTAATAGTTTAGAAGATGCAGGCAAACAAAGATGACTCCATTTTGGGAGTATTGAAAATTCATTAAAATAAGGAAAACTCTCTAAATACCGTAGTTTTCGTCCGAATTGGACGAATGACCACATTTTCGGATAGCCCTTGATCCAGGGAACACGCCGGTGGCTTCAGAATGCCAAAATTCGCATTCGTTTAGGAGATATGGTCGTTTTACCAAATCGTAAAAGTTGATAATAATTTCGTTGAACTTTTTCAAATTTCGACTGACACGGATTCTTCCTCAGCCAGCACCCTGATTCTCGAAATTTAACGGGCGGTTTCAATGGTGCAGGTCATTTTTCTCGCTGAGGTCGTTTTCTGGCAATTTGCGAAAACATTAATAAAATACGCAATTTTCAGTCAAATGCCACCCACATTGTCGCCGATTTTTTACGATTCCCTATCGTCATGTACCAGTCGTTAACAGGAATGCATAGAGTAAAGTATTCTTCAATTTACATGCGATTTCAAAGTGTCGTATAGCTAATAGTTTAGAAGATGGGCAGTCAAAGATGACCTACTTTGGGAGCATTGAAAATTCATTAAAATGAGGAAAACCTCTTAAAAACTGCAGTTTTCGTCCGAATTAACAATGACCATATTTTCGATGCCAGCTCCTTGATCCAGGGAACAATGCCGAGGCTTCAGAATGCCAAAATTCGTATCTGTTTAGGGAGATATGGTCGTTTTACCAAATCGTAAAAAGTTGATAATACTCTGTTGAACTTCTTTTCAAATTGACCGGACAAGGATTCTCCTCAAAGCCAGCACCCTGACTCGAAATTTAACGGCGGTTTCAATGGTGCAGGTCATTTTTTCTCGCTGAGGCTTCGCTTTCTGGGCAATTTGCGAAAACATTAATAAAATACGCCTTTTTCAGTCAAAATGCCACCCACATTGTCGCGATTTTTTTACGATTCCCTATCGTCATGTACCAGTCGTTAACAGGAATGCATAGAAAGTATTCTTCAATTTACGCGGATTTCAGCGTCGTATAGCTAATAGTTTAGAAGATGCAGGCAGTCAAAGATGACCTACTTTGGGAGTATTGAAAATTCATTAAAATGAGGAAACCCTCTAAAAACCGTAGTTTTCGTCCGAATTGGACGAATGACCACATTTTCGAGCAGCCCTTGACCCAGGGTACATGCCGGTGGCTTCAGAATGCCAAAATTCGCATTCGTTGTAGATATGGTCGTTTTACCAAATCGTAAAGTTGATAATACCCCCGTTGAACTTCTTTCAAATTCCCCGACCGACACGGATTCTTCTCAGTTGCACTTGACTCCGAAATTCTAACGGCGGTTTCAATGGTGCAGGCCGTTTCTTCGCTGAGGTTTCTGTTTTCAAGTACTATGAAAACATTAATAAAATACGCAATTTCAGTCAAATAAGCACCACATTGTCGCCGATTTTACGATTCCTTTATCGTCATACCAGTTGTTAATAGGAATGCATAGAAAGTATTTTCAATTTACGTGATTTCAGCGTCGTATAGCTAATAGTTTAGGGAAGATGCGCAGTCAAAGATGACTTACTTTGGGAGTATATTGAAAATTCATTAAAATGAGGAAACCCTCTAAAACCGTAGTTTTCGTCCGAATTGGACGAATGACTATATTTTCGGATAGCCCTTTGATTCAGGGAAATACGCCAGGCTTCAGAATGCCAAAATTCCGCATTCGTTTAGAGATATGGTCGTTTTACCAAATCGTAAAAGTTGGATTATACCCCCGTTGAACTTTTCACCTCGACCGGACACGGATTCTTTCTCAAAGCCAGCACCCTGACCTCGAAATTCTAACGGCGTTTCAATGGTGCAGGTCATTTCTGCTGAGGCTTCGTTTTCGCAATTTTGCGAAACATTAATAAAATACGCAATTTTCAGTCAAAATGCCACCCACATTGTCGCCGATTTTTACGATTCCTTATCGTCATGTACCAGTCAAAAATAATAGGAATGCATAGAGAAAAGTATTCTTCAATTTACGTGCGGATTTCAGCGTCGTATAGCTAATAGCTTAGAAGATGCAGGCAGTCAAAGATGACCTACTTTGGGAGTATGAAAATTCATTAAATGAGGAAACCTCTAAACTGTAGTTTTCGTCCGAATTGACGAATGACCACATTTTCTTGATAGCCCTTGATCCAGGGAATACGCCGAGGGCTTCCAGAATGCCAAAATTCGCATTCCGTTTAGAGATATGGTCGTTTTACCAAATCGTAAAAGTTGATACAATTCCTGTTGAACTTTTCAAATTTCGACCGGACACGATTCTTCAAAGCCAGCACTTGACTCGAAATTTACGCTATGGTTTCAATGGTGTAGGTCATTTTTCTCGCTGAGGCTTGCTTTCGGCAATTTGCGAAAATATTAATAAAATACGCAATTTTCATCGTACCACCCACATTGTCGCTGATTTTTTACGATTCCCTATCGTCATGTACCAGTCGTTAACAGGAATGCATAGAGAAAAGTATCTTCAATTTACGTGCGGATTTCAAATGTCGTATAGCTATTAGCGTTTAGAAGATGCAGGCAGTCAAAGATGACCTACTTTGGGAGTATTGAAAATTCATTAAAATGAGGAAAAACCTCTAAACCGTAGTTTTCTGGTCCGAATTGACGAATGACCACATTTTCGGATAGCCCTGATTCAGGAATACGCCGTAGGGCTTCAGAATGCCAAATTCGCATTCGTTTAGAGATATGGTCGTTTTACCAAATCGTAAAAGTTGATAATAATTTTCCGTTGAACTTTTCAAATTTTGACCGGACACGGATTCTTCTCTTCTAAAGCCAGCAACTTGACTCGAAATTGAATGGCACTTTAATGGCAGGTCATTTTCTCGGCTGGAGGCTTCGTTTTCTGGCAATTTATGAAAACATTAATAAAATACGCAATTTTTCAGTCAAATGCCACCCACATTGTCGCTGATTTTTTTACGACTTATCGTCATGTACCAGTCGTTAACAGGAATTGATAGAGAAAAGTATTCTCAATTTACGTGGATTTCAGTATCGTATAGCTAATAGCTTGAAGATGCAGGCAGTCAAAGATGACCTACTTTGGGTATTGAAAAATTCATTAAAATGAGGAAACCAAAACCGTGCTTTGTCCGAATTGACGAATGACCATTTTCGGATAGCCCTTGATCCAGGGAATACGCCGGTGGCTTCAGAATGCCAAATTCGTATCTGTTTAGGAGAGATATGGCTGCTTTTACAAATCGTAAAAGTTGATAATACTCCCTGCTGAACTTTTCAAATTTCTGACTGACACGGATTCTTTCAAAGCCAGCACCTGATTCTCGAAATTTTACGGCGGTTTCAATGGTGCAGGTCATTTTTTCTCAGTTGAGGATCTGCTTTCTGGCACTGCGAAAACATTAATAAATACGCAATTTTCAGTCAAAATGCCAACGACATTGTCGCCGATTTTCACGATTCCCTATCGTCATGTACCAGTCGTTAACAGGAATGCATAGAGAAAAGTATTCTTCAATTTACGCGGATTTCAGCGTCGGCAGCTAATAGTTTAGAAGATGCAGGCAGTCAAAGATGACCCACTTTGGGAGTATTGAAAATTCATTAAAATGAGGAAACTTAAAAACTGTAGTTTTCGTCCGAATTGACGAATGACCACATTCTCGGATAGCCCTGATCCAGGGAACACGTTGGCAGGTTTGGTGAGCTCAAAATCTGCATTCAGTTTAGGAGATATGGTCGTTTTACCAAATCGTAAAAGTTGATAATACCCCCTGTTGAACTTCTCTTTTCAAATTTCTGGACTGACACGGATTCTTCTCAAAGCCAGCAACTTGACTCTCGAAATTTACGGCGGTTTCAATGGTGCAGGTCATTTTTCTCGCTGGAGTTTCTGCTTTCTGGCAATTTGCGAAAACATTAATAAAATAATATGCACTTTTCAGTCAAAATGCCACCCACATTGTCGCCGATTTTTTACGATTCCTATCGTCATGTACCAGCTGTTACCAGGAATGCATAGAGAAAAGTATTCTTCAATTTACGTGCGGATTTCAGCGTCGTATAGCGCCATAGTTTGTGAAGATGCAGGCAGTCAAAGATGACCTACTTTGGGGAGTATTGAAAATTCATTAAAATGAGGAAAACCTCTAAAACTGTGTAGTTTTCGTCCGAAATTGACGAATGACCACATTTTCGGATAGCCCTTGATCCAGGGAATTACGCCGGTGGTTTCCAGAATGCCAAATTGCATTCGTTTAGAGATATGGTCGTTTTAACAACCGTAAAGTTGATAATAATTTCCTGTTGAACTTTCAAATTTCACCGACACGGATCTTTCTCAAAGCCAGCACCCTGACTCGAAATTTAACGGCGGTTTCAATGGTGCAGGTCATTTTTCTCGCTGAGGCTTCGTTTTCTGGGCAATTTGCGAAAACATTAATAAAATACGCAATTTTCAGTCAGCCGCCACCCACATTGTCGCCGATTTTTTTACGATTCCTATCGTCATGTACCAGTCGTGCCACAGGAATGTATAGGAGAAAGTATTCTCAATTTGATGCGGATTTCAGCGTCGTATAGCTAATAGTTTAGAAGATGCAGGCAGTCAAAGATGACCTACTTTGGGAGTATTGAAAATTCATTAAAATGAGGGAAAACTCCCTAAAAACCGTAGTTTTGTCCGAATTGACGAATGACCATACTTCGATATTAGCCTCGATCCAGGGAACACGCCGGTGGCTTCAGAATGCCAAAATTCGCATTCGTTTAGAGATAAGGTCGTTTTACCAAATCGTGCGTTGATAATACTCCCTGTTGAACTTTTCAAATTTCTGACTGGCCATTGATTCTTCAAAGCCAGCACCCTGACTCGAAATTTAACGGCGGTTTCAATGGTGCAGGTCATTTTTCTCGCTGAGGCTTCGTTTTCTGGCAATTTGCGAAAACATTAATAAAATACGCCATTTTCAGTCAAAATGCCACCCACATTGTCGCGATTTTTTTACGATTCCCTATCGTCATGTACCAGTCGTTAACAGGGAAATGCAGAGAGAAAAGTATTCTTAAATTTACGTGTGGATTTCAGTCGTATAGCTAATAGTTTAGAAGATGCAGGCAGTCAAAGATGACCACTTTGGGAGTATTGAAAATTCATTAAATGAGGGAAACCTCTAAAACTGTAGTTTTCGTCCGAATTGACGAATGACCACATTTTCGGATACAGCCCTTGACCCAGGGAACACGCTGGTGGCTTCAGAATGCCAAAATTCCCATTCGTTTAGGAGATATGGTTGTTTTACCAAATCGTAAAAGATAATACCCCTGTTGAACTTTTCTAAATTTCTGACCGACACGGATTCTTCTCGCCAGCACTTGACTCGAAATTCCTACGGCGGTTTCAATGGTGCAGGTCATTTTTTCTCTGAGGATCTGCTTCGGCAATTTGCGAAAACATTAATAAAATACGCATTTTCAGTCAAAATGCCACCCACATTGTCGCCGATTTTTTTACGATTCCCTATCGTCATGTACCAGTCGTTAACAGGAATGCATAGAGAAAAGTATTCTTCAATTTACGTGCGGATTTCAGCGTCGTATAGCTAATAGTTTAGAAGATGCAGGCAGTCAAAGATGACCTACTTTGGGAGTATTGAAAAATTCATAAAAATGAGGAAACCCTTCTAAAAACCCGTAGTTTTCGTCCGAATTGGGACGAATGACCACATTTTCGGATAGCCCTGCGGATTCAGGAACACGCCAGGCTTCAGAATGCCAAAATTCCATTCGTTTAGGAGATATGGTCGTTTTACCAATCGTGGTGTTGATAATAATTTCTGTTGAACTTTTCACCCGACCGGACACGGATTCTTCTCAAAGCCAGCACCCTGACTGAAATTTCCATGGCAGTTTCCAATGGTGCAGGTCATTTCCGCTGAGGCTTCTGTTTTCGGCAATTTGCGAAAACATTAATAAATACGCCTCAGTCAAAATGCCACCCACATTGTCGCCGAT
Source organism: Teleogryllus oceanicus (assembly GCA_964035755.1). Lineage (NCBI taxonomy): Eukaryota > Metazoa > Arthropoda > Insecta > Orthoptera > Gryllidae > Teleogryllus > Teleogryllus oceanicus. The sequence goes on from CAXIVR010000006.1 coordinate 131,632,257, forward strand.
TTTTTTACGATTCAATCGTCATGTACCAGCGTCGTTAACAGGAATGCAGAGAAAGTATTCTTCTAATTCCATGTGCGGATTTCAGTTGTCGTATAGCTTTCAATAGTTTAGAAGATGGTAAGGTCAAAGATGACTCCATTTGGGAGTATTAAAAATTCATTAAAATGAGGAAAACCCTCTAAAAACCGTAGTTTTCGTCCGAATTGACGAATGACCACATTTTCGGATAGCCCTTGACCCAGGGAACACGCTGGTGGCTTCAGAATGCCAAAATTCGCATTCGTTTAGAGATATGGTCAGCCACCAAATCGTAAAAGTTGATAATACCCCCCCCTGTTGAACTTTTCAAATTTCGACCGGACACGGATTCTTCTCAAAGCCAGCACCCTGACTCGAAATTCATTTGGCGGTTTGGGCCGGTGCAGGTCATTCTTCTCGCTGAGGATTCGCTTTCGGCAATTTGCGAAAACATTAATAAAATACGCCATTTTCAGTCAAAATGCCACCCACATTGTCGCCGATTTTTTTTGCGATTCCCTATCGTCATGTACCAGTCGTTAACAGGAATGCATAGAGAAAAGTATTCTTCAATTTACGTGCGGATTTCAGCGTCGTATAGCTAATAGTTTAGAAGATGCAGGCAGTCAAGATGACCTACTTTGGGAGTATTGAAAATTCATTAAAATGAGGAAAACCTCTAAAATCGTAGTTTCGTCCGGAATTGACGAATAATTTACATTTCGGATAGCCCTTGATCCAGGGAACATGCCGGTGGTCAGAACGCCAAAATTCGCATTCGTTTAGAGATATGGTCGTTTTCACTCAAATCGTAAAGTTGATAATACCCCTGTTGAACTTTTCAAATTTCGACTGACACGGATTCTTCTCAAAGCCAGCACCTGACTCGAAATTTTACGGCGGTTTCTCAATGTAGCAGGTCATTTTTCCTGCTGAGGCTTCTGCTTCTGGCAATTTGCGAAACATTAATAAAATACGCAATTTCAGTCAAATGCCATCTACATTGTCGCCGATTTTTTACGATTCCCTATCGTCATAAAATTAGTCGTTACAGGTTCTATAGAGAAAAGTATTTTCAATTTACGTGCGGATTTCAGCGCGTCGTATAAATAGTTTAGAAGATGCAGGCAGTCAAAGATGACCCATTTTGGGGAGGTTGAAATTCATTAAAATGAGGAAAACCTCAAAATTGTAGTTTTCGTCCGAATTGGACGAATGACCACATTTTCGGATAGCCCTGATTCAGGAATACGCTGGTGGCTTCAGAATGCTGCACCCGCATTCGTTTAGGAGATATGGTCGTTTTACCAAATCAAAAAGTTGATAATACCCCTGTTGAACTTCTCTTCAAATTTCTGACCGACACGATCTTTCCTCAAAGCCAGCACCCTGATTCGAAATTTTACGGCGGTTTCAATGGTGCAGGTCATTTTTCTCGCTGAGGCTTCGTTTTCTGGCAATTTGCGAAAACATTAATAAAATACGCACTTTTCAGTCAAAATGCCACCCACATTGTCGCTGATTTTTTTACGATTCCCTATCGTCATGTACCAGTCGTTAACAGGAATGCATAGAGAAAAGTATTCTTCAATTTACGTGCGGGATTTCAGCGTCGTATAGCTAATAGTTTAGAAGATGCAGGCAGTCAAAGATGACCTACTTGGGGAGTATTGAAAATTCATTAAAATGAGGGAAAACCTCTAAAACTGTAGCTTTTGTCCATTGAATTGACGAATGGACCACATTCGGATAGCCCTTGATCCAGGAACACTGCCGGTGGTTTCCAGAATGCCAAAATCTGCATTCGTTTAGAGATATGGTCGTTTTACCAAATCGTAAAAGTTGATAATACCCCCCCCTGTTGAACTTTTCAAATTTCTGACCGACACGGATTCTTCTCAAAGCCAGCAATCTTGACTCGAAATTTTACGAAGTGTCAATGGTGTAGGCTATTTTTCTCGCGTTGAGGCTTCTGTTTCTGGCAATTTGCGAAACATTAAACAAATACGTAATTTCAGTCAAAATGCTACCCATTGTCGCCGATTTTTTTACGATTCCCATATCGTCATGTAACAGTCGTTAACAGAATGCATAGAGAAAAGTATTCCCTTCAATTTACGCGGATTTCTGCGCGTCGTAGAAGTAATAGTTTAGAAGATGCAGGCAGTCAAAGATGACCCATTTGGAGTATTGAAAATTCATTGTCGAGGAAAACCTCTAAAACCGTAGTTTTGCGTCCGAATTGGACGAATGACCACATTTTCGGATAGCCCTTGATCCAGGGAACACGCCGGTGGCTTCAGAATGCCAAAATTCGCATTCGTTTAGGAGATATGGTCGTTTTACCAAATCGTAAAAGTTGATAATACCCCCCCCTGTTGAACTTTTCAAATTTCGACCGGCACGGATTCTTCTCGCCAGCACCCTGACTCGAAATTTGCGGCTCTAATGGTGCAGGTCATTTTTCTCGCTGAGGCTTCTGTTTTCTGGCACTTTATGAAACATTAATAAATACGCACCAGTCAAAATGCCACCCACATTGTCGCCGATTTTTTTTTACGATTCTATCGTCATGTGTACCAGTACAGTTAACAGGAATGCATAGAGAAAGTATTCTTCAATTTACGTGCGGATTTCAGCGTCGTATAGCTAATAGTTTAGAAGATGCAGGCAATAAAGGATGACTCACTTTGGGAGTATTGAAAATTCATTAAAATGAGGAAACCTCTAAAAATCGTGTTTTCGTCCGAATCTGGACGAATGACCACATTTTCGATAGCCCTTCGACCCAGGGAACACGCTGGTGGCTTCAGAATGCCAAAATTCGCATTCGTTTAGAGATATGTCGTTTTACCAAAATCAAAGCTGATAATACCCCCTGTTGAACTTTTCAAATTTCACTGACACGGATTCTTCTCAAAGCCAGCACCCTGACTCGAAATTCTAACGGCGGTTTCAATGGTGCAGGTCATTTACCCGCTGAGGCTTCGTTTTCTGGCAATTTCAGAAACATTAATAAAATACGCACTTTCAGTCAAATGCCACCCACATTGTCGCGATTTTTTACGATTCTCATCGTCATGTACCAGTCGTTAACAGGAATGCATAGAGAAAAGTATTCTCTTCAATTTACGTGATTTAAAGCGTCGTATAGCTAATAGTTTAGAAGATGCAGGCAGTCAAAGATGACTCCATTTGGGAGTATTGAAAATTCATTAAAATGAGGAAAACCTCTAAAAACTGCTGGGTCCGAATTGGACGAATGACCATTTCGGATAGCCCTGATTCAGGGAACACGCTGGTGGCTTCAGAATGCCAAAATTGGCATTCGTTTAGGAGATATGGTCGTTTTTACCAAATCGTGCTGATAATACTTCTGTTGAACTTTTCAAATTCTGACCGGACACGGATTCTTTCAAAGCCAGCACTTGACTCGAAATTTTACGGCGGTTTCCAATGGTGCAGGTCATTTTTTCGTTGAGGCTTCGTTTTCTGGCAATTTATGAAAACATTAATAAAATACGCAATTTTCAGTCAAAAATGCCACCCACATTGTCGCCGATTTTTTACGATTCCCCATCGTCATACCAGTCGTTAACAGGAATGCATAGAGAAAGTATTCTTCAATTTACGCGGATTTCAGCGTCGTATAGCTAATAATAGTTTAGAAGATGCAGGCAGTCAAAGATGTGACCATTTTGGGAGTATTTGAAAATTCATTAAAATGAGGAAAAACCTCTAAAACCGTAGTTTTCGTCCGAATTGGACGAAAACTACTATTTCTCGGACAGTCTTTGATTCAGGGAACACGCCGAGGCTTCAGAATGCCAAAATTCGCATTCGTTTAGAGATATGGTCGTTTTACTAAATCGTGCTGATAATAATTTCTGTTGAACTTTTTCAAATTTCGACCGACACGGATTCTTCTCAAAGCCAGCACCCTGACTCTCGAAATTTACGCGGTTTCAATGGTGCAGGCCATTTTTCGCTGAGGATCTAAGGTTTTCTGGCAATTTGCGAAAACATTAATAAAATACGCAATTTTCAAAGTCAAAATGCCACCCACATTGTCGCCGATTTTTACGATTCCCACGTCATGTACCAGTCGTTAACAGGAATGCATAGAGAAAAGTATCTTCAATTTAAGTATGCAGGATTTCAGCGTCGTATGCTAATAGTTTAGAAGATGCAGGCAGTCAAAGATGACCTACTTTGGGAGTATTGAAATTCATTAAAATGAGGAAAACCTCTTAAAACTGTAGTTTTCGTCCGAATTGACGAATGACCACATTTTCGGATATCCCTTGATCCCGGGAACACGCTGGTGGTTTCAGAATGCCAAAAATCGCATTCGTTTATGAGATATGGTCGTTTTACCAAATCGTAAAGTTGATACCCCTGTTGAACTTTTCAAATTTCGACTGACACGGATTCTTCTCAAAGCCAGCACTTGACTCGAAATTTACGGCGGTTTCAATGGTGCAGGTCATTTTTCTTCTGCTGAGGCTTCTGTTTTCTGGCAATTTCAGGAAACATTAATAAAATACGCCGCAATTTTCAGTTTTTCAGTCAAAATGCCACCCACATTGTCGCCGATTTTTTTACGATTCCCTATCGTCATGTACCAGTCGTTAACAGGAATGCATAGAGAAAAGTATTCTTCAATTTACGTGCGGATTTCCGCGTCGTATAGCTAATAGTTTAGAAGATGCAGGCAGTCAAAGATGACCTACTTTGGGGTATTGAAAATTCATTAAATAAGGAAAACCCTCCTAAAAACCGTAGTTTCGTCCGGGTGGACGAATGACCACCTTCGGACGCCGCCAGTCCAGGGAACGCATGAAGCTGGAATGCCAAATTCGCATTCGTTTAGGAGATATGGTCGTTTTACCAAATCGTAAAGTTGATAACACCCCCTGTTGAACTTTCAAATTTCGACCGGACACGGATTCTTCTCCAAAGCCAGCACCTGACTCGAGAATTTAACGGCGGTTTCAATGGTGCAGGTCCATTTTCTCAGCTGAGGCTTCGTTTTCTGGCAATTTGCGAAAACATTAATAAAATACGCAATTTTTCAGTCAAATGCCACCCACATTATGTGATTTTTACGATTCCTATCGTCATGTACCAGTCGTTAACGAATGCATAGAAAAGTATTCTTCAATTTACGTGCGGATTTCCGGCGTCGTATGGCTAATGGATTTAGAAGATGCAGGCAGTCAAGATGACCTACTTTGGGAGTATTGAAAATTCGATGGAAATGAGAACCCTCTAAAAACCGTAGTTTTCGTCCGAATTGGACGAATGACCACATTTTCGGATAGCCCTTGATCCAGGGAACACGCCGGTGGCTTCAGAATGCCAAAATTCGCATTCGTTTAGGAGATATGGTCGTTTTACCAAATCGTAAAAGTTGATAATACCCCTGTTGAACCAAATTTCGACCGGACACGGATTCTTCTCAAAGCCAGCACCCTGACTCGAAATTTACGCGGTTTCAATGGTGCAGTATTTCTCGCTAGCTGTTTTCTGGCAATTTGCGAAACTTAATAAAATACCAATTTTCAGTCAAAATGCACCCACATTGTCGCCGATTTTTTACGATTCCTATCGTCATGTACCAGTCGTTAACAGGAATGCATGAAAAGTATTCTTCAATTTACGTGCGGATTTCGCGTCGTATGCTAATAGTTTAGAAGATGCAGGCGTCAGTGACCTACTTTGGGAGTATTGAAAATTCATTAAAATGAGAAAACCCTCTAAAACCGTAGTTTTCGTCAATTGGACGAATGACCACATTTCGGATAGCCCTTGATCCGGGAACACGCCGGTGGCTTCAGAATGCAAAATTCGCATTCGTTTGGAGATATGGTCGTTTACTCGTAAAGTTGATAATACCCCTGTTGAACTTTCAAATTTCGACCGGACACGGATTCTTCTCAAGCCAGCACCTGACTCGAAATTTAACGGCGGTTTCAATGGTGCAGGTCATTTTCTGCTGAGGCTTCGTTTTCTGGCAATTTGCGAAACATTAATAAAATACGCAATTTTCAGTCAAAATGCCACCACATTGTCCCGATTTTTACGATTCCTATCGTCATGTACCAGTCGTTAACAGGAATGCATAGAAAAGTATTCTTCAATTTACGTGCGGATTTCGCGTCTATAGCTAATAGTTTAGAATGCAGGCAGTCAAAGAGACTACTTGGAGTATTGAAAATTCATTAAAATGAGAAAACCCTCTAAAAACCGTAGTTTTCGTCGTGGACGAATGACCACATTCGGATGCCCTGATCAGGAACGCCGGTGGCTTCAGAATGCAAAATTCGCATTCGTTTAGGAGATATGGTCGTTTGCAATCGTAAGTTGATAATCCCCTGTTGAACTTTCAATTTCGACGGACACGGATTCTTCTCAAAGCCAGCACCCGACTCGAATTTAACGGCGGTTTCAATGGTGCGGTATTTTTCTCGCTGAGCCGTTTTCTGGCAATTTGCGAAAACATTAATAAAATACGCAATTTTCAGTCAAAATGCCACCCACATTGTCGCCGATTTTTACGATTCCTATCGTCATGCCAGTCTTAACAGGATGCATGAAAAGTATTCTTCAATTTCGTGCGGTTTCGCGTCGTATAGCTAATAGTTTAGAAGATGCAGGCGTCAAGATGACCTACTGGGTAAATTCATTAAAATGGAAAACCCTCTAAAACCGTGTTTTCGTCCGATTGGACGATGACCATTTTCGGATAGCCCTTGATCCAGGAACACGCCGGTGGCTCAGAATGCAAAATTCGCATTCGTTTAGGAATATGGTCGTTTCCAAATCGTAAAGTTGATAATACCCCTGTTGAACTTTTCAAATTTCGACCGGACACGGATTCTTCTCAGCCAGCACCTGACTCGAATTTTGCGGTTTCAATGGTGCAGGTCATTTTTCTCGCTGAGGCTTCGTTTTCTGGCAATTTGCGAAAACATTAATAAAATACGCAATTTTCAGTCAAAATGCCACCACATTGTCGCCGATTTTTTTACGATTCCCTATCGTCATGTACCAGTCGTTAACAGGAATAGAAAAGTATTCTTCAATTTACGTGCGGATTTCAGCGTCGTATAGCTAATAGTTTAGAAGATGCAGGCAGTCAAAGATGACCTATTTGGGAGTATTGAAAATTCATTAAAATGAGGAAAACCCTCTAAAAACCGTAGTTTTCGTCCGCGGAAGCCCTTCCGGAACACGCCGGTGGCTTCAGAATGCCAAAATTCGCATTCGTTTAGGAGATATGGTCGTTTTACCAATCGTAAAAGTTGATAATCCCCCCCCTGTTGAACTTTTCAAATTTCGACCGGACACGGATTCTTCTCAAAGCCAGCACCTGACTCGAAATTTAACGGCGGTTTCAATGGTGCAGGTCATTTTTCTCGCTGAGGCTTCGTTTTCTGGCAATTTGCGAAAACATTAATAAAATACGCCATTTTCAGTCAAAATGCCACCTACATTGTCGCCGATTTTTTTACGATTCCCTATCGTCATGTACCAGTCGTTAACAGGAATGCATAGAGAAAAGTATTCTTCAATTTACGTGCGGATTTCTGCGTCATTATGGCTAATAGTTTAGAAGATGCAGGCAGTCAAGATGACCTACTTTGGGAGTATTGAAAATTCATTAAAATGAGAAACCCTCTAAAAACCGTAGTTTCATAACACCGTCTGTGCTGCTCAGACTGTGTTTAATTTGTTAGTGGCCACAACAGAGATGTCAACTTCTCAAATACTCATGACTTAAGCCTCGGTCACGAAATACATATACGCGAACTTAAAAAGGCATTTATTCTGGCGAAAATAGTGTAAAGCAAGGAAACATAAAAAATACAATTTAAAAGTATTATTGACAAAAAATGACCAAAATGTTCTTTTTCTAAATCTCAAATTTGTTGGGATATACGTGAATAAACTACCTTTCTTTATGTTTGTTGCGCATACAATAATGCGAATTTATTGCAGGTTCCTCTTCACACATAGTATGATGAACTACACAAAAATAACGAAATGTCGGCGCAGCAACAGTGCCGTTCTTCCCGCTTCTGTAATCGTCGGGAAGATAATAAGAAGAAATATTGGTTGTCTGATACTGTGGCTTCTGCTATCAAAATTCGAGCACAGAAATGAACTAAATGATATCTGTCGCGCATCAATACTGGCATCTTCGCTGATGTCTTTCATTTAACACATCCTGTCGTGAAGACTTCCGCGTCATAAATTTGACACCAAGACCGTCCTTGCTTTTTCGGAGCTTATTACTACCATGAGGAATGCGGAAGGGGAAAAGAGTGTGACGAAGGCGCAATCAGGCACGAAAGATATGCGGGCGTCATTAGTAGGCAAAGAAATGAAAATATGCTAAACGCCTCGGAAGCTACAGTAAGTATGATTCTATTGTTTAAGGCAACGTCCAAAAGAATGATAGTGGCATTTCAACTCGACTTGGCACATTTCTGGTCTTCACGTACTTCTGAGATTTCGAAGTTCACGAACCTAAAGCCGTTTTGATTAAAAGTCTTTTACTTTTGGACGAAAGTCTTTCGTTCCTTGACTTTCGTTTTCACAACAGGTAATCTTAGGCTGATTGTTTTCAAAAGAACAAAATAAAAAAAACAATAAAAATTCTTACTGATCTTCAGCTTCAGCCACAAAGATGTTAATTTTCTTTCATGTTCATTAAATGACACGACTATTTTGTTTATATATTTAAATTGTGTTACTGGCATCTAAATAACTCATAAAAATAAACTTAGACATATGATATTCATGATAAATGTTTATATCTTGAGTAACGTGAATTATTTCTTATTTTTTCTTCATAATACAACAGTTTTAACGAATGTTCTTACAACTTCGATCAATTCCGATCAGCAACATATTCCAACACGTAACGTTACACTTCAATCAATCTCAACAACTCTCGATGTAGGAAAATAACATATTTTTGTTTTTATTTTTCGGTACACTATAAATCGCTAACTTCATTTGTATGCTCTGACTAAAATATTTCCCATGACATTACATTTATTGTACAACACGATATCGGCAGAAAACATGACCAGTATTTCTCACGTCTCAGCCACAAATCAGTTCTGAATGTTGTCTATCTGTTACAATTTCTGTGAAATTTCTTGATACACGTACATTTATCAAAAATAACAAAAAATATTCGAAGTATGAAAGAAAATATAAGTAACTTTGTTTGCAGAAACGAAAGAGAGGCGATAGGTGTCTTATTCTGTGTGCTAGCTACTAGAACTGTGCTAGAATCGAAATGAGCTGACGGCTCTGATATGATATTCTGCTGCCAAATATCACGTGATATACTGTGGTGTGAAGGAATCTTACGGCACTCGCGGCTGTTTATCATCAATATCCATCCGAGATACCACTTTCATTTGAAGCTCTGGCGTCTATTACCTATACGTCCCTATTTTACTTCGCAACTTCTGTAACTAGATGAAGCTATTTATATTCTCTTCTATTCCAGTCATGCTTTAACTGTGTAACATATTTAATTCTGATTCATGAAAAGCTCTTACTTCGCAATAAACTAATTTTGATTTTATTCGAAGACAATTATTCATGTTCGACTTTATAGTAAACAATGCTACTGCGATGTGATATACAAGAGATATATTTTAAAGAAGCTGATTTTTATTTAACAAAGAGATAGGTTAACCAACTTGCCCAGCACAGTGATGGCAATACTGATAACATGTTTGCATATTACCTTTTACGTACTCTGTGCCGTAGTATTCGAAAAAATGATGTGACATCTTTAATATTGTACTGTAATCACTGGTATTTTCGGCATCGGGTGCCTGTTCAATTCTTGACATGGAAGCCGATCGCGACGCCAACTATAAGGCTCTGACTAGGAAAACCTGTGTGGTATTTCAGCACTGACGGAAAATGACGACAACTACCAACATATTTTCGTGAGCCACTTCTAAGCTGGGAGTTTCAAGTATTTTTGTTGAAAATAGCAATTAGCAATCGCTATTTTGGAGATCAGCTACATGAAATTTAATGAACATATGTTTGTCGTGACACGGTCCTATTACCATGAGATATTTTATTGTATTTTGCATTATAAATCACAAATAACATTTTGAAAACAAGCGTATTTTTATTTTGCTATATGAGGAAGTAATTACAGTAACTTGAAATAATGTGAAGATCATGGTGTGTTATATTTTTTGCAGTGTCATTATGATGAGTTCCCTTTCGAACCTGCATTATTATCTTGGTTCATTTTGAGTTCTTCCTTCTCGACCTCTGCTCTCATTGCGTGCAAAATATATTCTTTTGTTGTTTAACGAAATATACTGTGTTCAATGTCGCCACAGTTTGAATTACTGCGATTTCTACGTGTAGTGCGTTCTATTCAAATGCTTATTTTCTCATCTAAACTTCTTGGGTATAAATGTTTGGTTGGCTGCTGACCCGAGGCGTCATTTCTCGTGTTGTACCGTGCATCATTCTCAGCGTTGAAACACCAAAACCGGTCAGTTGAATTGAAACCATAAGCATAACAAGTTCGATAACAACGATTGACCGCTGTTTTTTCTTTGTTTGCTGCTGCTGTTTTGTTAGTATGACTCTCTGTGTTTTTACGAATGAAAAATTGTATTTTGAATTTAATGAAGGAACTCAAGTAATTGTAGTTGCATTGAGCTCAAACGATGTATCTTCTTTACATTAGCGGGCGAGTCTGAAACATGTTTCTAAATGTTGCTATCAAACTTCTGAAGATGATTACAACATTCGAGCTATCGAACGAAAAATTGGTGTCGGGTATAAAATGCAAAAATTAGTATTCCGTATGTAAAAATGAATGCTATGTGTATGTTTATTGGTTTTAACGAAACATTGTTAGCTCAATAACCGTACAAGCAGACTAGAAGAAAAGAAAGGATTGTTACAGCCTACTTACCGCAATTCTGTTTAGTACTAAAACGATGCAATCCGCGCGTAAGCATTGCGTACGACTGAATGGAAGAATTATCGAGATTAACGAAGGATTTATGCAATAGTCACTGAGAGAAGGCTTAATGCCTTATTACTGGTAAGAATACATGGTTTATTCTTTGTGAAGTAGCGAAGCATTTCGTACTCAGTAGCTATTATTTAAGAAGGAAGGTAGTCTTGCGTTAACATATTATTCGCCAAAGGATTCCACTTATTGAAAGTATATAAAACCTCATCGAAGGAAGCCAGTGACTTTGCCGAAATTCTCAATCGTGCGAAACTCGGGGCGCTCCGGATCTGCTGAACGCGCAGGCTGGTGCATTCCGCCCCAACTGTGCGTGAAGGCTCCCTCCCAATCGCCGCCTGGCAATGGCGCCGCGGCAGGTCGGCGGCTAACGGTCGGTCGGTATCCATCGACCGCTGAACGGCACGGCCACGGGTTTCAGACTCGACCGGCACCGCCCCGCAGGCGCCGCACGGCAGTGGTCGGCTGCAGCAACGAATACTGGCACGCAAGAAAATAAAATTCATTCGCAAGCAATCGGAAGTTTCGACACCAGCCATGTCGAGGTTGATTCAGAAGCGCTTTTGTCTGAAAAGGAAATTACAGAAACCGAATGTTCTGAACGATGACTGTCGTTTCTTTGGACGCTGATGAGCGGAAAATACCCAGGCTCTGGTTACTTAACAAACGGGCCTCGAATTGCCCTCAATCTTTTGTTTCTCATCTTTGTCTTTCATCGTCCCAAACTTACGCTTAAATTAACCGAAATTGCACTGTCTGAGGCGGTCAGTTCAGTTTGACTTGGTGGTAACTGCTGGCCGATGAAAAACTACTGGCCAGTATTAGTCGGTGAACATCTCGATCTATGAAGGAACACGCTTACCTAAATGACTGCAACACGCTGAAACTGGTGTGACCTGAATGTTGTCGCGATGCTACATAACAAAGCGGCTTAGTCGCCCGGGTTTGTCGGCTGTGCTGCACTACCCTCCATCGGCGTGGTCAGTTGGAAGTCTGGCCTGTTGGCAGGTCTTTGACACTGCTGGTACCTATGTAGGCAATGAGTGTTTGGAGAAATTGCTGACCGGCCACTTCTCATCAGTATTTTCGTGGATGCCGATCGGCACGAAGACGACGCTGAACGGCTGCTAACAAACGAGCCGCCGGTGCTATCTTCCTTCCTGTCTACCAGCGCGAGCTACTACGCGCTTGCCGCATGCCGGACGCCGATCGGGAAGCAGAGCGATGCCGACTGGGCGGTGCTGCTGGTGAGTAATCTGAGTGAGTATCTGCTGGTCGATGTATAGGTGCACGGGATCCGGCAGTAAATGGCATCTAGGAAAAGGCATGCGGTACCACAGGACTAATGACATTAACGGTATTTCGTAACAAACACGAATAATCAATCGGTCGACGAATAATGTCGAAACCCAAACCGAGCAATCAGCCAACTGATGTCTGCGATGACCGAGAAGTCTGGGGTGTGGCTGACTGGCAGCAGAATTTCGACACTGGTCAAGGCTGATCGCTTGTCCTGAAGGCCATCCAGCCACCAGTATACTGCTACGAAATGTGCCGTGACGCGCCAGTCGCAACAACCAGCGTCAACCCCAAAACAAGTGTCGGCGGCAACGAAATTTCTCATCTTCAGCTGGCACGGCACGGCGCCATCCCCGCTGCCGGACTCGGCGCGCTCCGGCCTTTCGCGAAAGGCGAAAGGAAGAGCGAACGGCGTGCATCACCGCGTGCTCCCGTGACGGCGACCTCGACACCGCCCAACCGCGCCCGCCTGCACCTCATACCGCCCACGCCCTCGCCGCGCCGCGTCCGCGCTCGCCCCAGCCCGGTATCGATTGCCGGACCGCGTTGGCTTTAATTAACTCGGCGCTCGCGTTCATGTAAACCGTTTGACCTGCCACGTCGCGCTCACCTCCCGCACCACTGCCGGCAGCACTCTCCACGTGCGACCGCGAACGATGTGTTTCGAGCGATCGAGCTGGTACTCTGGCGATCTACGTTCCGATGAATGTTTTTATAATACATAATACCGTTGATGATTTTTCTTTATCTTATTTCAGTACTCTTTGAAGTTGCTACACGCTGCCGACCTCGCTGTCATTATTTTCAACGATTTCAGGCCTGCAACATTCGTGTAAATGACCATGTGACTTAAAAAGCAGTGCTCATTGTAAGCTATTGGTGTCGTTACGTATTCGTAATGAGCCGTTCACGAGCTGCACGATTCCGCATCCTCTGTGGCTTTCGTTCTTTTCGCGTCACCGAGGGAAGAAAGCTTGTTACCCAGCGTCTGAGCGCTGTTCCCGCAACAATATGCGCCGAAGTCCCGCGACTACTGTAAGCCAATAATATGCGGCTAACAATAGGCGTACCACTTCACCAAACGTTGTATCGTGGCCTCTATCGATATGAATAACAGTAATATCGCTTCCACTACAAACTATAAAACACAAATCTGTGTTCCTAGTGTACATCGTCGAAATACCTTCTCCATTTCCCACTAAGAAGACTCCTTCGGAATGCTGGGGTTTTCTCTGGCTTCCCGAAGTCTATTTCGGTTGTTCAAATGGTGTGTGTGAACTGGTCGTTCTGCTCTTTCAGCAATCCCGTTCAAATCGTCGTCCGCTGTTACTTCCCTCAATTATTCTTTCACGAGTTACACAACTCCTACAATGTAATTATAAAGACGCAATCTCTTTTCATGCTTGTGTTCCGTCTGTTTGTTATAACCCAAACGTTCTGCTCAGGTGATGACGCAATAAACACAAGTACGAGAAATAATCCAAGTAATAAGTATGACGGAAGGTGGTAACAATTAACGTGATTTATAACGTTTGTGTTTGAAAAGTGCGTGATGAGGTTGTACGTTGATATTCTTACTCGCGAACCACTAGCTCACGCTACGGCAGACTGCTGCCTGGCCGTGCGTCACGTACTCGGCATTTGCTGTTTCTCCGCGACTGTGGTGTGTTCTCTTGTAATCCACTTTTTTTGGTAGATGTGTCTCCTGAAGTTCCATGAGATATCCGAAGCCCGTGATATCAATTTCACACCGCTGGGCTCAATTTCACATCTTGCCTGTCTCTCTTATATGCCTTGCTGCCATGATCTTTCATTTTTACTGTTATTAATTTGAATATATTCGATAGTTTCATTAATTATATTTCTATAATGACTCGATTTATCTTTGAAAGAGTATGTTTGCGTATTTCATTTTGTTTCATGACACAATCTTCTTGATTTTCTGCATTATTATAATCGTTCGTAATAACCATTTCATATTATGACAAAATATTGACCCATAGTGTATAACAATCAGCACACACCGGTATTTATTGGCCCCTCTATTCGCAACTACTAGTAGAGGTAGAATTCAAACAAGAACAGAAATTGTAGTTTGCTATTTGAAAATTCCAAATTATCTAACATTTTTAAATAAGCTTTGGTACAACATATAAATATTATATTTCTTGATATCATATATGTGTCGTTTGTAACGAAAATATAAAGTACTAATAAAGTATAAAAAAGGCGAATGTGTGAATTCGATATGAAAGACCTACGACAATCATGCAATTTAAAACAATAAACGTTGTAATAACTTGTTGTCGTACTGATTTTGCTACCATTCTCTATGGCGTATCGCCAGTATTGCTGTTGTTGGCAATGTTACTTTACTCTCATTGTATAAATTTTACTTCGACGCATATGATACTCATGAATGCATATTACCGAATTTCATTATCTATGAGTTTTGACCAATTACAGAGAAGTTTAAAAAATACGAACACTTCATTAATCGTGAGAATAAGCTGTTGTTCGGGTATGGCTACGGTAAGTGCATTTCTCATTGCTGTTATGTTTGTCGATTTTATTACTGCTATCGTAGCTTTTACGTGAATTATGGCTACTTTGATCCCTATTTGACTAGCGCGGCGTAGTGTTAGAGGAAGCATCGACTGACGTTGAATCGAACGCGATTGACACGTGGTCCATGTGTTGCACACCGTGTGTTTAATGCGACCCGATTCTTTTAGTTTGATGTCGAAGTGAATCGAAAAGGACGAGTTGGCTGAAATGAAAGAACGAAAATGGAATTATTGCCGCGGCTGCTCGCGAGCGAAATGATGACCAAAGCCGCAACTGAGCAACTATTCGCTAGGTGACACCATAGCGAGTCTGCATGTCAACTGCGAAAACGAATAGCGAAGGACTGGCTTTTAAATGTTGTACTACATAAGTCATAGAAAAGTGCTGTATGAAACTTTCCATGTGATGATTGTGTGCACTCGTGTGAAGTTTGACCTGCCCGTCGTGTCATGCGACAATGCTATGCCCATCGTTATCGTCGTTTCTCTTATTGCTATAGATTTCTGTTGTGAAATGATGAACGTGTGTGATCATGAAATCATGTTTCTGTGTAATATCGAGTCGCCGATGCTCTGAAAACATTTGTAATGGTGATACTGGTATACGAACGCTGAAAATACACTACGGCTCTTTGTGTGTCTGTAACGAGCGAAATTAACGCGACCGTGGTGCTTCACCTGTGCACGCTGTGGCAGCGTGAATACGCTGCGCCAGTGAATGCACGCAAGATGTTATTTCTGTTCGGCAACAGCTACGGCTTTGCTGGATACCCATGCCCGGCTATAAAGCCAGGCGATATCTAACTAGTGAGTTACTCGAAAATGAAGAAGAACGAAGATGTATGGCATTCACAGTCTGATGAGAGAAAATTCAGATCATTCATTTTAGGCTGAACTTTTATCGTCGTATAAACACAGTTCTAACACATTACTTTCATGCCTCTGTTACTTCAATATATTTTATGCTCTGACAATATTTCAGTGCTGTTCCCTAAGTCTCATTTTAATTGTGCAATGTTACTGCTGCACGATCTTTATCATTACTATAGTTGAGAACAAACTTGATTACTTTGTTTGTGTGACAATTAAAATCAATCTTTAAAGTATTCTTTGAATTTATATGAGTTTCCATGAATATCATCGCCATTTTAAATATTGTTTGACAAAGTAACTTCTGAAGTGCTGCTTTTATAATTAATCGATATCTGCTTTTACTTTGTCGTATTGTTCTCGTTTTCGTGAAGTGATCTGTAACACAATTCTTGCTTATCCATCCTCTCACCTGCCGACTAACTCGATCTGGGCTATGAGGACCCGACCTCCAATTTCTGCATGAGCAATGTGCTCAAATTCACACTACTATTACTACAAATATGGACGTCGGGCTAAACTGCAAATCGAAGCTGCAAAATCAATTCTTTGTTCAGTGACGTCGTGATATGTTTTAACCAGGCTTATTTGCGGTATTTTTCCCATTTCATTATTTTCGTGTGCATTAGAAGCTTTATGTATAATGGTTGGTCGTCAAGTAGAATGATACCAGGAAAAGCTTATTAAATGTGATACAAGTAACAACGGCTTCCTATTTCGATTTGCCTATGAAAAATGATCTTCATTCTCGCTATTGACGTGAAGTATACGTGTGAGATTCGTCTCGTTTTTAATGCGGGTATCGCGATAACAGGTAAGCATATATTTGTCGGTCATGAAGCTCAACAATTTTTTTGCTATATTTGGCGGCGTTATTTCCGTCGTCAACGTCTTGCTCACGTTGCTGAAACGTAAATACTGTCGTGTGCGCATATCGCAATGAACAGTATTACCACCACGTGATAGTAGTGAATCATCGCCTGAATCTGCTGTTGGCTTAAAAATAATCCGGACAAAGGTTTCCTTACGCTCAAACACATTCTAATGTAGGCAGGTGATAATATAAATCATGTCGCGTAATAAACCAACTTTGCTCTGCAACTGTTCGTTCCGTTGAAAATATAAGACACTTCAAAACATTCTGGCGCTGCAAGCTGTACGAAAGTGTCACCTGCGTAGCAACGAATAAACTGCATAAACTATTTATATTAACATTTCTTGGCGAAAAACATCAATCGATCTGTTAGAAAGCTGTCTAGTCTTTTCGGTCAGCATTGAATGACTCGTGCTGAAACGAAGACAATAATTGCCATTACGTGATTGTTGGAGGCTATGTTACGGCCAGCACTCAGAAGCCGGAGGTAATGCGAAGACGCGTCGGCGGCTGAGAATTCTGGTTCTTTGCCCTGCCGGCTTTTCGTCGTACGAACCCATTTTCGAAAATGTTCTCCGGAATTCGGCGTGCCGTGAAAGACGGTCGTTTCTTCTCGGAAGTAAATGGTATCGCAGAAAACATGTTAATGCCAACTTTTACTGCGAATCGGCGCAATTCATTATTCTCATTTGATTACACAATTAACAAACAAATGTTTGTACTTCAACTACTATCATAAAATATGTTTATTCTACAATATTTATTCATTGCTGTAGCCGGGAAAAATATTAAATCCCGACACATTGTATCTCTGTCAAGTTTGCGATTACACAATTGAACGGAATTTGCTCATATGAAGTCGAGAGATAAATGAATGTGGTGATTTCGAGAACAAAGAAATTTATTTTTAAACGATGGTGCAGGTCGTACGCAATTGGTTTTACGAATGCGAAAGATCTATTTTCTCATTAAATAGGTAAATATAATGAAATTTGGTAGCAGTGTTATATTACACGCAGCACTGGCCAATGTATGGTGTTTCTGGGCTAATTGATTCTGTTTACGAAATGAAAGAAGGCACATTCAAATAATGATAGGCATCATATATTCGTTGATGAATGGCGACAAACTGCGGGTTCAATCTTTTTGTTGTTTGAATCTCATAGCTGCCAAGAACAAGAACAAATAATCTTAAAGCTGATAATATATTCCCTTGGGTGGCTTCAACCACGTCTTCAAACAATGGTCCCTTCACATAATAGGGTGAACTAATCCAATAATGTCTATTTTCTCTTTCTCCTTCTGAACAATTTTCACAATCTTTTGTCTAATTTAACTTTTCATTACCCAGCTTCTTCGCTTACACACTATCGGCATGAAACTGCATTTTTAAACATTTTATCAATTTTCCCGTCTCTGCTCAGTAAGTGAGAAATGTCGACAAATAAATGTACAGAAAATCAAACCTGCCGTTCTTGAGAAAATCTGACTAGTCATTTCTCAGAAATGCTATTTGAAGCTTACTACATACACATTGGGATACCAACAAACTTTATCAATTTCATGTACGTACTAGTATTTACAACTGCAATAATGTGTAGATCGGAAGCATGAATATTTTAAAGTAATGGCATGATTTTGGAAAATCAAGGATGCTATTGAAATATGCGTATATATCGTAATGATTCGAAGTATTTATCGCTAAATCTTACAAGAAAAAGTTTGAAACCGTGTTTGACAAAATGTCGAATCACCATTCCCAATTTGCAATTGATGCATCTACGAGTACGAGCTATTTTCACTGATAAGCACGAGTTTTCGAAAGCTTCATGAAAGTCATTTAGTCACTTGTATACAAATACTGTAATGTAACAGGCGCCCATATCTTGTTTTTTAACGTGAATATAAAAGAAAAATAGCGACACATATTTTAAAATCTAAAAACATCAAATGACGTTCGCTGTTATTCGGCAGATCTCATTTCTCAAAAGTTTAGAAAAAGTGAAACGATTTTAATCACGTTTTTCAAATTTTTCAATATTGCTATGTTCTCTATAATTTACGCGAACATTGAGACATAATTTACGAAGAATGAATATCGTCGGAGAAATAGACCCAAGTCACAATGCGGTGTGAAGACGCCGAAAAATTTAGATCTTTAACAATTTTTAAAATGCAGATATTTAAAACGAGACCTGCGCTGTTTCTGTCGTCGCTTTACGCGTCAAGGAAGGAAGCAATAAAGTCCGAAGTTTAATGACAGTGTCATGTAAAAATGCCCCCGAAATGGTATCGGTTTTCAAATTCGAGGCTCGCGACACCAGTGAACTCGTGCAGAAGAAAATATCACGGTAAATTCCTTTTATGTTTGGCCGCCAGCGACTGACGGACGACATTTTATAAATAATTTTCGGAATCAGTACTTTCGCGAAACCCGCAGCAATGTTTGACTACCGAGTGTGTACTTATAGGAACGAAGTGTCTCTTTCAGATCACCGAAGATTTTCGTGTAAAATACGCCTGACGAAAAAAAATTGCTGTATTCCGCGCTGCTAAATCGCTGGTGCGATATTCTCTTCCCTTTCGCAGTCTCTCGTAACTTCTAAATAAGCGAACCTTCCTCCAGTGTTATCTGCGAAAAGAGAACGGGAAAATATTGTGACAAAATGCAAAATATGTGCATACATGCCTGTACTTATTTTTTCCAAAACGCTGAAAAAATGAAAACGAAACAAAAATTCATTAGTGTATTTAAATATGTTATACATTTACGAGCATCAAACGTCGCCGATCGTACTTAACAACGATTGCTAATGGTATACCACTACGCAAATGTTGTACACTAGTTTTATCCATACATGAATTCCTGACTAAAATATAAAATACGTTCACGATGTTATATTATTTACGAACGCCGCACAGCCGGTGATATTTATTTAATCGGCGTAAAAAATGCGCAAATCGCGTTTTTTCGACCGGTTACAATCGCTGTTTGGCTGCAGCGCTGCTCTGTGATTTGGTACCACTATAATCACTCGTTGCTGACTACCGGTACGACGTGTGGAAGAAAGGTTTGTTTAGTACAGCGAAAATATGGTGGTCGCCAGCAACTACATTTTAGAAAGACTGTTGTAACAAACTAATGTAAACGCACATCTAGTAAATTTGGCACGAAAATATACGTACTAAATATAATAGTAACGATATAAAATGAAAAATAAAATAATTTGAGCCTTCATAATAATGTATAAACTCAGAAAATATTCAATATGTAATCTGGATTCACATAATGGCACCAATATTGTGAATCGTTCTACTGTGAACTGCGGCTTACGAGACTAATGTCAAAATAGGCACAACGTGTTGAACATATTCGCTAATGGTGGAGTAGGAGTGTGTGAAGCGGAAGAAACCATAAAACGAATATATTTTCGACATAGGTAATCATTGAAGATTAAGATGCATAATTTCAGAAGTAGTTAAGAAACATGGATCAATTAGTGCTAAACAAGAGAATTTGGCTGAGCGTTTCAATTGATGTGTGCAGTTGCCGATATCGACCGAGGATTATTTTTTCTTTTGCTGCAGTTTTGAACTTACGATTTCTGACTGCTGGTAGTAAAATGTTTCAAATATGTAAATCATTGCTCGGTATTTGATCTACTAAACTAACAAACAAGCTATTATATAAATATGCGGTTATATGTGGTACTTTTAATTTGTACATTTTAAGTTTATGGTCGATATAACTACCAGTGCGCAGGAAAGAAGATAAATCTTTGATCCATTCTCTGAAAAAATCACGGTTCAACACTAAAATCAATTCCTTTATTTCAGGATCGATCCTTTCGCTATAGTATATTTTCAATTTTGAGGTAGGTACGTAGATCACGAATGAGAAAGAGAGATGAAACTCATGTCAAGAAGTAAATTTTAGTACATTACGTTCTTCAGATTTTTGTGGCATATTTACGTGATTTCTGTAATGAATAACAGAATTTGGTGGCTCAGTGCATCAACTGATGTCACTGCAGCGACTCTGACCGGGAGATTTTCAACACTAGCTGTATTTAGCTAGGTCGAATTCAGCCGCTATCTGGAGGAAAATTCTAGTGGCCGGCTGCTCTGATCGGTAGTTTTCCGTGGTTTCTCCGATCAGCGTCAGGCGAATGCCGGAGCAGTACCCTACCAAACGGGCCACGGACCGCGCGCGATCTGTCCTTCCTCTTTCTTGTCGTATCCTCTCCTTACTCACACACACTTACACTAACATGCACTACACTACCACATATTCCGGGATACCGGTCAGGAGCTTGTCCCGGCTGGGGCGGTGCCCCGCTGGTGGGAGATTCCTGGTTAGGAGAGAAACCCCGCTAGCCGACGGTAGGTCGGCGCCGGATCTCGCCTCCAGCAGGGAAGATCACCGCCATCTCCGAGAAAAACATGCACTACACTGACGGGAATAATGACCAAAGCAGTTGACGCGCCCGGAAACACGAGAAAACAAAACCAAACCAATCTTAATGCTTGCATTAACCAATTGTTCAGGTAAATCAATCTTAAATGCAATGTAAAATGGATATATTAATATTTTGTGAAAGTTAAGGCCAGTATATATTTAATATCCTAATAAAAGAATATTTCACTTTCACACTATACCTTTTATTTCGTGAGTAATATTGAGTTTAAAATAATTGTATCCGAAAGTTATCCGTGTTTTTGGCAAAAATCGACGTAATGCTTGCTAGCTTAAAACGATGCCTGCATATGCAAATATTACTGTATTTATGTCCGTTTTCTCTAATTGTGTGAAAGTTTTATTAGGTTTTTCTCTTATCTCTATCAGAGCCCGTATACCCAGAAGATGCTGTGGAACACGTCTATCCTTTTGACCTTAGATATTGCCCAGGGCAAGTCCATTTCGACCATGGCATCATCACTGTCAAACTGGGTTCTCAGCTCACATGAATCATATATCCTCTACTCTGTGTACCCTTTCTAGGTGACGACTCCAGAATATTTAATAATTTTCGTCACTACTCTCATATGCGTTGGTGTTGTTACCTCAAAATGAACCGCATAAATTCCTCACAAAGGCCGCAGACTTTCCCCCTTCGCTCGGGTCCGTAATGCGCATGCGCTGTGCCCAGTCACGTGGTGGAGTGAACGGACGCTACCGCGCGGCATGCAAACGACCTCTGGATCTCCACCGCACTTTTAATATTTGAGCTTGCCGCGCCATACTGTCGCCAAGGCGACACATGGAGGTGTTTCTCTACGAATACGGACCACGTGGTGCAGGTTGGCGGAGGTATGCACATCACTACATACGACGTGGGTGTTTTACAAACAGCTTGCAGGAACCGTGAACCGAGAGGACAGTTTAAATATTCAACAGTCGCTTCGTGAAGTAAATAAGAAGTTGTAGAACACATTTACATTTTGTCTGAATCATAGATCTGACGTAATTGGTAGGTGTCATTTACTGTAGGGTCGACCGACCCAGCTTCTTTCTTTCCTGCGTTTAACTGAAACTGCAAATGTCACGAATGATATTTTAAAGAATAGAGATTAATTGGACCCAAAAATAGGAGTAATGAAAAATAAATGATTCCAGGTGAATTTCCTCTATGATGACTGTTTATTAAAAATAAAGTTGTTTTTCATAGCATAAATAAAATATGATTACTTCAAGGTCTTCAGGTACTCTAAACTTCGTTGCTAAGAGATCACTTAAAATAATGATCACAGAAAGTGATAACCAGAGAAGTGTGGGAGCAACCGGCGTCTCGCAGATCATTCATTATCCCATATCAGTTCCAAGAGTCATTTAAACGTGCCACATTTATAATTTTAATCATTGCGCCTATTAATGCATTAATATGTTTTACTTAATTAGTAGCGCTACCACTGCATATATTTTTTCCCGTATGAAACCGATATTATTGCGTATGAAACCGATAAGTCTGATTTAAACATTTCTCAAA
The DNA here is from genome assembly GCA_964035755.1 of Teleogryllus oceanicus. NCBI lineage: Eukaryota > Metazoa > Arthropoda > Insecta > Orthoptera > Gryllidae > Teleogryllus > Teleogryllus oceanicus. The sequence continues at coordinate 131,654,913 of CAXIVR010000006.1, forward strand.
TAGGTTTTATATTTTTTTGTTTATTGATGGAGAGGATCCAACCAACTGTGTTTATAATTGTGGGATAAGTACAATTTGCATTAAAACCTCCTAGCTTTCAAAATCCATAAATTTGAATCTCCCGCACTTTTTCCTGAGGAACGTTTTTCAAGGGAAATTGAGAGATTAGGAGGATTTAAGTTTTAATTTTGTAATAGTACGTAGTGGGTACAAATACGCGCAAAAGTTTGTGCTTTTTTAGTGTCGCTAACTTTATTTTCAGTAGATCGAGTGTTAGATTTAGATAATTAACTTATTTGTATCTCATTCTTAAATCTTGTACAGTGTACAGCTCTGGGACACGTGGAGAAAATCCAATATTCATATCCTTTCAAGATGTTAGTCTTAAGTCTGATGTCACCTGATATATTGAAATAATGTTCGGAATCAGATAGGTTTCAAAGTGCTGTTTAGAAACAAAAAATTAATAATAAAAAATAGATAGACCGAGATCACAAATTTCAGAACATTACATGCAAAGATAAAACATATGCAATTACATTAGAATCCGAACTCTAGCCATGAGATCGACGGGCAGTTCCTCGAAAGAGAATTTTCTTCGTTACAGAAAATCTTGTTTTCTACATTTAACCATAGAAGTCTATTATACGATATCAATATATGGTATGGCGTTGGATTCTGGAGGCCTCTCGCCAGCACGCTATTTTACCACTCCTTCAAATTTGTCCGAAAGTACGAAAACAGTTTCAAAATTAGTTTCGGCAATTTTACTTGTGAAAACAGTTTCACTAGGTGAATTCTATCAAGGAGACAAGCGCCGTTTTGAGATCACAAATCAAGTCATAGGATGAAAGAGCTCGTACGTAATCTTTGCTCATTCTTTCCGGTAGTGGAATGATAACGGAAGATCTTAGAAGTAATATATATTTAAAATATCATGTGAGGATATGGAATATTGGTGATATTTGTACTTTTAGTTCAATTTTATTTTTGAAATCAGTTTTCAAATCAAAATCGATATTTTGAGTAATGCGTCAAACAATATTATGATGGTGTACGAAGGAAGCCGGAAATACGTAAACAAGATTAATAGGTTTATACTACTATTACAGATGATATGAGACCTTTTGCCTTTGATACAGCATCACTATATTTTTTATGGGGAAAATATGTATAGATGCAAAGGAACTAAAGTATAAACCGACTACCTGGCTGTTGGATTCAGGAAGCACGTCGTCATCGCGCTATAAGCCCAATTTTTTAAATCTCATCCCAAAACTATAAGAGAAATTAAAAATATTGTTTTTGGAAATCGTTTTTGAAAAAATGGCTTCGTAGCGTTAATTTTATTTTAAAAAGGCGTCCAATGCCGTTTACAGATCGAAAATCGGACCATTTGTTCAAACGATATTAGTCAAGAAAATTCCCAGTGATAGTGCTGCGATCTATTGAATTTCCCTACAAGTATTTTTCGGTACATTTAGCCGTAATAAAGCTAAACCGCTCTAAAATGGTATGGTCTTAAAATCAAGGACTAGAGCAGTGAAGCGTCAGCTTATGACGCCCTACAGGCTGTGAATCCCCAGGCGTTGGCTTCCGGCAACCAGAAAACACGCGAACGCTAATGACGCTATTCTGCGGTCTCGATCTAATCCGCCGGTCGGTGACCTACTTCCGGCGTGGCCATGAATGACACGACAATGGACTGCCGGCGGCTCCCTCTGATGTCTCAGCGGCGATTCCACTGCAGTGCAGAGCGGACACGTGCTGTCCCGAGTGGGTGTATCGGGCTGACTCGGCGTGCGGGATCAAGTCAGAAAGCAAGTTTTCCCGAATGCAAACTCAAATGCTGTGGCAAATTCCATCCTAAACAGATCCTATATTTTCACGGCTATGAAACTAGGCAAGTAATATACAATTCACACCGCTGTGCCTTTCTCTGGCGACGAATAGTATGTAGTGCGAATTTCCAACAAACGTAATTCTTTACAAAGTAACTTTACAAAATTACTTTCGAATGTATGATCCACCAGCCGTAAAGCGCGACTCCTAAACTGCTCCAGATAGTGGAAAACAAATGGTTATTAATGTTTATAACTACTTAAAAGGGAAGAATCCAGGAAAATCAGTGCAATGGATTGTGGACGGAAAGCGGCAGCAGTCCGTGGAAGTTCAACTGTCTTTGCAACAAGACGACAAGCTGCAAGTGCTCCAAGTACAACTCCAAATACTGGAGTCTCATTAAAATAGTTTTATATTGAGGAAAGGGAAGAAATACGCTTTCATAAAATTGGAGATGTTCCAAGCAAACTAATTTAGCGCTCCGCCCCATTGCGGGATTCGCCGATACCATCGAGGCCGTAACTTTTGGTTTATACAATACAGCAGAATAGTGCCACACTTCGCATCACTGTTGCCATAAGAAACCCTGCTTCATTCTTAACCTCGCACGCGCTATAAAACCCTATTTTTTACCGTCCCTCGCTACATACGAAGAAAAATTTTAAAGAAAAAATTCGGTCCGATTTAGAGAAAAAGATGTTTTAACATTGCCTATGTTTCCCGCAAAATTACGCGAAAACTACTCATATTATTATACATGACCTTATTTCAAGATCTGTCTTTAAGGAACAGATTTCATAAAAAAAATCAATATTAGTTGTAGGAAGACGCCCAAAAATGTACTTTTGCAATTTTCGAAAAATCTGTGATTTCAATGAACCTGCACCATTCTGCTAAGCTTCCTTTACGCAATCCAAGGACAATGTTTAATCAATAAATTTGGAGCCATTTGTAGAGAAATTGGAAAATGCTTTTGAAGCTTCATGTAAGTATCCTCAAAAATCAAAATATCCGGTTGAAACTCCCATACATTTGAGTTCGTTCAGATCGACGAGGGAATTTAAATTTGGAGAAAATAGGCTGAGCAGCTTAGGTGCTATCATTGACAATAGACGGACCGACACAGACGGATGTTTTGCCGTCGATTTTTCCGTATCAAGGCCCGACAAAACATGGATTCTAGCTACACCATGTGCTAGATGAAGTATTTTACTATACACGCAACAGAATTTATTCACTTTTTCATTGACAACATTTTGCGTTATCCGGCGCACGATTTCAACTTTCTCTTTTTACGAAGTGTAAGAAAGAAAAACTAGAGTTGCTACAGAATGGCACAGACTTTCTCGTAGCAATTTATTTCTAAATCCTTCGTGTGGACTGGCTTTAGGTCTTGCTCCATTCTCTGTCCACCTGCCATCAATCGTCGCCAAGTACATTATTTTACATTTTTCAACTTCTTGCTTTTCTAAAAGTCAACTGAAATACTACTTCAATAATATTAAAGAAGACTAAAACTCGTCCTAATAGAAATTTTCATTGAAAAATTTGTAGCCGTTTTTAAGAAAATGGCGATTAAACATTACTGTAAATACGAAATTTGATTATCTTTTCACAGGAATCTATTGAGTTTTCAAAAACTTTATTTAAAGTCATTTGAAGTACTTTAACTCAAAATGCAATAATGTATACAAATCCACGGAAATATGAATATTAATCGGCTGTGACATATTTTTAAAAATACATGTTAAATTTGAAAAATAAAGAATGCAGCAAAATTAATTTACGTCATATTAAACACTGCCATTACCACTATCCGTTGAAAAAGTTTGAAGAAAAAAAATGAAGCCATTTTTGAGAAAATGGCGTTTGAGAGTTTCTGAAAATGCGGAAATACATTTTTGAAATTTTTGAAAAAACAAAAGAATAGCAATATGCAGGGTTCGTTTGGCACTATCGCTACTAAAAATTTAGAACAGATTTGGAGCCGTCTTTTGAGAAAATCTTGTTTTATTATTTTTAAATTCAAATATTGCACGTACTATTGAGCGAAAATTACTAAAATTTTAAAAAAAATCTACATGCACCTTAAATAAAAAACTGGACAACTCTGTATCTTCAATTTTGTTGTTGTAGGAAGAGAAACAAATTCAAACTTTTACAATTTTCGAAAATTCTAAGTTAACCGTCAAATCGGACCTATGCCACATTTATAAGTGTATTTTACTCTATTCTTACAAGAAATTTACATTAAAAAGAGAGCGTTTTGAAAAATTTTGAAAATGTCCGGTACCTGCATGTATAGTGCCCCAAATTTTAAAGAATGTTTCACAATTTCAAAGCTTCAACCAGAGCCAGATCGACAGGGGATTTCTTCAACTGGGAATGATGGTACGGATGGTTTAGGCGCTAGTTTATTCACTGACGGACACGGACTGACGGACGGACTGACTTTAAAAAATTTTAAAAATTAAAATAAAAAGCAACAAAAAAACAACACTTTTTCGACAGCAGTGTACCTCAAAACGCGTATATCCGTTGAAATCTCGAAATCAATTTTCGCAGCATTACATAACTTTCTATACTACGTATATATGTATGTATACGAGAAATTAAAAATACATTGTGTATTCTAAAAAGAAAAACAAAAGAAAGAAGAAAATGACATTTTGTCATCTTATACACTACATTGAACACTATCGCTACCAGGAGGTTAAAGAAACAAATTGGAGCCGTTTTCGAGAAATTCTTGTTCTTCACCTTTTTGCATTCAGTGGCAGCTAGTACCTTATCTGACTGGAAGTTGCACCTCCATCAAAAGGCGGAAATGTAACTTCTAAAATTCAAAACATGAATAAGTAATAATATTAAGCAATTCGAGTAAATTAATTTAAAAAATAAGTTAAATTCAAGAATATAGAAACATTATTTACGTAATATAATGAAGTGTCCGTCAGATTACATACACCTTCCGCGCATGTGGTTCTGGCATTGATTCCATTAAGCTCTTAAGCTTTTCTATTAGTTCTTTTACTCAACTGCCGGTAATGTAATTCATACAAAACAAAAAAACTGTTTTCGAAATACGATAATCGACTCCAGTGCATTGCAATACGCAGTTTCGTCACGTTTACACAAATAAAATTATTTTATTACAAAAATTTCACTACCTCGTATGTTTTGTAATAATGAAAATCCTTCACACACACGCTTATATTTCCTACCTGCGATCTCAGATTGTAACTGCAGGCGGAAATATGCATCCACCGTGAGAGACAGAAAGGAACCTTCCAAATCTCTTTCAAATAAAATTGAATTTATCGGGGCAGCATTAGAGTGTGATCTCAGTCAAATAGATGTTCTTTGCTTACAGAACATTGGTTATCTCATAATGATCTAAACACACTCCAAATTCCTAGTTTTACCTCGCAGGATCTTATTGTAGAGCAAGGAATCAAATAAAGGCCCTGCTTACGGGGGTTCGTGTATTTATGTAAGAAATAATATTGATTCTACCTTCTTGTCAGAATTCAATTTATATGCAGTTGAAAAGTTTTGAAATAACAGTTGTACATCTTACTACGCTAAAAATTATCTTACTTTGCATCTACAGACTCCAACAAAGAAGCTTTAGATTCTATCAATTTGTAGAAAATCTAGAGATAACTCTGAACAAAATTAGTAATCTCTCTTTAAATCCATTGTTGTATGTGGAGATTTCAATATTGATTTTCTGAGCGAATCCACGAAAACAGCAGTTCTCAATTTAATTCATTTTTTTAATTTAGATATTACAGAACGTACCTACACGGAATACTCTTAAATCACAAACAGCAATAGATCAAATTATAATTAACAAAACCACAACTAGATATGAAATAATAACGAATAATCTAGGTTACAGTGACCACGATGCACAAATTCTACAATTACTAATAACATGAATACTGACACCATAAATAAACACGCATGTGCAGAGCATTTACTACAGTTAACATATAGTTATTTACGGACTACTTGTTGAAAGAATCATGGAGGCAGTTTATAACGCTATTGACAAAAATGAAAATATAATTTATTTTTCTCAAAGCGTTCATTTCTTTTAACGCATGCTCTATTAAAAGAGAAAATTAAACGTTTCACGAAAAGAAATTAGAACATCGTGAATTGGATCACAAAAGAAATTAGAACATCTTTAAAAATAAACGTACTTTTACTTTATTTCTAAACGTCATGACGTATCTCAAGATTTCCTTATCTGCTTTAAAAATACAAAACATTGTTACGAAAAGTCATAAGGCAGGCTAAAATCATGAAACACGATCAGGATATTTTGAACTCAAATAATAAAACAAAAGCAATGTGGAATATAATAAAAAATACTACCAAATCAACTAGAAAAACTGTAGAGAATGTTGTTTTAAAATATAACGATATAAATGTGAACGATCCGGCAACAGTAGCTAATCTTTTAACCAATACTTTTCGAGAATTGCTGCCGATCTCACTAAGGTCTTCAGGCACAAAATTCAAAAACAGACAGTTCACCCAAAATTTTAGACACAAATGTTCGTTTCCGAAACTTCTTCCAATGAAATTCTCAAAATAATCGGTAAACTAAAAAATAAATATTCGTCCGGTATAGATGAATTCCCGGATTCTTTGTTAAAGACTTGTGCGTATGCCATTATACACCCGTTAACTCACATATTTAATGCATCTTTATGCACTGGAACGTTTCCAGATATTTTCAAAACAGCTAAAATTAAGCCGCTTTTCAAAAAAGGCAACAAAACTGAAATTCAAAACTATTGGCCCATTTCTCTTCTATCAGTTTTTTCAAAAATATTAGAGAGACTCGTAATAACAAATTTACTGTAAATGAAAAGAAAACAGTTTTAATGCAGTTTTCCATTTCAAATAAACAATTCTGTACTTCATTGAAAATGAACGGTGGACCATTGACTGATGTTAAGGCAACACAATTTTTAGGCCTCTCAATTCAGTCAAACCTCAAATGGAAGGTCCATTTAAATGAATGTAACACAAAATTAAGTTCATTATGCTACCCTTCAGAATTCTTTCAAATTCAGTCAGCCTTCATACTGCTTGTCGTGTATATTTCGCGAATGTTTATTCCTGCCTGAGATATAACATTATATTCTGGAGAAATACATCTTATAGCTCCCAGAATTTTAGATTACAAAAAAGAATTGAACGAATAACAACCAAATTCCACCCACGTGATTGTTGTAAGCCTCTATTTATTGATCTAGGAATTTTACCATTACCTTGTCTATTGATTTCCGAATCAGTGTCTTTTTGTAAAAAAAATGGCTTGCTTAATGGCGGGAATATATTTTCAGAAAACGCTGTCATCTATAACTATAATACTCGACGTAGTAATCATATTCATCAGGTGACAGAATCAACAGCACATTACAAAATATCTACATACAATACATTATTTTACAGCGCTTTTCCATATGACATTAAACGATTAAAGTCGATAGAAAGTTTAAAACCCATGTAAAATCGTTTCTGCCATAACTGATTCTATACAATTAGTCTATATTGAGCATCAAAAGGAAAGTAACATTAATTTTAACAGTGATATTTAATGTATTATTTACCATTTGAACTGTATAATTCTAAACAACTTGTAAAGTATTATCCCGCAGCTTCTTGTCAATGATCCCCCTCTCGATCAGGTTTTTCATCCAGTTTCCTAATCCTTTGAGCGAATGTTGTTTTACTTTGGTCATAAATGTAATTTCATTATCTTTGCACGTGTTCAAATTCAATGGGAAACATAGTTATTCAAATTATCGTTTTCCATGTCGTCGTGGCAGGAAGTATTATTCCTTGACGAAGGAAATGATGAGGGATAAGAGCCCAAATTTATTGCTGATTTGCCCTTGAAAATAGATTTTATTACATCGGAGCAAATACTTTTGTTAACAATCCTTGCAAAAACGCTCATTTTTTTTCAGTATTCAAAATTCAATTAGTATATGGCTTAGGAATGGGATCACAGTATTTTGAAAACGTTCACAAATTCACCTCTTCACAGCACGTCACACAATGTTAACTGTTTTGACGTAAAATAAATTTAAAAACAACTAAAATATTAGATTATTTGGAGATTATGCAATGGTGCGGCTAAGCGCGAGCTGCCACTGTTTGTATGGCACATATTTCACTCAATATTGCGCGAAATCTAGAACCCCCCCTCCCATGTATATGACGAATGAATGAACGTCCTAAATTGAAATTTTTTTTGAAAAATTTGGAGACGTTTGTAAGAAAATGGCGTTAAACGTTACTATAAATGCTAAATTTGAAGCTCTTTTTCACAAGAATCTATTGAGTTTTCGAAAAACTTCATTTGAAGCACTTCCACTCAAAATGTAATAATGTATACAAATCTAGGAAATGTGTATATTAACGGCAGTGTTAACCGTGAAAATCAGACCTATTCCATCTTTATAAGTGTATTTTATTCTATTCTTACAAGAAATTCAAAAGAAAAAATTGAGTCAGTTTTGGGAAAATTTTGAAAATGTCCGGGGGCTTCATGTAAAGTACCCAACATTTTAAATAATGTTTTTCAAAATCACAAAGTTTCGACTCGAGCCAGATGGACAAGGGTTTCTTCAATTCTTTGTTGTTCAAAATTGTTTTTGAAAAAATTATTTTTTCGAAAAATTGTACACGATCTTATTTCAATATCTATTTTTAAAGAACAGATTTCATTAAGGGAAAATTATCCTCAGAATTTTAGTTGTAGGCAGACGCGAAAAATTTGAACTTTTGCAATTTTCCAAAATTAGGTTTTTAACGATCACGAGACCTGCATGATTCTCTTAACACTACCCAACAACAAAATTTAATGAAAACGATGCAACTTTTTTTTTTAAATTTTAAAAAAGTCCGAGGCTTCGTGAAATACATCTAAAATTAAAATATCTTCTTCAAATTCAAGAGGCCGCGACATCAGCCAGATCATTTGAGATATGTCAATTTGAGAAAATCAGCTGAACTGTTTAGCCGCAGCAGTATTCACAGACGGACGGACGGACAAACGAACGGACAGACAGACGTTTTGCTTTCATTCGATTTTTCGGTATCAAGGACCGACAAAACATGAATTCTGGGTACACAATGTGTAAGAATTTTTTCAAAATTTGAATTAGCAGTAGATTTGTCAGTAACGAATGGATTGCACCTACATTTGTACACCCCTAAAGTATTTTCCTGAATAATTTTGGTTGTAACGTTCCACATACTTTTGATTGCTTTTTCTGTTATCTACACCATCTAATCTTCGGATACTAATTGCCCAAAATACGTGTGATTTCTTTATTTGTGAAATAGTCTTTATAATTATAATAGTAAACATTTTAAATTTTTTGCAGTTTTCAAATAATAGAGATTTCAAGGAAAATGAGCCCTCCACTATTCTCATAAGCGTCCTTTAGGCTATCCGAGGACATAATTTTATCAAAAAATTTGGGGAAAAATTGTTTAAAAAATAAAAATTGTATTTCACAGAAAATTACTCAAATTTTTCGAAAAATTGTACACGACGATTTTTCTGAAAACTCAGAGATTTTAATGAACATGAGACCGGCACCATTTTTCTTAGCGTCATTTCACTATCAAGAATAAAATTGAATAATAAAATTTAATTTTTTTATTTTGAAAGTGTCCGAAGGGCTATGTGAAGTACTCCGAAAATCAATTTCAAATGCAAGGGGTCGCGACATCAGTCAAATTGTTTAGGAATATCAATTTTGGAGGAAAGACAGATGGATAAGCGATATAGGATCTGACCATTACCTAGTATTTTTTCTCATAAAGCTATGGCTAGATAGAAGAAAATGAAAATGAAAGAATCAGAAAGGAATAAAGAGATTTTATCGTGTATCTTTTTGGGAAAAAGAAAGTGTAAAACAGTTGTATCAAAACAGAATTAATATTCAACTTCAGAATATTGCTGGAAGTGATAATGTAGAAATAGAATAGCAAAAAAACAAACCATCTTGAGAGCAATGGAGAGCAATGAGCAATGGGAAAAAGTAGGATTAAAAACAGATTTAGAAAAGAGAAAGGACTTTAGATATGGTCTGAAGAAATACAGAAAGCAAAAGATATTACTAAACATTACAAAACGTAGAGGAATGAAGAAAATATGCAAGAATTTTCAAAGTAACATATTTTCTAGTAACAAAAAAAAACATAAAGAAACAGACAGGCTGACTTTAGAAGAGTTTATTTATTTATTTATTTATTTATTTATTTATTTATTTATTTATTTATTTATTTATTTATTTATTTATTTATTTATTTATTTTTATTTATTATTTATTTATTTATTTATTTATTTATCTATTATCTTATCTTTATTTTCACTTATTCAATTATTATCTTATTATCTATATTATTTTATTATTATTTATTATTATTATTTATTTTTTATTATTTATTATTATTATTTTTTTATTTTTTTAATTTTTTTATTTATTTATTTATTATTTATTTTTTATTATTTATTTATTTATTTATTTAACTAAAAAAACAGTTAAAAACTGCATGACGTGCTATGGGGAAAAGTGGATTGTGTACATTTTCAAAATTCTGTGATCCTACACTAAGTCATATACTACTTAAATTTTGAATTTTGAAAGGGAGAAAAAAAAACAAAAAAACTCCATTTAATAAAATCTATTTTCAAGGATAAATAAGCAATAAATTTTGAATTTTGAAAGGGAGAAAAAAAAACAAAAAAACTCCCATGTAATAAAATATATTTTCAAGGATAAATAAGCAATAAATTTTGGGGTGTATTACTTCCGCCGCGACAACATGGAAACGATAATTTGAATAATTGTATTTCCCACTGAATTCTAGAAGACGTCCACAGAAAATGAAGTTACATTTATGTCCAGAAGCAAAACAAGGGGCCATCTCAGCATTTGCTCAATGGATCAGGGAAACTGGATGAAAAACCTGATCGAGATGGGGGCCATTGACCCAGAGCTCTATTACAATAGTTGTTACAGGTTGTTTATACTCATTTATACAGTCCAAATGGTAAATAATGCATTATGTATCATTGTTAAAATTAATGTTACTTTTCTTGTGATGCTCAGTATACTCTCTAATTGTATAGAAACAGTTATAGCAGAAACGATTTCACTTTAATTGAAATTAATCGTTTAATGTCATCTGCAAAGTGTTGTAAAATAATGTACATGTATTGTATGTGATATTTTGTAATGAGCTGTTGATACTGTCACCTGATGAATATGATTTCTACGTCGAGTGTTATAGTAATAGATTTCGCATTTTCTGAAAATATATTCCCGCCCTTAAGAAAGTCATTTTTACAAAACCACTGATTCTAAATAAAAGACACGGAATGGTAGAATTCCTATATTAATGAGGAGAGGCTTATATGAATCACGTGGGTGGATTTGGTTATTATTCGTACAATCTGTTTTTGTAATCTAAAAGTCTGGGAGCTATAAGATGTATTTCCAGAATATTATGCCATATCTCAGGCAGGAATGAACATTCTGCGAAGTATACACAACGAGCAGTATGAAGGCTGACTGAATTTGCAAGAATTCTGAACGCGTAGCATAATGAACGTAATTTTGTGTTCAATTCATTTAAATGGACGTTCCATTTACGGTTTGACTGAATTGAGAGACCTAAAATTTTGTTGCCTTAACATCAGTCAATGGTACACCGTTCATTTTCAATGGAGACAGAATTGTTTATTTGAAATGGAAACTGCATTAAAACCGTTTTTTTCGTTTACTATTAATTTGTTATTTCGGAACCAATTTGAAACATCTGATATTGTACTATTTACGGTTTCTTATTGCAAGGATGTTCGTATCATCCGCAAAGATAATCGTCGAGGTATATCGTTTACGTAAACAGGAACAGAATAGGGCCTAAAATCGATCCTTGAGGAACTCACATGCAACGGGCAAAGAGTCGGAAAGGTGCGTACGTAATGTTCCCATCATTCCAGTAAGGTATTTCAACTCTCTGAGATCGTTGTTTAAGGTACGAACATAACCAATCTAGAGCAATACCACGGATTCCATGAAGGTAATTTTGAAAGTAAAATTTCAGATCAATGATGTCAAAAGCTTTTGAGAGATCTACAAATAATCCAATAGGTGCCTCGTTTGATCCAATGATGAGGCGACATGTTTAAGAAAAGAAAATATAGCTGTTTCCGTTGATTTTGATTTTCTAAATCCATGTTGGCAATCTGAAAGCGTCGTGTTGGTGAGAAAGGTTTCCATTCGTACGTAAAAAGTCTCTAATATTTTGAAACAACTGATAGAAGAGAGTTGCTAGAAGACTTAAAATACATGAAAAAAAAGGGAAAACACCAGGATTGAACAACAATAACACTGAACTTTTGAAATACGCTGGAAATTGTATTCCATTAGCGCTGCACATTCCAGTATGTATTGGAAAAACATGAAGTTTCTCAAGAATGGCTACAAGCAAAAATAACATCACTCTAAAATAAAAATCGCTCCCAAAACTAATAATTACTGAGGAATAAGCCTCTTAGACTATAAAAGTCTAAGATGTTAAACTGTATGCTAGAATATTCAAAATCGTTGAAAGCATGAAGATTCATCTATATCAGAACAGCAAGTTGGTTTTAGAAAAGGCAAGCTTGTAGAGATACCTATTCACAATCAAAAGAATAATTGAAGAAAGAAGGGAGGTAACTATGAAACACATATGGCATTCATACATCTAAAGAAGGCTTTTGATAATGTGTACAGAATATTGCTTTGGAGAATTCTAAAAAGGAGATACCCAACTCACCTAATAGGAGCTATTAAATGCCTGTATATGGAAACCACAGTGTGCTTAAATATAAATGGTAAATCAATGAAGAAGATTCCACAAAGAAGTGAGACAAAATTGCAGCCTCTCACCAACAATTTTTAATATTTACATGGACGCACATTCAAGAGCATGGAAAGTGCAGGTAGATATAGGAATTGATTTAGGAAAAAGGTTTATTTTACTCTTATTCATATTTTAAATAATACTAGGAAAATATACAATTTTAAATGTGGATCAACAAAAGAAAAACAATGGCTTTAAGGCAAATTCTCAGTGAGAATGTAAATTGTAATTGACAATAAAATTTAGAACAAGTGAAGAATTTTAAGGACATAGGATGCTATGTTACTTATGAAAAGTTTTGGGATTTTGACAATAAATTAAATAAATTTAGAAATATATGTGGAAACATTCACAGGAATTTAAAATAAATGCGAAAGATATGCAATAATGATAATGCAATAAGAAGTTTTTAATACTATTGCTGTCCCTGCACTTTTGTGTGGAAGTGAATCGAAAGTAATCATGGAAAGAGATAAAGAGAATTCAGGTGGCAGAAATGAAATTTTTAAGAGTACTGTAGGATACTAGGAAGTACTCCTAGATAAAAGAGGAATGTGGATATAAGAAAAGAGCTAAATGTCACACCTGTGTTAGATATACGAAGAAATGGTGCAAACATTTGGTAAGGATGCCAAATGAGAGATTGCCAGCATTAGCTCTTCAATATATTCCACAAGGAAGAAGAGATGTAGGCAGGCAAAGAAAAAGTGGGCACCAGAACTGTTTATACATAAGTATCCTACAATATTATTAAATACCATGTTGTTGCAGGAAAACGTTTCAAAAATTTTCAAACTAAAACAAATATCAACACTATCACCAACCTGCATTACTAATACAATTCTGAAACAAAACTTCTATTAATTAAAGAACTAATTGTGGAGAACAAATTTCATTTGCAGAGAAAATCTCCATCTTCAATAATATAGTTCTTTGAGAGAATTAAAAATTTGAAACTTTGCAATTTCCAAAACTTCAAGGGTAATACTGACAACCAAACTTATGCCACATTTATAAGTGTTTTTCACTCTATTCTTACAAGAAATATGAAGAAAAATGTACAGCAATTTTTAGCGATGTTCAGAAGCTTCACATGAAGAACTCCCAAAATTTAAAGAATTCTTTCAAAATTGCAGAGCTCCAGTCAATTCGACCAGATCCAACATGCAATATTCTTCTTGGCAAAAACCCTGAACACGTCCGGGTAAAACATAAAAAATAAAAAAAAAAATTTCAACAGAATTTTTATAACTCATTTAGAGACAAATAAATTGAAAGTTTTATCAATATTTTTTTAACAAAATGATAACTGCAATACTTTAAATTTACACATTGCTTAACACATTTGCTAGTCAATAATGCAATTTTGTATTACATATACCAAGAATAAGAAAATTTACTTCCAACAATTAATTTAAAAATTATGTTATCTTGAAAATGTGTCACTCAAGTGTTTACGGTACCTGTGAATTGTTTTGTGATGTTAGTCAGAATAATAATTTCTACCTTCACTGATGTCCTATCATTCCTAATGGATTTGTATGGATTTCCATCAAGAGGCAGAATTTGGATGCCAATGTGTTTTTCACATGCATATACCATGCATTGGGACTTTTCCTGTCTTTTTGGAAGAATCTGTAAAATTGTAAGGAACAAGTTCCATTATCCAATAAAAGAAAATGAGGAAACAGAGAGGAGGAGGAGAAGAAAAAGAAGCAGAAGAACAAGAGAAATAATAATAATAATAATAATAATAATAATAATGATAATAATAATCATAATAATAATAACATAATTGTAATCATAACCATAAAGTAGCAGTAACAGTAACAATAAAAAACAATACCAATAATAACAACCACAATAATAATAATAAAATAATAACAACAACAATAAAATAAATAATAAAATAATAATAATAATAATAATAATAATAATAATAATAATAATAATAATAATAATAATAATAATAATAATAACAACAACAAGTGGAAAATACTAGGCTGGCAGGAGAGGGCTCAGAAGACTTCAAAAAAGCAAAGGAAGAGCCCTGAGACCAACTTAAACAAAACAAGAAGAGAGAAGCTCCAAGCCTCCAGAAGACAACAGACCAGAGAAGAAAGACAAGCAGGTACAAGTTGTCGAATTAGATGGTCTAAGGAAAACAAAGCTCTCATGAGGTCTGGCTGAAATCTCCTGAACACAGGAAGTCGACAAGAAAGAAAGAGAGTTCATCCAGAGAAGAAATGAAACTCCCAAAGGAGAAATAGAAGGCCTATTAATCAAGTCATCAAATTGACAGCAAATGGGCAATCATATGCTGAAATAATTTCAAAAATGAAGGAATCGTGGATCCGAAAGAACATAATGTTAACATCTGTACAATCAGGAGGACACTTAAAATGAAACCTGATTGTCCTGGAGAAAGGTTAGATCCAACGTCACTAAATAACGCTATTAAGAGCGCGTAGGAGACAAGGTTAATGTTAATACATTTAACCCGAAAATGCTGGTCGAAATAAGAAACACAGACGAGACCGTTACTCTGACGAAGTGAAAGGAACAGTCACACGCATTACGGGGATTTCACGGAGGCGTGCAGATTGTTCAAGGTCTGAGCATCACAAGAAAAGTAACATTAATTTTAACAATGATACATAATGCATTATTTACCATTTGACTGTATAAATGAGTATAAACAACCTGTAACAATTATTGTACTACAGTTCCGGGTCAATGACCCTCATCTCGATCAGGTTTTGTCGTCCAGTTTCCTGATCCATTGAGCAAATGCTGAGATGGCCCTTGTTTTGCTTCTGGACATAAATGTAACTTCATTTTCTGTGCACGTCTTCTCGAATTCAGTGGGAAATACAATTATTCAAATTATCGTTTCCATGTTGTCGCGGCAGGAAGTAATAACAGCCCAAATTTATTGCTTATTTTTCCTTGAAAATAGATTTTATTACATGGGAGTTTTTTGTTTTTTTTCTCCCTTTCAAAATACAAAATTTATTGCTTGTTTATCCTTGAAAATAGATTTTATTACATGGGAGTTCTTTTGTTTTTTCTCCTCCTTTCAAAATTCAAATTTATTGCTTGTTTATCCTTGAAAATAGATTTTATTACATGGGAGTTTTTGTTGTTGTTTTTCTCCTTTTCAAAAATTCAAAATTTAAGTAGTATATGACTTAGTGTAGGGATCACAGAATTTTGAAAATGTGCACACAATTCACTTTTCCCCATAGCACGTCATACGCAGTTTTTAACTGTTTTTTTGACGTAAAATAAATACAAAATAAATAAATAAGGTGTATGGAAGCAGGCAGGTAGCAACCGTAATGCTCCCAACGCGCTAAGCAGAAGTCCTGCTTAAAGCAGAGAAAATCAAGATTGGATGGCTTGTTTGCCACGTCAGAGTGAAACATCAAATCAGGAGATGTTATAAATGTCTAGACTTCGGTCACATCTCCACTTTCTGCAAGGGACCGGACAGAAGCAGTACATGCTACAAATGTGGCAAAAAGAGACACATGGTCAAGGTCTGCACAGGATCAGCAGGTATTGTCTGCAAAGACAAAAATCTAGGAGACAATCATATGCTGGGTAGCAACAAATGCCATTCCTTCTCAGCAGAACTAAATAAACTCAGGGAAACAAAGAATGCCTAGGTTCCTCCAAATTAATTTAGAGAAAGGTAAGATATCTCAAGAACTGCTTGTTCAAACGGCAAGGGAAAGACACGTGGATGTGTTATTGGTTAGTTAGCAGTACGATATTGACGAAATATCGTATTACCAGGACTCGACTAGACGTGCGGGTATTATATTACTTAACCCCAAACTGAGAGTTATTAAATTTAAAAATACAAACCAAGGGTTTGTATGGGCGGATCTGACAACCTCAGAATTCATAGCTGCTACTTCTACCCTAACGACGCAATTGAAAAATTTAGTAAACAAATAGACGAACTGGATGCAAGTATGAACTCTGCACCAGGAGAAATTATCGTGGCCGGAGACTTTAACAGCAAGTCCCCGGAATGGGGTGAAAGCAGATCTGACCGTAGAGGTGAGATCGCCTGCGAATTCATGGCAAGAAAAGACCTGCTGGTTTTAAATACAGGGACTTCGTGCACCTTTCAGAGAGGCGCTGTATCTTCAATAATCGACCTGACAATAGGGACCTCAAAGATAGCCAGGAATGCCCAGGACTGGCAAGTTTTTGATTTAGAGACGCTTAGCGATCATCGCTATATAGAATTTTTCACTTCACCCTCTGGCAACAGAGCTGGAAGAGAAATACAGCCAAACGTCGGACCATCGTGGAATACTAAAAAACTAAACGAAGAAAAGGCCACAACATTCCTTGATGAAGTTAAACTGCTGAAGAACATGGGATGGGGAAAAAAGCCGTGACCACGACCCTCGACGAGGCGGTAAAGGAAACGCGAAAAATCGTTAAAGGCACGTGTGAAGTCTCAATGCCTAGAACTCCGTAATGACTGTATTAAAGCTCGTAGACTCCACAAGAGCCAAAACGGATATAAGACTAAGGGAAAACTATAGGAAGTGCCGTAAACGTCTTAAGTCCGAAATCAAAAGAAGTAAAATCAAATGCTGGAAGGACTTAGTAAATGTAGTGGAGAATGACCCCTGGGGAAAAGCTTATAAAATAGTTATGGGGAGATTTAAACCATCCAACAGCGCGGGACTGGAAGACCTCGAGTGGGTGAAGATAATTATCAGAGATCTTTTCCTTACAGAGAACGCTGGCAAGGAATAGACCCACTGACGACTCTTCGACGAAGTTAATTACTTCACAAAGGATGAATTGGTTCAAACAATGACAAAGACCAAGATGAAACAGCTTCAGGGCTTGGACGGATCCCTAACGTGATCCTTAGCATAGTGGTTTCAGTACATCCCGAATGTCTCCTGGATACCTTTAACCATTGCCTTAAACTGGGGAAATTCGTTAAGGATTGGAAAGAGCAGAAGCTAATTCTCATTAGGAAAGGAAACAAGCCAATTGAGCTGACGTCATCGTCCAGACTTTTGTGCCTGCTGGATACGATGAGTAATTTACTTGAGGGTTTGCTCCTCCTACGATTAGAGAAACACATGACTGCAGGATTTAACTTCTCAACGAGGCAATTTGTTTTTAGAAAGGGTCTCTCAACAATAGATTTTATTACAGAAGCAGTCTAGTATGCCGAAACAGCCAAAAGTAAGAGAGGTTTTTGCGCACTGGTGGCGATTGACATAAAAAACGCATTCAACTCCGCCAGATGGAAAGGCATAATCAAGGCTGGTAGCCAAGGAGGTCCTGAGTACCTCGTGAGGATTCTGGAGGACTACCTCAGCGAGAGGAAAATATTTACACAAATGGATATAGGATAGAGGAAGACATGACTTGTGGTGTCCTCAAGGATCAAGACTGGGCCCCTTTCTGTGGAATGTGCTATATGACGATCTTCTGAACATCGAGCTTCCGAAGAACTCTCAACTTATTGGTTATGCTGACGATACACTCATAGTGTGCCATAGTGACAACGTGGAGCTACTGGCGATGAAAACCAATGAAACTCTTCGCAGGGTACAAAGATGGCTGGATATAAGAAATCTTCAGATGGCGGTAGCAAAACACAAGCCGTACTGGTTTCCAATCGGAGAGCATTTCGACTTCGGTGATCCGTCTGGGAGACGAGATTATTAGATGGAATTGGCAAATAACGTATCTCGGAATCGAAATTGACTCGAGATTAAGCTTTGGACCCCATATCATAAAAATGGCTGACAAAGCAGAAAAGACTGGTGCAAACCTCTCCAGACTTATGCCGAATTCAAAAGGACCCAGTGAAAGTAAACGAAGATCGATATTTAGCGCAGTTCACTCGAGAATGTTGTATGCTGCCCCAGTGTGGGTGATGCTCTAAAACAAAGAGTCCATAAGACGGAAATTAACCCAGGTTCAGAGAAGGATGGCACTGAGGATAACTTGGGGATATCGTACTGTATCGGACAATGCAGCCTTAGTTCTGGCCAGTACCCCCCTATCGACCTTTTGGCTTAAGAAAGGAAAGCAATGTACCTAAGGTTGAAAGCGGCTTAACAACAAATGCGCCCACTGACAACAAAACAGGTCAACGAAATCAAAGCGGAGCTGCGAAGCGATCTTGTGTACAGATGGCAATGCCGATGGGACTTGGAGGAAAAAGGCAGATGGACTTATAGTCTTATCCCAAACATCAAAGAATGGATAAGCAGGAAACACGGTGCAGTGGATTACTATTTGACGCAAGTCCTCACGGGACACGGATGCTCAAAAGTACTCTATAGATTCAAAATTGCTGAAAGCCCGACATGTTCTGAATGCCACAAAGAAGATGATGATGCTTTGCACTCTATATATAATTGCAAAGCCTGGGAGGAAGTAAAATCTATATGCTACAACAAACTGCGAGTGGAAATGACACCTGCAAATACAATCGAAACTATGCTGCAAGCTCTCAGAAAACTGGAACACATTTCGAAATTTCTTAAAGCACATCCTCAAACAAGGCCATGATTGGCAGCGAATAGAGCACTTGCTCACAAACCCACGTGCGATGTAATGTCTCGCCAGACGGTTCCACACATGGTCCTATACGGGCAAAGGCGAGCGGAGGGGGTTTTAGTCGGTAGACCAAGTCTGGGAGTCCGACAGTACCGGCTTCACCGGTCTCCATTAAGGATTTCCCCCGCCTCAAAAAAATAATGATAATAATAATAATAACAATAATAATAATAATGTGCAGTTGACCCTTTTGCCGGACGGCAGAATTTGCAGAGATCTCCAGACACCCCCACAACACCTGGGACATCTTTGGTACAAAAAGAGCCCACGCCTCAAGCTGTGGACGGAATGATAGAAAGATGGGAAGCTATCCAAGAGCTGATGAAGGAAAATAAGATGACCATAGAACCTTTGTATACCCATCTAAATGTAATTGGCAAAAATTTGTTAAAAAATAATGCTGTAATAGTAAAGAATACTTTGGCCGTAGCACAAGAAGATGTGGGAACGCCGAAGAACAGATGGCAGGTCATTAATGAAGAGCAAGAGCAGATACATGAATGGCTCCTCTTGAGGGAAGGCGATGTACAAATCAAGAATATCAAGCATGGTAAGAAGAGCGGCGATGCTCTAAAGGATAGGGCGCAAGAAGTAGCGGAAGAGAAGAAGAGCCCCCCCGACAAATATAAGAGAGAAAGACATGACAAAAGAGAAATTGGATGCTATGCGAACGAGGGCAGCACCTAGCCCACCAGAAGAGTCTAATAGAAGGGACAAGAAAGATAAGCACAATAAAGTAATCACGGTGGAGAATACCCCTGAGGAAATGCAAAGAAACGAGAGAGTAGTGCAAGATGTGATCTAGTCATACTAAACACGGGAAAAGTGAACACATTCCAAAGGGGAGAAGCGGCATCCATACTGGATCTGACAATAAGCTCAAATGGGTTTGCTAAGAGAGTAAAGGACTGGAAAGTTCTGAATGCTGAGACACTTAGTGATCACAGCTACATTCAGTGCTCATCCTCCAAAGGCATGGGTGGTAATAAATGGGAGCACAAACAGCGCATGGGACGACTACCCTGGAATACAAACAAGCTGGTAGAAACGGAAGCAAAAAAGTCCCTAGAAGAATCCAAGCTAGTTCACAACTTAGGATGGGTGGCGAAGCCGTACACACCAGAGACAACAGTAAAAGAAGTGAGGAACATATTGAAGGCTGCGTGTTCAGCTTCTATGCCTACACGCAGAGGTCCGGGGAGAAGGCAACAGGTGTATTGGTGGTCCGCAGAGATTGCAGAGCTACGGAAAAAGTGCATTAAAGCCAGGAGACTTGCTACAAGAATCAAAACTGATGAAGCACTAAGAAAAGAGCACAAAGTATTGCAAAAGGAGCTGAAAAGAGAAATAAAAAATAGGAAATTAAAGTGCTGGAAAGAGCTACTTGAAGAGGTGGAAGATGACCCATGGGGTACGGCATATAAAATTGTAACAAAAAATTTGGTATGAACAAGAACATTCCCGTATTAGAAGACCCTGAATGGGTGAGGAAAATTATAAGAGAACTTTTCCCTAAGGGAGACTCATGGAGAATGAGTAAACAGAGTAACTATGCATTTGATGAGAAAAATATCTTTACGAACGACGAGCTGCAAATAGAGGTGAGAAAACTAAAATCCAAAAAAGCCACTGGCCCCGATGGAATCCCAAATGAAATTATTAGGCTTGTTGCCAAAGAATACCCAGAATGCTTACTGATAGCATTTAATTGCTGTCTCAGACATGGTACGTTCCACCAGAACTGGAAGAAACAGAAATTAATCCTACTAAGAAAAGGAAACAAGCCCACAGACAGGACATCATCTTTCAGGCCATTATGCCTATTAGACACTATGGGCAAACTATTAGAAGGCTTGATTCTGCAAAGACTAGAGAAACACTTAACAGCAGGAATGAACTTCTCTGACAGACAATTTGGCTTCAGAAAAGGCCGCTCGACCACAGATGCTATTCTGGAAGTAGTTGGTATAGCGGAAGCAGCTAAAAGAGGAACGAACAGGAAAAAGGGGTTATGCGCCCTGGTAGCCATAGACTAGAAATGCCTTCAACTCCGCTAGATGGAGCGATGTTATTCAGGCCCTGGTCGCGAAGCATGTCCCAGAATACCTACTTAGAATCGTAGAGAATTACTTATCCGAAAGGAAGATTACGTACGAGGATGCTTTCACGTTAGAGGAAGAAATGACATGTGGAGTACCACAAGGTTCCAAACTAGGCCCATTCTTATGGAACGTTATGTATGACGACCTATTAAAAATCGACCTCACCACAACATATCCAGCTGATTGGATATGCAGACGACACGCTGATTACTAGCCACAGTGAAAACACAGAACTGCTAGAGTTGCACCTAAATGAGTCTCTCTTCAGGGTTAAAAGATGGATGACGCAAAGAGGCCTGCAAATTGCATCTGAAAAGACAGAGGCAGTACTAGTAACGGACAGAAGAGCTATCTAATTCCCCCGCATCACTTTGGACGGAGTAAATATCCCCTGGAAACGCCAAATTACATACTTAGGTGTCGAAATAGACCATAGGCTGAGCTTCGGGCCCCACATCAGCAAAATGACAGACAAGGCAGCAGCAACTGGAGCCAACCTCTCCAGAATTATGCCAAATGGAGGACCAAAAGAAGCCAAGAGACGTATGATTGCCAGCGTAGCCCACTCACAAATGCTTTAGCGGCTCCGGTGTGGGCTGACAAACTAGGTAAAGCAAGCGTGGGACTGAAGTACGCGCAAGTGCAGCGGAGATTGGGGCTGAGAATAGTGTCAGCTTATCGCACAGTATCCGACAGAGCAGTAGGGGTACTGGCCAGAATACCCCCCATTGTTATATTCGCGGTGAAAGCGATGTATGACGAAGCGAAAAAGTCTGCTGACTTCAGCGGGGAACAACCGGCGAGTAGGACGAAGGAATACATTAAGAAGAGCGCCCGAACATCACGACTGGCGGAATGGTAGGAGAGGTGGGATGGGGATCTTAAAGGAAGGTGGACACACCTCTTGATACCTCATATCGAACCATGGTTCAATAGAATGTACGAGAAGTAAACTTCTACCTCACACAAGTGCTCACAGATCATGATTGTTTTAAATCGTACCTATTTTGATTTAAAAGAGCATATGACTCAAAATGTGAATTCTGTGGTTACGAGGATGATGACGCCATGCACACAATATTTGCATGCGTAGCAAGGGACACATGGAGAAGATTGAACGAGAATTTGGAGGCAGACATTTCTCCATCAAACATAGTTCGGCTTATGCTTCAATCGGAGGAAAGGTGGACAACAATACAAGAGTTCTTGACCCTTGTGATGAAAAGGAAAGAAGAGCGACTCGAACATAAAATGAAGTAAAGGCTCAGTACCTGCCTGCCTCTCCACGAAGTAATGTCTCTGACGATACCGTGGAGAGGCGCATGGGCATAAGAAGAGAGGTTTTTTAGTGGGTATACCACTGAGAATGGGAGTCCCACACACCAGGAATTATACCATCTGAATCCCTGACGGTGCATAATGCATTTTTTCCTCTCACAATAATAAAATAATAATAATAATAATAATAAAATAATAATAATAATAATAATAATAATAGGGCCCAAGGTGCGATGTGTCAGACAAAAACCTCTCGCACCCAACTCCACTCTCACCCTTCTCACTCTTCCCCTGTTAAGGAGAATTCCCACTCCAAGGTTGTGGTAACCAGCCCCTTCGGCGGAGTGGCCTGCCGAACTGATGAGAGATGGAGGTTCTGATGGGGCTACTGAAGGTAATTCCAGAAAAGGTCTATCAGGATTGTACTGATCGCTCAACTGGATCTGGACCTAGGAAGGCGGTGGAAGAACCACTCTGAGGGTCAACAGCGGCTTCCAAAGCCTGAGTAAGCAAGGCTACAGTTGGGCCCTCCCTACGGGGTAGTACATAGGAAAGCAAGGTTGGAGGCTTAGAGGTGGCAGCCCCATCACCAACCAAACCCATAGAAAATGGAGATGCAAAATTCTAGTCATAGAGCCTCGGAAAATGAGTCGCTGCCTGGGGATCGTCAGGGCGCGGTTGGAGCCAGTGCTGACCGTGACAGCATGCAAGCCACTGGTGGTGTGTTACTGAATAGGCGGGTACACACCGGGTTACCCGAAAGCACTACAGCCAATGAACGCAGCAATCAAGAACAACTAGCTGCACCTGCCGACAGTGCTTCCCGGACAATACTCGGGACCACTCAAGCAGGCCTGCCACGACGGAGGATACAATGGACAGCTGACATAAATGAAACAATAGTCAGAATTTATCTCCGTGTTACCCGTTGCGGAACAAATTGTGTAGGTTACCGGCAGGAACTTTACAGAAACGTTTTGCAACATTTCCACATCTCTCCCATCTTACGGAACAAAACATAGCGACCGAAAAGCATTAATCTATAGGTCAGAAAATATGTCTCGTACAGTCGAATACGGAAATTGAGGCTGAAGTTCACTCAGAAATACAACAGCATGAGATTTCAGAAACTCCAGAATTAGCTAGAGCAACCTCTGAACTACCAATACAAGATCTGGAACCCAGCTTAGTGACACAGAAATCAGATAGGTCTTTAACCAACTTAGTTAACCAACTTAAACAACAATATGAGCATGAAAAGCCAGATACTGGGATTTGCTCTCATTCTAGACCTAAAATACCTAGGCAACAGAATTCAAAAACTGGCCACCTTAACTAAGTTAGCAAATGAAGAAATACTTGTCAATTAAGTCAGACAAATTAGACCTATGAGCAACTAGATTCAATTATCTACTGCACATCTCTAGCAATTGTGAAGTTAAGTGGGAAAATCCTAGAATCCCAACAGCCATATAGCCATTGAAAAGACTACACACCACCTTGAAGAGATGGCTGAAGGAAGAATAAAACAACTTAGATCTGACATTGCCATTATCGAAGCCTTGCAGAAAGGAAGCAAAAAGACGCGCATCAGAAGGAAAGTATCGAGAATCAGGAGGAAATACTGCAAACATGCGCAATACAACGAAAACCAAAATACATTTGAAGTAATAGATACTCTCAAACAACAACTCAGTGTGTATTCGCAAAGAATACGACGCTACACCAAAAGCTTGAAAAGGAAAAAAGACAATCAGGATTTTATTAAAAACCAGAAGAGGTTCTATGAGAATCTGAAGAGAAGTCCATTCAGGAAAGTTACTGGAGAAATCAACTGTAGAAGATTACTGGACCACGATATGGTCAACAGAAAGTTATTTCCAGTCCCACGCAGTATGGCTGACAGAAGTGTCGGGCGTATCAAGCAAGACCAGGGAAATGAAAGTTTCCGATATATCAATGGATGTTCTAAAGACAGCTATTAACAAACTCAAAAATTGGAAATGCCCTGGACCAGATGGACTTCATAACTTCTGGTTTAAAAGATTCACCTGTATACATGAAATAATTGACTCATTAATCATTTTCTGAACTACCGACGGCCCTGTGCAGGATCACTTCCAGGAAGCCGAAATCGAACAATGCCACAGACCCCGGACAATTCCGACCCACCACATGCCTCAACGGGCTATATAAAATCATCACTAGTTGTTTAAAAACAGTGATAGAACAACATTGTGAACAAAACAATATTCTTTCAGAGTACCAGAAAGGCTGTTGCAAGGGCTCATTGGGGTGCAAAGAACAGCTCGTAATCGACAGTGTCATCATGTCTCAGGCATCCAACAAAAAACGAGATCTGTATACTTGTTTCATCGACTACAGGAAGGCATTTGACATGGTCCGCATGATGGCTTGATCTATGTTCTAAAGCTATATCGTGTTAACTATGAATCGTAAGATTTCTACGAACGTAATCAATCACT
The DNA here is from genome assembly GCA_964035755.1 of Teleogryllus oceanicus. NCBI lineage: Eukaryota > Metazoa > Arthropoda > Insecta > Orthoptera > Gryllidae > Teleogryllus > Teleogryllus oceanicus. The sequence goes on from CAXIVR010000006.1 coordinate 131,680,195, forward strand.
GGCAAACAACAATACATATGTCCTCAAGAGTGAAAGAATTGTCACTAAGACACTGAAAATCCGCAGAGGTATATTCCAAGCGACAGTCTCAGCCCTTACTGGTTCTGCCTTGCTATGAATCCCTTCCTCCTTGCTGGAAAGCATGGGAGTTGGATATGAGCTGAAAGGTCAGAGCAAACATGATGTGAGTCATTTAGTATACTAGACGATATCAAACTGTACTCAGGAACATTACAGGGACTGAAGAAGTTCCTTCATGTCACCGAAAGATTCTCAACGACATAGGTATGCAATTTGGTATCGAAAATGCAAAATCCAAAGTATAAGGAAGGGTAAACTCATCAGCGAGGTAGAACATGAAACGCTGACAGGGAGACTATAACAGCCCTGGAAGAAAATGAACTTTATAAATACCTCGGAATTCAAAAAACAAGCTGATAATCCACAGTGAAATTGAAAGAAAAGCTGCAGGTGGAATTCGAGAAGAGAATGAAAGGTTTATTCAAAACCTTCCTCAATTCACGAAACCTAACTGCAGCGGTTAACATGTATGTAATACCAGTAATAACTTCTCACTGGGCATCATTAAATGGTCCAGGACGGATATTGAACTTGAAAGGCTTATTAGGGTCCAAATGAGCGTTCCCAATACCACCACCCCAAAAGCTCAATTCAAAGGGTAACGCTTCCAAGGAAGATAGAGGTCGTGGTATCCTGAAAATAAGTAATCTCCATTTCAAACAGATTACCAGTATGAGAGAATACTTCAGGAAGAAAGCGTTATCTTCTCATCTACACAAAGTGGTACTTGAAGCGGACTACAATTATACACCTCTGAGTCTCAATCAAGCTAATATAGAACTAACAGACCTCTTTCCAACAAGAGATAGATCTCTGGAAGCACAAAGCAATCCATGGGAGATACCCAGCTGAAATAGCCAATCCAAATGTAGACGTAGACATGTCGTACAAATGGCTCAGCATTGGATATCTCTACCCAGAGACTGAGGGGTTCATGGTGCCATTCAAGATCAAGTCATTGCAACCAGAAACTATCTCAAATCCAGATCCATCCAGATCCATCAAAGATCCAGAGATGACTCTGATAACTGCTGGGCCTGTAGCCAACGCGGCGAGACAATTCAACATATTACAGCAGGATGCAGTGTACTCGCCCCAACGGAGTATAAGAACAGGCATGATATGGTGGGTCGAATTATCCACGTCCAACTCGTCAAGATCTGTGGTTTAGCACCATGCCATGATACACCATACTACAAGTATATCCCAAAGAATGTACTAGAAAACAATAACTATAAATTGTACTGGGATCGTAGTATTTTGACGGACCGTACAGTACATCATAACAGACCGGATATAACACTCTGGAATAAAAATAAGAAGAAAGTATGGTTTGTAGACATGGCAGTTGTGGACACCAGCAATCTCGCTACAGCATATCATACGAAGATCCAGAAGTACAAAGAATTGGCACATGTCGTGAAGGAGCAATGGAACATCTCGGAAATCAAAACCGTTCCCGTGGCTCTTTCAGCAACGGGCGTCATTCCGAAGACTTTAAAGAATTCAAAAGAAACGCTGAAAATAAATAAAAATGCCATAATAAACATCCAGAAATGTGTCATACTTTGTACGTGCACATTGGTCCGAAAATTCTTGGGAAGTAATGAGTGTGTTTAGTTGCTATCTTAATCACATTAGCATTTATGAATATTATAAATGTTAAATTTTTATATTCTATTACTGTTGATTTTAATGTTATCATGCTTTGATGTATTGTATCTGTATGACTACAATCTATGTACCAGTGAACTGTGAATAAACAACAACGACGACGACGACGACCACGACCACGACCACGACGACGACCACGACGACGACGACGACGACCACAACAACAACAACAACAACAACAACAACAACAACAACAACAACAACAACAACAATAATAATAATAATAATAATAATAATAATAATAATAATAATAATAATAATAATAATCATAATAATAATAATAATACTCACCACAATCTTGGAAACTGGCTTTTCAAATCTTGGACCTAGAGCAGTTTTTCGACATAGTCTACTGTCATCATTAAATATTTTAAATTTGTACTGAAAAATACAGATTACATTCATTTAAAAATATTTTTTTAAAACTAACAAAATATGTTAATTGCTTACTTACTTCGCTATTTGCAACAAGAATGAAATTTTCCACTCCAAACTTAGGATACACTGTCATACAATATGGGATAGCACTCTGCTCAATTCTTTCAATTAAAAGAATTTTCAAATCATCTGCTTCACTGTGAAGCAAAGACGTGAAATAATTACAATAAATACATTAATATTTGAAGGTAGGTTGTGAATACTATATATCATCTAACCTGTGAATCAAATCATATTCCACCAGCATTCGGTCCTCACCTAAAGAATATAAATGCAATTCATCTTCTAATGATCGCATGAACATCAAATCTCTTATGGGTTTAAAGTGACTCTTTTGCTTGCCCATGAATTCAATTTCAGCACCAGATGGATCTTCACATCGATATAAACAAACTCTCATTTCTGTGTCCTACACGGAATAGTTTTAAAATGTTTAAAACATATGTTTCATTAAAAAAATTATAAGCATCTGAAATACTGTCAGTTTATACTAACTTTATGTGCAATCCATAAAGAATCATCTGAGATGCAAATTTGAGTAATGGGAGATCCATGAACATGGGGTGTCTTTGAAAGAGGATTTAATACTGATGAACGAATCACCGTCCCGGGACTCAAACCTAGGACCTCCCGGTCAGAGGCGCTGCAGTGACATCAGTTGATGCACTGAGCTACCGCTCCCGGTTAATTGAATTGAATTAAACAAGAACTAGCCTACTCGTGCGAGAACTCTCGCATGTTAAACCCCACCCTCTTCCCTATTTTTCCATTTCCATAATAAGCCTGTAATATATTTTTCTTCAAGACCCTCTTATCCTCCGTCACTTGTTCCATATGTCTCCTTACCCAATTATTAACAATACAAGATGCCTTGCCAAGACAAACTATTGGCCAATATTACCGAGCAGAGAGATAAACCTGTGTAATTCATATAAATGACTTTGAGACGTTATTTTGTCGTATAAATGTATTTTGGCATAAAGCTTTTCATTGCGGCCATCTTCAGGATATTCAGGGCGGCTGTGGTCCTTGGTCCAAAAAGAGACAGCTTGCCAGCCGAGGCAAATCGGCTCTAGGAAACAAAGTCGGAGCAGGTCAATGGCCCGTTTGGTAGTACTGTCCGGCATTCGCCTGGTGTTGATCAGGAGAAACCACGAAACTACCGCGCAGAGCAGCCGGTCACAAAAAATTGCTAGTCAGCGGCTGGTCGCTAACCCTGCAGCACACGTGGTCGATCTCTGAGATAGCGAGTTGTTCTTCCGTTGGCTTAGCGTCGCATACAAATTTATGTTTTATAATTGGGCCTGAGTACCTCTAATATTTCATGCTCAGAGACAATAGGCTTCGCAGTCGCGACAATGACTTTGTACTACATGCTAAAACAGTTGTCGGTTTGCGAAGCAAGATCAGCTAAAATAAAAATGATGCATCTAACAGATCATTGTGTGTATTCGAACAACTTTTACTAGAGCGTGTGCCGCAGGGTTAAAATTGTCTGAAGAAGTTGTATTTGAAGTATCGACGTTTTCGAATTTCCAATGTGTAAAGGAGATCATGATCAGAGTTAGAAAACTACAAGAATTTTAAAGAGTTCATATAAAAATCATTCCGAGAAATTTAACATAATTTGCTTGAAGTAAGCTGTTTGTACTAGTAAAATTGATGTTTCTTGTGATTATACTTAATGGAAGGTTACATTAATAATATTCATTATGTAAAAGAAATTTGTTCTTTTTTAAAAATATTATCTGCCAATCTATGTGAATTGCGATATACCAAAATGATGAACCATTTTTATTATAGAAATGTCATTTTATTTGACATAGCATATAGGGATGTCAATAGATGATCGCGAGGGGGTCGCTATGTGACAAATAAACAACCGGCATTAAGGATCATTATCGTTAGGTTGAAATGACTGAGCAGAGGCGGGATAAGCATTGTTTAGAGAGGCAAAAAAAAAAAAAAAACATTCCGAGTTTTTGGAAGAACATTCATTCGCTAGAGCAACGCGGTGATGAGCGGATCGGCTCTTTTACTATATCGATGAAAGACTGTAATTGACAGTTGTATAAAATTAACCATCGTTTCTTATATTATTGAGATGGGAGCGTTCTTGTAGGAAGTAAAATACGTGTCTAGGAGTCCACACGAGACGCAACTGAAGTCACAGTTAAGAATAGTATCGCCAGGAGAATTTTGGGAGACCAGACACAGCGGACATTGGGCGAGGACTTTATCAAGCAAGGTCTGCTGCGTCGACGGAAAGGTTCTACGAGGCGCCATCAGACGAAGAAGTGTAGAGCGCTCGAAGACCACGAATGAATAACAGGTTTTATTACTATTGTAATATAGAAAACTGGTCGCATGACCAAAGAATGAAGATCATTATAATAAATTCTAATTTGTTAAGAAGAAGAAATAAAAGGTCATCTTCGTCAACATATTGAACGGCTAGACAACTCGGCTAGCCGGAAAGAGCAACTGACGGCTGAACGGGTAGACAGCTTCGTCAACTTATATTAGACGGATAGACGGCACCGACTGCCGTCATCGTCAATCTCGCTGCATTCGGCAAAAGTCGGTCGACTGTGCACAGTCACGAATGACCTCTTTTATTTCTTCTTATAAAATTTGTCAACAACACCAATTACAATTCCCTAATTTATTTAAGTTGAAAGAAAACTGATTATCACTGTTCGTTACGCGCAATCCACCCTTTTAATAAGATTTTCAGATTCCTCGCCACTCCGTATGGATAGCAGATTGAATAATTGGTGGCAGAGTAAGTAGCGACAATTGTAAACTTCTAACCCCAATTAAATGAGCTAGCACAACATAATTTTGGAAGGAGAGATATTTAAATTACGTAAGAATTATTAGGTTTCAAGTGTAATTTTTTCCTGGCTCCCAAATTACATTTATCAGTAATAATTATGTTTCAAAATGTCCCTCCAAGTAGGTCTTGTTTTTAAATAGAAATACGGGACTAGTTTCAAATTGGCACCAGTCAACGTCGGGCATGTTTCAGTATATAAACATGACATTTATGTGTAATTTTTCATCTCACAAGATTTTTCGAGCTTATGAAACAGGAGTTCAGGGTACGTTGGGTCTAATATATATTAATAAAATAAATAATTATATCATACTGCGGAAAAGAATTCTGCGGTTTTGTTAGGGCTAGTATTTGTAATTCAACCTTAGTACAGACATTTTGCGTGGTCAGAAATCGGCGCAAAATCTTGTAAAATTCTTTCAAGTATTGGTCCTGTTTTGTAATGCATATAGCATCATGAAAAATGTTTGTACTGACGAACTGACTATATGGAGGATGGGTCAGTTTAAAGTTGTTTAATTTCGTTAATATTCAGTGCACATGTGTGGTATTGAAGAATAATTTTAGAAAGCGTAACTATGTTATTGTCGAAAACATCTTCCATAATTTTATTAAGTTTGCGTTATTAATATCTGTTAATATTTGCAGCACTTTTGTTGAATCATGATGAAATTCGCTACCAGGAGCGCAGCCTCTGGTACCTTCTACCCACGCGGCCACCGGCCGTTCAAAACATGCTTTCGCCAACCCTCGTAGAGCCCGCTTCCAGGGCATTCCAGCACGCAGCCGTGTACTGAAAGAAAGCCCAAAATACAAGTGGCATTAAAACCATTTAGGCACCGGGAGCGGTAGCTCAGTGCATCAACTGATGTCACTGCAGCGCCTCTGACCGGGTGGACCTAGGTTCGAGTCCTGACGGCGGTAGGATTTTCGACACTAACTTTTCAGCTAGGTCGAATTCAGTCGCTGTCTGGAGGAGAATTCTAGCGGATGGCTGCTCTGATCGGTAGTTTTCCGTGGTTTCTCCGATTAACACCAGGTGAATGCCGGGGCAGTACCCTACCAAACGGGCCATGGACCGCGCGCGATCTGTCCTTCCTCTTCCTTGTCCTATCCTCTCCTCTTACACACACACTTACACTAACAGGCACTACACTACCACATATTCCGGGAGACCGGTCGGGAGTTTAGAGCTTGTTTCGGCTGGGGCGGTGCCCCGCTGGTGGGAGAGTTCTGGTTAGGGGGAAACCCCACTAGCCGACGGTAGGTCGGTGTCGGATGTCGCCATCCAGTGGGGGAGGATCACCGCCATCTCCCGAGGAAAAATAACATGCACTACACTAACGGGACTAATGACCGAAGCAGTTGACGCGCCCGGAAACACGAAAAAATCAATCAATCAACCATTTAGGCGGAGTGTCTTCGCGCGGGTCTCTTATTCACGGCTCCATCAACGCCATCGAAGCACGTACTTTCAAAACAAATTCCCCTGGACCTCCGTCCCCGCGAGCGCTGACCGCCGCTCTCCAGCGCCGCCCCGCTGCCGGATTAAGACGTCATTATAAGTGTTTCCACGTAAGAAAAGCACCTAAAAATTCCACATGGCGGAGATTCGGCACTGCCAACCTCATCGGAATGAAACGCAAAAAGTACGTGAGGATACCAAAGCGGCGAATTGGAAATTTAATTAAAATTTAATGAACCGGATGAATACATTCAACAAGAGATTTAGTAAACGTACGCACCACGAATTGGGTTACATGTTAATAAATTGCAAGGGTGATCTTTAAACTGTAACCAATGGCACATAGCTATTATATTCCCAATTATTATTGAATTTTACCAGTTTTAATCCCCAATTGCCCGATACTTGCAAACATTTCATCATTGGATGTATCTTGGAGCGTTGGGGATACTGGAAAACAAGAGTAAGTATGCTACCTCATATATATACATACACACAACTGGAACGCCAAAATATACGTGTTGTACCATTGCAAACACGGACTTGTAATATTTCATGAGTGAACTGGAAAGTGAACTTAGAATATTTCATGGTGTTACAAAACTTGACTTAATTTTACGTGTTAATTGTAGATTGCCTGGTTAGGTGATATAAATAACATAAAAGGATATTATTCCGGTTAGGAAAAAATTAATCCAGTTTGGGAATGGGGTGCCCGCGAGCGCAAGACAAAGTATAGGCAGTGCGTGTGAAGTGGTTGGAGGAAGTTTCGTCTTGGTCGCGTCATCGTAGACTTCAACAAGAGAAGCAAGGTCGGTCTGCTCTACGTGGCGACATCAAACGCGCTGAAAAGGCAAAAAGATAAAAGGTTCTATGATGTTACTGCAGCCAACGATAAGAATGGTCATGACTAACGATAATCTGTAATAATCAATGATAGCTCGATCATGTGATGAAGGTCTTTCTATTTATTAAAAATTCTTGTCCTTTGCGAGTTAATGAATAGTGTAACGAGTAATTGATACCTATGATCAATAAGTGACAAGCAAACCAACATCATCCTAATAAGGCGCTCCCCCTAGAACGATCCCATGTCCTTGGTAATTCTCTGACTACAGCATATTAGCCATTCCAAAATTTTAATGTGTAGTAGAGTATTTATCAGGCATTTTTGAATCCTAATTTGGGAACAGTAGAAATTACGATCACTATATATATATATATATATATATATATATATATATATATATATATATATATATATATATAAATTAATCCTAAATTGTATTTTCTAAAACTTATCATTAAAAATAAGCTTGTACAAATTTGGTCAATCCCACAAATTAATTGTAATGTTAGTCTGTAAATTTTAATATATTGATAGTATACCCATCCTCTCAGTCAGGATGATGATTGAAGGCCAATTTCTAGCATGCATACAGAAACCCATGTCGAAATAATGGGAGGCATTTTCTAAAATTGGTATTAATTTTTAAACACTGCAATCTTGCAGCAAAGAAAAAATAAGAACCTATCTTAAGTTCCAGTTTACTTTAAATTCAGTAAAAAGTAATTCTTTTACAACATAAATATTTAAAAAATAGTAACATACAAGCAATTATGTTCTTCGAGAAAAAAGAAATTTTGGAAAAAATGGCACATTAATACATAAACATTTGCGTACTCCTCTACATTTCAACTTTCAACATAATAAAACACTATTCAAAATCTCCCATCAATCTCCAATGCAGTACACATCTACAAAATATAATAACACATAATCTACATTCTCTTAATCTGATATATTAAAGGAACATTCTTCTACTTCAAATTATACATCTTTAATTTACAACAAAATTCAACAAATTATTTCACACAATTGTTCGAAAATTCTCCTTTATTACAAAACATCCTTCCTCCATTTTTTAATGTCTATTAATACAATACTATTACACTAATAAAGTCATATTCTAATGGTCGCGAATGACAAAATATTTTTATCTTCTTTTTTCGTTTCATTATATTGACATGGCATGTATTTCTGAAACTCATCTAATCTATAAAGAAAAACTTTACTTAAAATATTATAACATTTATAGAAATGACAGAATTTCTGCTCATGTTTCTGCAGAGTAAACGTAATAATAATAATAATAATAATAATAATAATAATAATAATAATAATAACAACAACAACAACAACTCAGACAAAATTGCAATTTCCAACAAGAGAACAACGGTGCACCAGATCAACAAAATTTGACAGAGAGATTCTGGTCAAACATTTGGTCAGAAACTATTCATCACAATAATGAGGCACACTGTATTAAGGACGAAATTAATAATGTTCAAAATATAGATCCAATGTTATATCAAGAGATCACAGTAAAAGACGTCAGCTCTGCAATTGCAAAAACCCACAACTGGAAAGTTCCTGGCCCAGAACACATTCACAATTTCTGGTACAAGCAGTTTACAACGCTTCACCATAAGTTGGCTCAGTGCTTCACACAAGTCATTAACAGCCCAGAAGAATGCCTTTATTTTTAACCAAAGGCATTACATACATGAGAGCAAAAGTAGAGACACACAGAACCCATCATGCCCAATCTCTTGCCTTCCCCCAATGTACAACATTTTGACTTCATGCATTACATACTTAAAATCCAAGATTATATTGAGGACAAAAGGAATAATGTAGAGAACAACAGAAGGTTGCAGTCGATTACATAAAGGATGTAAAGAACAACTATGAATGGTCATTCTCCAACTAGAAAGCACATAAAAACCATAGAAACTTGCACCTAGCATACATTTGACTACAAAGCATTTGATAGAGTTCCTCACAGTTGGCTAATTGAAGTTCTCACATATACAAATTAACAGAAACCATCATCAACTTTCTGGAACATATCTGCGGCTCATTGGAGAACAACTTGTGTCCTTAAGGCAGCAAGAGTTAGCAATCTCAACAAAAAGAGATCAAGTGCTTGAGGACTCTTCCAAGGATTCTTTAAGCCCATTGTTGTTGTTCTGTCACAAATAAATCCCCTATCAACACAACTTAACAGTACTCACTATGGCTTTCAAATTCGTAAAAATAAGAAGACTATTCCCACCATATCACATCTGATGTATATAGATGACAAACTTTACAGTTCAACAGACAGACAGCTTCAATATCTCCTTGAAATAACACGAACTTTTTTGAAGGCATTCAGATGAGTTTTGGTATTGACAAATGTAAGACGCTTTACGTAGACAAAACTGGAAAGTTACAGAATGAGCCAGCACTCGATCAGAAACGACAATACAGGCAATGGGCGATGAGAAAGAAATATATAAGTATTTAGGATTCATTGATCAAGCAGCAATCTGAACAACAAGACGGAAACAAACAATCTCTAACAAAACTGTACAAATCAAGAATCACTGCACTCCTGAAAACCAAATTAACAAGTAATAACATGATAAAAGCAATCAACACATTTGCAGTACCAGTATACACGTACTCATTTGGAATTATACCGTGGAGCGACACAGACCTTGAAGATATTCAGAGACTTGCCCGCACAATTTTGACCAAATTCAGACATCACAATCCAAATAGCGCAATATAACGAGTGACACTCCCACGAAGTGAGGGAGGAAGAGGCCTAATAGATCTAAAGAACTGGTGCTACAAACAAATCCATTCATTAAGGAACTTTTATTATGAGAAACAGGCAACCTCAGAACTACACGCTGCAATAGTTCAAGCAGACACTAAATTAACCCCTCTTAACCTTAACAACAACAGCTGGACATTTCCCCGCGGGTTACAGACAATAACTGCAAAATAGACATGTGGTCAAGCAAAGGAACTCCATGGACGCCATGCAAATGATCTCAAAAGCAACCTCATGAACTCAAGGCACTCAAACACTTGGCTAAAATACGGTAATCTGTTTGGCGAAACAGAGAGGTTCATGGTGGCCATAGGATCAAGTGATCAACACTAAAAGTTACAGGAAACATATCCTCAAACAAACAATATATGACAAATAGAAAATGCCATACAGCAGTTGAGAGCATACAGCACATCACATCAGGATGCAAATTAATGGCCCATAGAGATTACACGTATAGGTGCAATCAAGTTGCAAATATTATTCACCACAAACTGGCAGCGAAATCCAACCTACAAGGAATGACCTGCCCATATTACAAATATGTTCCCGATACTGTAGTTGAAAATTCAGAAAACTAAGTTGTACTATGACAGAGAAATTATTACAGATACAACTATTCACCATAACCAGACCAGACATAACTTTTGTAGACAAACCCAGCAAAGATTGGCTTCCCTGAATTGACATAACTGTTCCACAAACAGCTAATCTGCAAACAGCACAAGCAGAAAAAATAACAAATGACAGATGACCTCTTTTATTTTCTTATAAGGGCTTAATCAACAACACCAAATCAAATTCCCACAAAAATAACAAAGTATACAGAACTAGCAGCTGAAGTCAAGGCACTATGGCATCTCCAAAAAGTTCATATTGTTCCTCTGGTCATTTCGTGCACAGGGGTTATACCAAATAACATCCATAAAAATCTGAAACTTATTCAAATGCCAAAATATACATAGAAAATTGAAAAATATCAATCATCTTAAACACATACAGGATTGTTCAGAAAATTCTAGAATTGCGACGAAACATAAATTGACCTGTGTCTTGGTTATTAACCCGACACAAAGTCAAATAAAAATCCGGTGAATACCGAGAAAAACAATGTAAAATAATAATAATAATAATAATAATAATAATAATAATAATAATAATAATAATAATAATCATGAATTCTACTTTTCATCAACAAATATTTTTTTGTCTGTAACATTTTAGAATGTATAGCTTTACAAATTAAATTAAGTAACACTATTTACTCTCTGTAATCTACTTATAAGCCCCCATACAAACCCTTTACAACTCAAATTTATCATTTTTCTCATTTTTCAATTTCCTAAGTACCAATACAGTTCCATAAACCTAAAGTATTCATTTACAACAAATATGTTATTAAATAATTTAGTCATATATTCTCTCTTCGGCCCTATTATTACTCATCCCAACAATATAATGCAGATATTTGGAAGTAAAATAATTACAAAAACTGTAAATCTACAATGCTTTCAATATTCACTTCCTGAATTGAATGTTGATCATTTCCTTAATAAAATAAAATTCTCCACTATTAAAAATTAATTACTCCTTCATAACATTTCTGTAAACTGGAATATATAGCATCCACACATAAATTTAAATTTTGACTTCCCAAAGGACAATAAATTCACAGTAAATAGATAATACACAAAAAACTAATACAGAAACAGAAAAAAATACTAAAACACTTCTAGAGGCTTACAAATATTCCAGCACAGACATTAAACTTTCCATTTTATTTTCCCTCCCTCTCCTACATATTACTTTAATATCATTAAATTCAAACATAATCTAAGACTTTTGGCAGTAAACTCTTTGACATTAAAAGAAAAATAAGTTACTACAAGCAATGAAAGTACGTGTAAACCAATACGAAGTAGATAAGTTTGAAAATTAAATTGCACAAATACATCCCAATATCAGACCATAATGGTCAACAATTTCAAAATTAACACTATATTACTCTCCTGATGCAATATTAAACAACAGCCTACATCAGAATTTGCCTACCTCAATTTTCAAAATCAAATTTGATTGCACAACAACTAGACAAGTCTTTTACTCCACACCCTTTAACAGATCAAACTTTTGATGAAGAAATTGAGTTTTTATCTCTTTTTCCACATTATTTGGTCTTCAAAAATAATATTTATTTCTCCTACAGAAGTTAAAAAAATAACCCAAAAATTGAATTTTCACAAAACTTCAGGAAATGATTCTAATAGCTGAACAAAAGTGATTAAAAATTAATTTAGAAATTACTAAATTATTTCTTGTAATTCTTTCTCTTAACACTAATTTATTTCACAATTAACTATCAGATTTCAATTTTTATTTCAAATATTTTTTCAAATCAAATAATAATTATCAATAATTGCCGCCAACAAATTCTGGATTCTTCTTAAAATAATATATTAATAATTCAGGATCCTGAAAAACTATGTAAAATTGATCAGAAAGTAAACACACACAAAATAAAACAGAAACATTAATTGCCACCATATCAGTCATAAACATTAAATATTACTGACGTCCATATCAAAAACATGTAATGAAATATTTACTCATTAATTCCACTTAGGAACTGAGTTTCATTAAAAAATCTAAATCAAATATTGCAAATTCAGAAGGCCATAATTGCAAACCTGAAATCTGTAGTAATGTCATATATGTTTCACTCATGTTAACTGATTAAAAACATACGGTATTCCCTTAATTCACTAAGCAACCATATTACATCTGAACAAGCAGCTCAGAGGAATGACTGCTAATATTACGAGTAATGTTAAAATAAATTAATGGTAAATTAAATTTACTTGTACCTTAACTAAGATTTTCTTGTTGCCTTGAGGCAGGAGTATTTAATTATTGGGTACATCTGCCATTTTGCATCATATTGAAGTACACACCGTGACATACCAGACTGTCACACAATATTTTGATGGGAATTTGAGATAAAAATTTATTAAATTTATCGTAAAAAGTGTAAATGTTGAGGGCATAGGCATGCAGGCAGGGCGTTCCTTAGCAACCAGGGAAGCGGAAGTCAATAAACATAGCGCGGCAAGTAACGGGCAGAAGATTGTGATATAAGGGCATGTAGGATTGGTGGTAAACTAGTAATGGAGTGACGTAGAAGAAACACAGAGATAATTTTGTAAAACAAGAACGAAAGTATGAAAGTTATCGAGGGTTGAACTACATGTTGTTGAGAGGAGCTTTTAGACCGCATTACCGTGCACATCGTACTGAGATGTTATTGTAAAGGAGAAATAGATGGGACTTGGTGGAATTTGCAGGAAATAATTGAGCAGTGAGGACTTATATTTGTGTGCGTAATTCTTTGGAACTTTGAATAATTCTGACACCGGGAGTAGTAAGTGAAACAATAAGTTGAGGAGAACATTGATCCGGCAGCGGACCGAGAACAAGAAACAAGAGAGAAGATTGGTCGGAGCGGTGGATTCTTCCTGGTCTCATTGTCCAAGAGCGCATGGATATCTAAATTAGTAAGAATAATAAGCGCTAGACGGTTTTACAATCGGTCATGACCAGGGTGACATTGCATGTTTAAAAGAATTAATCGAGAAATAAACTTATAACGTTCTCATTATGAAAAAGAAAAGCTGATTATCATTTCTTTGGCATCTTGTGCAATCCACAGTTTAATAATTTCTCTCCAGAAACAAATTTCAGATTCCTCGCTTCTTCCGTATCGAGAGCGGATCGAATGATCTTTTGCTAGGAGGAAAGTAAGTACTGGCGACGATTATTTTCGTAAGAACCCAACCGGCAGAGCTAGGAGGATATTATTTCCCTTTAGATGTGTTTGCCGGAAATTTAAAATCGCAACCCTTTCCTGGCGCCCAAAAATGATATAAATTCGGAAGCCGGTTGCACAAATAATTTAACACAAACGGAGAGCGTTTCAACACAATAATATAGTGCTTTATATATAAATATTTTTAATTCACAAGTTAACACAATCATACTAAACCATTAATTCTTATTCCATATTTCACTTTGCAACCATAATTGGAACCAAACAGAATAAAAATTATCAGGAAAAACTGACAATGATTGAAAAGCGAATTTTTAATGAAATGAAATTGTTTTTAAATTCACAATCCAGTAATTTCAAGACCCTCCCGTTCTCCAAATCACGGTGAGGACCAACATGTATTCATCATTTGATTGTGGGTGGCTGCTTCAAGGTATCAGGTGTTAAAAGTTAAGTTTCTGCAATACCAACAATTCTGCATAACCTCCTTCCATAACAAGTTTCTAAATTTCTGAAGTGACATGGTAATGCCGTAACATATTTTTTGTAGATTCCTTTTCTTTCATTTTTTATGAAAAGAATTGCCAGCGTAGAAAGAAAAAATAATTATGATTCAAACAGACATGTTCATCGTGGTCTAATGCTTATGGCTTGCTATAAGAAGTCAATAATATTGTGACTAATAGTTTATCATTTATTTTCGCTACTTTGGTCATGACGCTGCTCTCAGGAAGTTTTATTTTTTTTCGATAATTTTTTCTGCTCTTGCATTTATACACTTTCAGAAGAATTTTACCCTTTCGTTAAGGTCCACATTTTCTGCTTGACTGGAGAGTTGTTTCTCGTATTGCAAAACATTGATAATGCCACGCACAATATACAATAGAAGTTCCCCTCGGAAACAGCGCACTGGAAATGCGGAAGAAAGAAATAATAATAAGAAATGCGGGATCTAGCTCACTCGCGTAAGCTTACAATGCAGCGTTTTGTCGCTTTAGACGGTTGGAAATGGCACACATTTATTTTGAAATCAGAACGCCGCAATCTCAGCGAAAGAAAATCCGTAACTTAGTTGCTTAGTGATTCCGGGCGCGTCATCAGCTTAGGTCATTAGTCCTGTAAGCGTAGTTTCCTTAAGTGTGCTTTCGTTATTTTTCATGAAAACATAATGGCTTGCAGCAAATTTCCCTTTTATCAAAGTGAAGTGTACCCACCTTCAAAGAAAGGAGTTCCAATAAACAAGGAAAAACAATTATCTTAAATGACTTCTGTTAGATCTTTAAAATCAACCACGCCAGAAAAAATAAACAACATTGTGAAAGAAATATAGGCGTACGCTTTCATCAAATTTCATTTGTAATTCATGTTTTCCAAATAAATATTTTCGGCTCTTGAATAGCCTTCTCCATGAATGTATATGGACTTAAATTAGCAGAGTGAGGGTGAGGGTGGCTGACAAAAACAGTCAAATGTTTTTGAGTAAGATTAAATTAATGATTTTAGTGAATAGCTGGATATGATGTGGTATCATACTAAGTGCATGAGTACTATAGGTTATATCACGAACATTTCACAGAATCAAGAATGTTTATACACTCGATAAACTAACGGTTGCACTATACACATAAAAATCAATCTCTCGGTTTCAAGCAACTTTTAATACTTCTAATTGTTGCTGCCAGAGCATTTAGGTTTATTTGGATTATCTTGAATTAATGATTATGAAAATAAACCATTTAGTCGGTGCAACCCAAAGATATTGGATAGTATTGCCTAGATGCACATGTAGCACTAGTGTAGCGTTGCAAATTGAAGGCTACCATATTGTAGGCAACTAGTTCCTTGGCAGGGACTGACAGGTGTGTTGTGTCCGTACGCGACGAGAGTTCTAGGTATTTCCCACTTAAATTAGCTTTTATCTTACTATACAAAGATTATTTACGCATTAATAAAAGTATGAGATCTGCATGGTTCTGTGACCTCAAGGCCAATATAAAGAAGCAATAGGGTTACAAGAAGCAACTTTCAATAATCCAAATGATACAACCAAAACGTGTTTCATTTAGTAACACGATATTTTCATCTAATTGAAGTGTATACTTTCATTTGGTCCCTAGCATGCCTGCACACAGATGAAAATATATTCGTTATATACCCAAAGTATTTTATTAATTTTGAAAACTCGTTCATATTAATTAAAAATCTTACTACATAACAAAGTTGAAGGGAGGTAATTTACTACAGTTTAGAACAGGGAATTCCTTCGAGAACAGAACTTTCCTGCCAGCTCCACAGTACGAGTCTTTCTGTCCAAAAATCACCGTGTTTTTTACCGCATCATTTTATAACTTTCTCTATATTACGTATATTACTCCATACTCGTATATACGTACGTATACGAGAAAATAAGTATTAAAAGACAAATTACATGAGTTTTGGTCATTTCATAGCATTCTTGAGAATGAAGAGGTTTTTGTGTACAATTTTTACTTAAATTATTTTCACTTTAAAGAACAATTTGATTCTCTCCTTCCAGAAAAGAAACTATGCATTTGCTTTGGAAGGCAACAAATTTTTTTGCACAAATTAACCAGTACCTACGTAAAAAATTTCGTAGTTTACTAGCTCAATATAACCCAAGTGTTATTGAAACTTAAGCTGTTTTCTGTTCTCTTTATCTACAGAAATCTTAGGAGAATTATAATTGCGTTGGCATAAAATAGTAATATATAGCATTTATTCAATATGGGTTAAAAACGGCATCAATTTAAAGTCAAACGATTCCGAGATATTTCCAATTACGTTATTTTTAAAAAGAAAGCACATTTAAATTTTTTCGTAATTTATTTATCATTATATAGGAACAATAAAATGTTCTTTTCGAAGTTTTGAATCACCAATATCACATTGAAAAGAGCCTTAAGACTCAGACTCAGACTCACCCGCTCCCGCATGTGCCTAAAATGGTGAAGAAGAGCGCAATGAAGAAACGATTTGTTAAGCACTAGTACTCGCCTGTCACCATAGAATTGGCACAACCGCGGTGTGCACAGAAAACATACATATACTACTCGCGCAGCTTTTTCTTGAACGATGACCTTGCTTCCCTCCCTTGTAAGGCAATACACAGTTGAAGGCAAAACTCGCAGCGAGCACTGGTAATAACATTCAAGCATTAAAACTTAGTTGGCGCAGAAGTGAGCGCAAATCAGGGCTAGTTGCTTTTATAGTCGAGAACTTCTGAGCTAGCTTTATTACACCATGATCTAAAAAGAAATGTCTAAGGTGAGTCCAAGACCTTCAAGGGGAGACAGCTAAAAACTCCTATCTACTGTCCTGTTGCTGAGCCGATGACCTGGCCGCACATGGCAGGTTGACTGTTCCCAGAGGTTTGCCGTTAATATAAATACTCTAGTGGCCGACTTTGTAGCTAATACCCCCACATCGTATTTCCTCAATCTATCGTTCCAGAAAAGTTGCGCGAGTAGTATGATGGGAAATCTAAGCGTGACGTCAGAAAGATAGTCTCCAGCGCCGAATAATTTTGTTGGTATTGGATAATGCTGATAGGCGTTGGAGCAGCAAAAATGTAATAGAATGTCTAAAAGTATCTTCTCATAGATTATAATAAGAAAAACTTATTTGAGGCCTATGGCCTCAAAATTTCAAGTTTCAAATCCTGAGAACGCTTCGTTTTAGGAATGTTAAATTACATAGATTTGACAATGCTATCGAGCGTTGCGGTTGCATTGTTATATTTAGATACTTTTTCCAGCAAATATTTTGTTTCTTAAGTCAAAAAATGCAATTCATACGTCTCCGTAGGAAATTGTTTCTTTAGAGACTACATTTATAAAATACTGGTTGCCCGTAGAAGTCTCAAAAGGAATGTATACTACTAAAATAATATAGAAGACGATAATTAAAATTGAGATTGGATGAGAAATACCACCTGCTTTATCATATTTAAAACGATGTTTAAACATCCCCTGACTGTTTTCCGTTCATGTTTAATCGACATCAAAACCTTTGTGGTGGTGTATCGAAATCGATGTATCTATTGGATAAAATTTTGCCGCCACTAGCGAGTGAGAACTCTCCTTCCTGACAGGGTGAATTGGAGTCTACTCCGTTTGAAGAGATTCATTCACCGCACCGTCAGGACTGTGATGCCCTGCCCATTAAGTCGATACAGAGTCGGGGTGATCATCACCAGACTATTCGTTTGTTAATTCCAGAAGTGCACATGTATGCTTAGTTTGAAGTGTTCTAGGATATTTCGAGCGAGACCAGGGAGTTTTGAGCCGTTTCAAGTTTTCTTGATGTGTCGACGAGTCTTGCAATATCATTCACTCGTTTACGCATAAGAGTCTATCGA
The DNA here is from genome assembly GCA_964035755.1 of Teleogryllus oceanicus. NCBI lineage: Eukaryota > Metazoa > Arthropoda > Insecta > Orthoptera > Gryllidae > Teleogryllus > Teleogryllus oceanicus. The sequence goes on from CAXIVR010000006.1 coordinate 131,698,561, forward strand.
GATGGCTACGAGTTGACTGTCCTGTCACAAATTTTTTTATAAGAAAAGTAAAATTTACATTTCACTTGAATGATCACATTAATGGTAAATCATTTTTAAAATTTAATTTTCGATGAAACGTTAACTTCGTAAAGCCACTAATCAAATTAAAAAACAAAATTCATAAAGCTCTAATATCAAGAACCTTGGTGTTCATTGGGCCTCAAATATATAATCAGTTACCATTAGCTCTGAAAAATAGTAAGTCCTTAAATATTTTCTAACACCAGATAAAGATTTGAATTTTAAATCATGATATAAACAAGTTAACTGCAATATTGCAGTACAATTTTTTTGCTGTATAAATTAATTTTATTTAGCAAATATATATTTTGCCTAACTAAATATACTTATTGCATCTCTGTAAATTTTACTTATGGTATGATTTAAATCAGGTTTTTATTTTGTATGTCCACAAAAACTTATTGTAAATGTTAAAAATAATCTTGTAGAAAATGCGCCACACAAAAGATACTATTTAGAAGTAGACAGATAATAAATTATAAATTCCATCATTATTATACAACTGGTTATCGATGGTTAGTAATTCCAGAAACAACAATGTACATTATCTCTGGCAAAACAACACCACCACCACCACCACCCATCACCGACTTACCTTCATATTTGAAAATCATCTGGGACCAATTGCATAATAGGACTGACCTTTGTGACAGCTAACGTAACTTCATCTGCGACTGCATGAAAACTTCTCCAACACTTCAGTGGCTCCTCCGTTTCCAAAGACCAACTTCAGTAGTCCCAGGTTGCAGAAAGTTGCTGCTTTACGTTAACACTTATTTGTCACACTCTTTCTGCAGAGTTAGTATGCCGTCTTCCAAGTGACCTTGCGGTTCGGCGTCACACTCGTTAGGAGTATGATTTATTGAGCCCTCCTTCCCCCGTAGGCCTATGGCTCTGATGATTATTTCAAAGAAAATTCATATGTAAAATCAGGCCCTTTTCCAAGAAAGAAAAACTACTTAGAACAGAAAGACATTAAACTAAAGAAAATACATTGAAAAAAAATTCTTGGATAAAAACTGAAAACCAATTAACGAAAGCGAAACAATTTAGGTAAAAACGATTTAACGATGAGAAAACCTTCAGTAAAAGAAAGAAAAACATGTTCTGAAATCATTAGTAGTTTGTCTAGTATACAATAAATTGTGCAGAAATACAAAAATTTCAGTTCATTACAAACCTTGTAATAAACACGAAATACTTTTAAACAAATACTATAAAATATGACTGACATGCATGGAAAATTTTCCAAAGGCGAAGATTTGATAATAAGTATTTGAAGTGTATCAACACCTCCAAACAGTTCTACACACAATTCCACACACCCTAGTCGTCCGATTGCATATTTGAAAATTCTTGATATTTCCTCAATTTCACTATAATGTACAATGTACACCACCCACCTTCTGCCACTAACGTTAGCCGCAACATCTTTCCTACGTCGGGTGTGCCTCGACCTTGCGCCGATAGGTTTTTCTTTTATGGAGATTCCATTGTAAGATCAAATTTTTGCAAGTGGCCTAATACGCCACCTCGTGATGGAATTGGATTTTCTTGCCAGTATATTGTGTTAAGTGGAACGTGATTTAATTTCGCCTTCTCTTTCAGCGTCATTTTTATACTGTATGTAAATGGTACAGATGCACGTTACGTGTGATCTGAATGTAAAGGAACTTGCGTCAGGCCTGACAAGCGGCGTTTTCACATCGAGCTGCGAAGGGCGTAGTGGCGGCGCAGTCTCATTTGTTTACGTAAATGTCCTGCATGTTCTAATTTAGGTTTGATTGAATGTTGTAGTGGACAGCTCCAAGTCTGAGTAAGACGATTTTCGCATTGAACCTCTCTAGATATTGACAAGACGAAGGAAGGGACTAGCACAAGTTTCATCAATATTGGTCCAGTAAATTCCAGAGATGTTTTGTAGCACCCAACGCCCGTGTGTCTTCATATATTGGTATGAATGGGTGTAAAGTTGCTAACACTTCTATTTGTGTCTCTAGTTTTACACACAAGACAACGTACATTTCATACTGGTGCACGCAGTTTTATCTCATAACAGGACTCTTACAATTATGCTAAATAACCAGCCTGCTGTGATGGATCAGTGTTTACAGCCATATACCTTGAAATTTGTAAACGCAGCATGTATTTGATGTTTTATTAGGCTTGCTATTTGCAGATGAGTTTTATAACCGTTTCGTAGCTTCAAAGGGTGTATATTTTAACTATATGTGCACCAACCTGTACTTACAAATTAGATTTTGACTTCTGATGGTTTGCCACATTAACAAATTGCAAATTCCGATAAACGAATAACATTACCACAACTTTTTCATGCAGGAAGTCTGTATCATGTATTTTGATTGCAGCAGAGGTGCGTAGTCTGACTTCCCTTTAACAGTAGTAAACTGTCTCGCAATAAACTTATTTACTAATTTCTCATGATTTTAAGAATGTTTAGTTGGTAAATCCAGCAGGAATACTCTTATCACAGGTAGATAATGCAATTTCCTGGAAACCACTAATATAGGGATGATAAAGAACCTTGAAATGCGATTAAGTTGGATCCAGTTAACTTCCAGCACATTAAGTATCCCATCTATAAAAAATATTTTACAAAGTTCAATAAAATTATAGGTAACATTGAAAGCTGTACTCGATATTATTTGGAGGTAGTGCTTACTTCCTGCTATTCAGAAACCATAATTAAGCAGGTAAGCAGAACATGTTCCTACATAGAAATAAGTCAACAGCTAATTCAAGTCAATACATGTGCATCTCAGATTTCGAATCGACAGAAACAAATCATAATTATGATTAAACGATTAAGAAATACGAAGATTCTAGAATAGTACACACCTTAAGCATTAAAGGATTTGCAGAAAACCTGCATATTAAATAGAAAATAAAAAGTACTAATAAAAGTCTTGAACCAAAAATACTAAAAATCTTGTAGGTTGAGACAGAAAAACTAAGTAACCTACACTATTTTACCTTGCACAAACAATCTTCAAATGTATATGACCTACGTGAAAAATTGAGAAAGTTAGATTACACAATTACAAAAAAACCAAAATCAACTTTGAGAATATGACATTATTCAGACCAGAGTGAAATTACCTGTAAAATACGACACTGAGCGAGGATTTTATTACATTGCAATTGATCATACACGAAGATTTCAAATACACTCTCGTAATTACAGTTCCAAGTGGCAGATAAACCATAAGTCCATTACTCGAAACTGCGCTAGTAAATATCGAAGCCTCCGAAAGAATTAAATGAGCGGCCTGCGGTAGTAAAAATGCTGTAGGGAATGAAGTCTGCAGAAAATGAGGATTCTGGAACAGCGAACGGTAGCTGTTATGAAACGACACGTTAAAGCTGTAGTTTCTTCGTTCGTTGTCGCATGACGTCAGCTGATTCACAAGCGGCGACAGACCCATAAGATTGTAATGGGCGGCATGAAAGATTGGGAGTTAACATAAACAAAACATTTTCGATTTTCAATCTAAATCTTAACGGTTTCGTCGTTATTAGATTTTTGCAGTCTTTGTTAGGTCAGTAAAGAAACCATAGAAATGCGTCTTTGTTTTATTAAGTTTGAGTTTATTCAAGTGAAATACATTTGTGATCGGCTGTACGCAAAGAAATCTTGTATCTGTTTTGGTACCATCCGTACCATAGGTCACCCAGGATCTAGAAGCTAGTGGAAGCTGAAGTGAGAAACGTGTGCAAGGTCATAAACGGGCTCGGTAGGGATGACCTTGGCCGGAGAGATTACGCACAGGCATAGCATGGTCATGAAAACAAGATAAAAACAATGTCCAGCGTACGATACTTTCACACAAACTTTTACAGAAAATGTAGAAATATTCAAAATGTCCCCCATGCATATGGTTAACAAGACAGGATACTGCCAATAACTTAACATCCCGTACATATGAGCACAAGTCGGCGTCAGCGGCGTGTGCACGCGCGACAACCTTGAGCGCGTCAATTTATGACGTCACAAATCCTTGTTCGCCGGCCAAAATATGGCGGCGTCACTTGCTGTAGTACGAGGCGCAGAATTGCGTGGCGTGTGAGCAACCGCCGATTCGGATCGTTATCGGCCCGTCTGAACTTCAACACCGACGTTTGCTCCGTTGTTCTTAACATTAAACATTTCACGAAAAAGTAATACTTGGATCACAAAGGTTAGAACATCGTGTAAAAATAAACGTACTCTACTTTATTTCTAAACGATCTTGACGTATCTCAAGATTTCCTTATCTACTTTAATACAAAACATTGTTACGAAAAGTCATGAGCAGGCTAAACTCGCGAAAGGCAGTCAGGATATTTCGAATTCAAATAATAAAACAAAAGCAATGTGGAATATAATAAAAATACTACCAAAATCAACTAGAAAACCCGTAGGAATGTTGTTTTAAAAATGGCGATATAAATGTGAACGATCCGGCAACAGATCTCTAACCAATACTTTTCGAGAATTGCTGCCAGTCACTAAGTGTCTTCAGGCACAAAATTAAAACAGACAGTTCTCCAAATGCAGCGTACAAGTCATAGAACTCTGAAATATGTCATGACATACATCCACCCCACCTTCTGTAAATGCTCGACTGCACTTCCAACCTCCAATACTGCTGCGACAAATTTCGGTGTCGGACAGGTGCGATGTAGTAGTGGGTGAAGCACGCTGCCCAATTCACATGTTCTAAGATACAACAAAGCTCGAGATAGTGGTGGATACATACATTGAGATCATATACTGAAAATGCTTTTCGGCGATGCGTGCGGTTTTAGGCCAAGACATTTTGTTAGACTTCAGATAGTGAACGCGAGGTGTTGTGCGGTGGCACACGCATACATACCATACTAAGGTTCGGGATTTCAGATACTTTCCTTCCTAAAATAGTTAGCATAAAGGCATTTTATTCTGGCTGAAGTAGGGTGCAATAAGGCATTTACACATTGAAAAATCACCATTTAAAGGCGTAATTGTAAAATCATTCTAATGATTCACATTTTATTCTTTCTAAAATATACTTGAGTACTTACGTGATCATTTTCGTGATTTTACACTATCATTTCTTGTAATCTTAATTGCACATGACCAGACGGTGACTACGAATTTGTTTTACTCGCCATATATACGAAATGGTATTGTGCATTCCTGTTCGAATCTTGAAGTGGCAAACGGAATTAAAATTTTCTTTCTTCACACCTATAATCTCCAGTTCCGAGAAGGGTACATTATATACTACATAGAGTTCTGTCCTCAAGCTGAAATGGAGGCCATATTCGAATGTAGGAAGGGATTCCTTAAGAGCGAACAAAGGCATCAATTTAAACTTAGAAACTCTCGACTGGTATCTTTTATATATAGCCTCAGATATATTTTTATATTCAGAGGCTCACTTCCACATAAAGAGACAATATACGACCGTATCTTTAATTGTAGGTTTGCAGGTATACTTCAACCTTTATGAGATAAGTGGTAAAAATAATAAATAATGATAACGAACAAGAAAATGCAAAAATACTGTATAATATCGAAAATAGGCATAATCTAAAATATGTTATTATAGGCAAGAAAGGACTAAAAAATATATTAAAAGCACTCCAGATGTACCGTCCAAGTGATTCCTATTGTTACAAGTAAAAACAATCGTAAAAATAAAAAAGGCATTTTGCCCAACTTCCGGGCTCTAGTTGTAACGGTATGGATTTACATTTCTTGTAAATCAAAGATGCACAAAACTTGTTACAAATATTAATACACAAAGTGAATATCATAGTGAAAGAAAAAACATTGTTACTAATATTATATAAATAAAATCCCGCAAAACAAATAATCAATCAATGTTAGTACTATACCAATTGCAAACGAGAAAAACAGGTTCAAACGACAACTGCAATACGAAAACTGTAAATATATTTTTAAAAAGCAAGTTTTATAAGATACCCAAAGAGGAAATAACAGAAACTTCTAAAGGAAATTCTTTACACGATTTTAAACATTTTAAAAATATCATTTTAATGGTGTACTTTCAATGGATCAAACTCAAAAGGGAGCACGCAAACGTTGGCGCTCAAAACCCGAAAACTGAGAAAACGAAATATATTTCAGGACATGACAACTGTGGGAAAATAAATAAACGACACGTGGATCAGAAATAAATAATATATTGAATTGTGTTGTGTTAATTGGGGTCTTGATGAAGGATTTGGCTGCATTTAACTCTTTCTTCCCTGGTATGGCTTCAAATAGTGATATTATAGGTAGCCAGTGGTTGAGCATAGAATGTAGAAACAAAAGTACACACATCATTTCCTCCCTTATGACTGTATTGCACATCACATAAGATATAAGGATACATACCTTCCTTGAGTAGCACGTTCTATGCTGTGCTCATCAAAATTCTCATCACAATATAAATTATTCTTTTACTCGTGAGAATTTCTTCAGCGTTCTTCAGAAATATGAACCTTCTTCTCGGTTGAAGATGGACTGCATTTAACATTTTTGTAGCCTTCTTCAGGCGTCGGTAAATACTCTTATGCTGGAACTCACAAGGAAATGGCCTTGTAACCCCTCTCCCACTGCCGTAAAAAACAAAACAAATCGTTGTCTTCGTATTTCTAGTTTCGTGAAGTTTTCGAAATTTTAATGCATAATGCAGGTCGCAGTAGTGTAAAGAAAGCTGGTACGAACTCCCAGATGACATTTTCTGGAATTTTTGAAAATAAACCATTGTTGTGCGGTAATACGATTTGCGAATGTGGAGCGTAGTTTAAAACTAAGATTTTTAAGTGTCGTCGTAGAAATACGAACAGTTTCACTTTCACGCCTGAAACAAATCACTCAAGTATGGAAAATGGAGAAAGAATTAACTGTATGATTAAAAAAGGTTTTTCTTTATTGAGAATAACTTTTATAATCAGTATTTGAAGTTTCGTCGTATCCTTCCTGATCAGTCTGAATTTAGTCACATTTCACAACAATTTTACTATAAATTTCACCAATAATGTTAGAAAACTAGAAAAATACAAAATATGGGATTCCACTATGAGATTAACCTGAAAGAATTAGCTCACCTTTCCTATTTCATCTGCCAAATGGATTGCTAGATTCAAACCTGACAGCTTTAATACTTATGTCACAAAATTTGTTTCGCCTCTCACCGCAGAAATCCGGCACAGGCATGTCCAAACCCCATTCTCATCTGCAGCATATATGTTTCTCAGTTGTGATGTGAAGGATGGTTCTGTTACGTCCTTTGCCTTTAGGATCACAGTAGCGAATTAGACTTGCGCGTGAACTTCTGTAACAATTTCCAATATTTTTACAACAAGGTAAGTGCGAAATAGTGTGCAAATATTGTTTTAATAATAAACTCAACTGTATTTCCGACCTCGTCTTCTGTATCTGCAGCAGACTGACCTGAAAAACGGCACAAGGCGGCTAATATGACACTGATAAGGGAAAGCCGTGCAATGCTTCTTAACTACATATCAAAACCTATTGACGTTAAATATCTCAGCTAATTTTTAATATATTTATTGAGAGATTTTATATTTAGATAGAACTTAAATCAATATGTCCGAAATTATTTTAAAGAATAATTAAAATATTTTAAATATTCTTATTAAACTTGTAAATAACATTTAATATAAATAAAATATATCATTTATTAATTTGATTATATTTAATTTAAATTAAATTTATTAAAATTTTTATATTATATTTAATTATAATTTTAATTTATTAAATATAAAACATTATATTTATCTTAATATACATTACATTACACATTGTTCCTAGTTAAATGTAGAGCAAACAATCAAATGTATTGCTAACTTTTATATATTATTTCTTGTTATACTGACTGAGCTACTAGTTTTTTCAGAGGTTCAATTAGTTTTACTAATTATTTATTATAAATAATTTAAATTAAATTTACTTTACCGAGTTCTTTGTTAATTAATTTGAAAATTCTTAAAAAGGAAAATCAAGGAAGCCTTAAAGGAGGGTCTCCCTTCGCGAAAATTTATGGAATGTGGGAAAATATTTGTTCATTAGCTCAATAACCTTGCGGCATCATTTCCTACTACGTATTAACCTAACCAACACTTTCACCAATTCTCGAGACTGACCATTAATCACAGACCCAAATATCTAGTAAGTATCCCAGAGACCAAAGAAGAAATTATCAACCCAACAACAAAAATAATTGTACTTCAAACTCTTACCCCACCTAGAAGATCTATCATATCTAACCACCAGTTCACTGAATGAAACAAATCCCTCATAACGTAGCCAAAAAACCGGTTCACCCTTCCGTCCGTATTATGTACTACCCAAGAGACCCGCCTTTCATTATTATTTAATTCCTGGTATTTTAGATTCGAAAAGCTTAACAACACTGGAGACCTCCAAAGTGAGAGCATGCCTTTGTGCTCTTCCCTCTCCTCCCTCACGAATAGTCTACGTGCGTCGTGTCAATAGCTTGCTTGCGCATAAGAATATCGTGCATCGGTTAAGGTCGGTGCTTAGTTATATTCGCCAGATAGGGCCCGAACGCGAACCACCAATTGAAACGTTAGCTTCAATGGTATTTTCGAATAAGTCGGTTGACGAAACTTGCGTGTCACTGAGGCATGGGAGGGTTCCATCTAGTCTTATTCAGCGTGCGGAGCGCATGGGGACAACCAAGAGGCGTCTAGGTATATGGCAAACCACTCCCACTACCGAACGCGAGCATCTGCCTCCGTAGCCGTAACTGATGGGGTTATGGCGATACCAGCGCCGCCTCTAAACCAAGCGCCCCGCCGGTCATACGGAGGTCGCTCACTTGCGCCACAGCGGAGGAGCGAAGCAAGGCCTGATGATTCCGGGGCACTCACCCGACTCGACCCGGCTCGACTCTCTCTCGGCGCGTAGCAAGCTCTATGCGTGCGCAAGCTACCGACACAAGCGTTTGCTCATTGCCGTTTTCCTTCGGCACATCACGACTCGCTAACCCTTAAGAAAATCTTTACCCACCGTCTTCCCTTCTGCCCACGAAACCCTCAACAGCCGACTGCCCATCCCAACCGAGCAACCCACAATGCCAGACGCGAAAACTTCCCTACACTCAAACAACCAACTTACTAACAATTCACACCCATTGAACTAATTGAAACATCAGTTTTTTGAAGCAATAAAAGGACTTCATCCACCCATATAACCAACCAATATCATTTATCATTCACCAATCAATTATCCATCAATCCCAGCCACCTCCTTTCCAAGCATGCACTTCAATAACTAAAAGGCAGCTAATAACTCTAATCACCCAACAAATATCACCCATCTACTTAATCATGCAAATTGACCAACCCCGAAAAATCAGACTACTCCATTTCCTCCCCATCTTTGTTGCAAACGCCACTGATTGTTGAAAAGTAATTTCCTTCTTTTGTTTCTCTCATCTTGGCAGCAGAAATATTCGCTGTAGTCCCAAACAGGTTTTACAATCGCACGCCCTCTCCCACATACCTGCACAATATCAACCTACGTCCACTCTCCTATTTACTGATTTAATTATTGATAATAACTTAACTTCTTGAATCCGTCTACATTGGACGCCATTTGGCAACTTTCCTCCAAACGCCAACTGTACGAGAAATTTGCCGCTTGTCTTCAGTCTTGTTGAGAGTCTCGAAGTCAGCTGGTAACCTCGTTCGCTTGCTGCCCAAAGGGTTCATAGCAGCAGGAAGGAAATGGCATGTCCCGTGCGCTCAAGAATGCAGTAAACTTCAGAGAAATCGCCTGGAACAAACACGGTCAAACATAAGTAAAATTTATTTTGAAATGGTAAAATATTAATACATTTTCTACCATAGCAATCTCAATCATCAAATATTACTCAATTATTGAAATTTACATTGCCATTTCATCCAATTATATATTTGTGGGAACGAGAAGAGAATTCTAGATATTGACATTTTTTTGGGGAAATGCTAATAAGTGCAGCAGTTGCAACCGCTGCACACAGATTTTCTTAAGTGATTTAAACGACGTTCTGAAGCGTTTTCAAAATTTCCCTCGTCAAGGAACGTAATAACTTGTAATAAAAATACAATTTGAAAGACTGTATAAATAATATTGCTGAACTGTTGGCGCTTACTTCTTCAGTACTAATACAAATATAGAATGTCTGAAACGATTGGTGTATGAAGTTCTCTAAACATTTTGAAGATTCGAAAGTTCTCTGTATTATTAGAACCAATAAATGCAAAGTTGTTTCGTCATTTTCGTCGTTTCGTGACCGAAACCTACAAAACTCTGAAGGTTGATTATTTAAACCATTTTGAGTATTGCGATAATTTAATGCTTTTCTCGTTGAAATATGTTTTTTGAAGTAAACCTTGATAGGAAATTTCAATATTCTATGTGAATATTTTCACTAACATAGTACTTGTTTTTTCAATATATTAAATTTGTTTAAATTTTGGACTGAGAATCCTTTCAAAATAGTGAAATTTTGAAACTGGGCGATCAATGGAACGATAATCTTAATATGTATCCGAAACTAAGCGACAAGGTCAAACTTCAAATCATTTCGCGCAGAAACGTCGGGTCTATCCTTCTAGAATTCCTGCCACACGGTCACGTCGCCCGAAGACGAAGTTTTTGATTGCAAACATTTCTCGTCGCACACCTTTGAACTGAGAACAAGGCCCAAATGAAATGCTTTGCTGTTGAAAATCCAGAATTTAGTCAATAAAACCTGTATTTTTGAATATTATTTTGAGTAGGATTATCTGTATTGAACACTCACGATTGAACGGAAAATAAGTTAGAAGAGCGACTCAAAACTAGTCTAGTATTTCCTAAAACTAAGGAGCTGCTTCCATACAATATAGTATACGTTAAAAATCAAATAAAGATTAAGAAGTCAGCAGTCTTGTAAAGTGGGCTCCGAAAGGCTTTGCTAGGATTGAGAAAATTCTAAGTCATTGCATGTATTGAGTTTATATTAATGTAGAAGAATACAAATTACAGCAAGTTTCATCAGTCAATTTGTATCTTCCATATGGCTCCATCACGACACTAGTAAAACAAGTTTTCCAGCTTCCAGGTCACACAAAATTGAACGAAAATTGAGACTAAAAATATTACTGTATGATATGAAGCAAAAAAGCAATGTCTATGCACCTTTGCTATACAGTTTTAAATGAACCGAAAATTACCAGATTTATGTACATTTTTTACGTTAATACGTCCTTCACAGACGAAGAAATCTTCTCACGATATTCAAAATCAAAGTTCAAATATCAATTACGTAACACTACAAGAGTCGAGGCAGTCTACTAACAAACCTTTTCATTTGCGATTGCTTTGGACTCCCGTTTCCACAAAATGTCCCGAAAAACATCACAAAGATGAACTTCTTAAGATAACATCCTAGAAAACTGCTCGTACCTGCGAACGAAAATTTCCATTCACTGTACAGATTACATTAACCTTGCGTTGGAAAAACTTTCGAGAAAATAAAAAGTTCAGTCATAATTATTTTCAGTTCAAGTAGGACTTCCTACAGCATCTGCAAATTCTCATTTCTACTTGCATTTATCGAAGAACTCATTTCTCACTGGCACTATTAAAGCTGCTTTGCAGAGATCGTACGTAATAAATCTGCCTTCCTAATTACGTGCACACAACGGTTACTGATAATACGGTCATGAAATTATACACTCGTTCCAAAGCATTGATTGGTCTTAAATATGCGAGTTCATTAATAAAACGCCATTCGCTTTTGAATGTGTTTTCGCGGAATAGAACAGATTCTTTTACTACGTTATCACCTACAAAATCCATCCATGTTCATCTAGTTTGTCCGAAATGTTGCCTCTCTTAATACGATTGACTTTTTCCAATGCAGAATTGCAACTGTATCGGCGTAGATTCAATCGTAAATTCCATAAAAACACGCATTTAAGAGGGACTTACCTTTTTGGGACTCCTGAGCACGCCACACTAGTCCACGGGCTGGGCGTTCCGAAATGCACCTTCTCTGCTCACGAGTTTCGCCAAGTGAAGCGCTGAACTAGAACCATTCAACTGCCATATATAAACTAGTGGCGAGCTCTACCATTGCTGAAACTAAACGAGAAACTGCTGCCAACATTATTGTGTAGGCGCGTGGGGCAGAGAGTGGGCTTATGAGACACAAGCTCAACAGAAAAAATCCGTTCCCATGTTCAAGCTTTATAGCCACGGTTTTTTTCATGAATACACTATTAAAATATTGATTTTTGCATATTTTAGATTTATTACTCATGCCCAAATTTTTATTGTGCAAAGGTGGTAAGTTTTACGTCAAGTCGCACCGAGCGCCACTCGCGCCCTGAAATTGTGTTCAAAGTTTCAATGGAGAGTTGACAGACCTTGCAACGAAAGTCTTTCGTCAGCAGACAGAAGTTATTTTCGGCTCTCGATTGACCATAGATTATTTGAATTATGAACTCATCTGGAACCACGAGAAAGAAATGCAATAAAAAACTTTGGAAAGACGAAAGACGGTTCTTATTCCGTAACGTGACCTAACTGAAGGAAAAGGCTCTCTATTGCGAGAAGACAACGTATACCCAACGCGAAAAAATGTAAGCTTGTATAAGCTCAAGATATTTCCGCTTTCTCTAATATTACTAAGTAATATTGGGAAAGTATTATAATGCTGCGGGGAAAGTGCCGGTTGTTTGAGAGAAAGATCGTGTTTTGGGGCCCTTGAATCACTTGAAATCCAATTTCTTGTCAGATGGTGTAACACATTGCTAATGCACCACATTTTACTACTGAACAAGTGGTACTATTGAACTAGTGTGCTATAGAATGGCACAGAATTTCTATTTTAGTTTTATATTTCATTAGTCTATCTTAGCTATTCGGACTTGCACATACTCTAATAAGCTGCCGTCTATAGCCGCCCAAAGTATTTTTTTCAAACTTTCTCAATTCTTTCATTTAAACACTTTCCTTTTTAAAGAAAATATTGTTTAAGCGTTACTATAATCGCGAAATTTCAAGCTCTTTTTCACCGAAAATTTTTAAATTTCCGAAAAACTTTATTTGGTCATTTAAAGCACTTTAAAATCACAAATGCAATAGTGTTTACAAATCGCTGGAAATTGCATATTAACGGCCTTGAAAGATGTTTAAAAAAATTAAATTTGTGTAATTTTTTAAAAGAGAGGAATATCCCCAAAATGAATTTTGTTATATTACACAGTGCAATTCGTTGGAAAAGTTTGTAGGAAAATTTGGATCCATTTTCGAGAAATGGTGTTTGAGCGTTTTTGACACTGCGGAATATATTCTCATTTCCCGAAAACTGTTGAGTTTTAGAGAAACTTTGTATAACATTATTTAAAGCACATGAACTCATAAATACAACAATCTAAACAAAACGCCGATAATGTATCTATGTCTATCTATCTATCTATCAATGTCTATCTATCGATTCTCTCTCTCTCTCTCTCTCTCTCTCTCTCTCTCTATATATATATATATATATATATATATATATATATATATATATATACTACTACCTCAAACTTAACGAATTACCTCTACTTAAAACTATCATTCTTTCCTTACTCTATCTACTTCTCTCCTCATTCTCAATTTCAAGTTTATTCTGCACCGCTCTGAGCAACTCCGCCGCGTCTCTCGACGCAAGAATACAAGAAATTCGATAAAACAGAGTTTTTTTCGAGGCCTCGTACGCTCGCGTACGCGGCGGGGCTCTGATTGGATTCCAGCGCCCCAACCAATATCACCCCGGCGGAAGAGCGCTAATCAGGCGAGGCTTCCCAGAACCTATATAAACCACCACACTCTGACGGTGCTGCGCGTGGCGTACACTGAGGCGGAGCGATACGCTCGCAGCGCTCAGATCTTTCTGTTTGCGCATGTGCCTCCGACCGAGAACTCTGAGAAATTTCTCAGAGTTTTCATCAGAGGGCTTCCGCAGGGCTACACCGCGGGGGACGTAGAGAAGCAGCTACGAGAGCTGGGCTACGATCCTCACGCAATTAAGTAGATTCATCTGCTTAAAGAATCACAGGTCGCCAGCAACCGTGATTCTGGTGGGGCAAATGGTGCAGTAGGCACCGAAACTCGGCGCATGCAAGTTCATACGGGAACTTTCACGGTCACTCTTCGTGACACCGCCGAGTCGCGGAATATTTATAAAATTAATCAGCTGGAATCCTTCGCCATCGTGGTCGAACGCGAAAAGTGGGCGCGACCACGATTTTGCTTACGCTGCTGCCGCTGGGGCCTCGCTCGCAACTGCAGAATGATGTGCGCTGTCGTCATGCACGGGCGAGGATCGCCCGCAGGACCAAGGGAAATAAAACCGACTTGCTGCAACTGCAAGCTAAGGCACGCTGCATCCTACACAGGGTGCAGCCATTGCACGCTGCCCACACGTCCTTCAGACGAGCGTGCAACAAGAGCTGAGGGATCCTCGCAGAGAAATTATAATTTCATTGGAAACTCTGTGCCTCAGGCAGCAGCTAGCGGCGGGTCGGCCTGGAACGAGGTCGCGAGGCGCCTCGGCGCCGCGCGCTCCTCAGCGGCCAACGCACCGCCCTCCGGCGCGGCCGGAGCGCGGCCCACTGCACTCGCAGCTGCTGCGCCGACTATCTCTAGGAGCCAGTTCCTAGAGCTTTTCGAGCAATTCCTTAACATGTTGCCTAACAATGCCTACGAATTCTCTCGCAGACATGCGAACAGCACCTCTCCGCGTCGGGTCTTGGAACGCGCGAAGTGCAATCTTTAAAGCCCAGCAGTTAGAACATTTTATATCTGATCTCCAATTAAATATCTTGGCTTTACAAGAAACGTGGCTTAGTGATAAACACGAATTCAAAGTCCTGGGATTCGCTGTTTATCGCCGAGACCGCGTAGGCAGGCCAGGTGGCGGCGTAGCACTTGCACTGCGCCGCGAACTGCCGCAGCTCGAAGCCGAAATCCCTGCTATTACTCTGGCGTCTCTAGAGGCGGTCGGGGCGTACGTTTGGGTAGAAAAGGGTCGACTTTTAGTCGTATCAGTCTACTGCCCAGACCAAACCTTAGATCCCGCTGGAATTGATGCGCTTCTCGCATTAAATTCCAAAGTCATTCTTGTAGGTGACTTTAACGCCAGACATAGAACCTGGGGCGGCCTCGGAGCTAACAGAAACGGCAACAAAATTGCCAATCTTGTAGCGACAAGGCGGGGCGTAGAGATCTGCGCACCGAATAGCCCCACGCATTTCCCGGATGCTCGTAACAGAAATCCGGGTGTTATTGATTTTATGATCGTGAAAGGCGTGAGTGTGTGGTTCCCCGCTCAATAGCTGCACTGGATTCCGATCATAACCCGATAACATGTGTTGTGGCGTCTCTTGCCGCAAAATGCCAAGTTAAGTTTCGAACTTCGCGTGACACGAACTGCGTAGGTTTCACAGCTCAGCTGAATTCTCAGCTTGAGCGGAAACCAGTAAATACGAATGACGAAATCGACGAAGCAGTGACCCACCTCACTGCAACGTTGCATTCGGCTTTCAAATGAAACACCGTCGTCACGCGAGAAGAGAATTCTCGCCCTGAGCTCTCAGACGAGCAAAGAAGGATCTTACGCGAACTGCGCAGAACTGTCAAAGTTCATCGCCGCATGGCGATCCCGTTGACGGAGAGCGGGCGCGCAGTTTAAGCAGAGAATTCCGCTCATCTCTACGAGAGGAGAAAACTGCTCAATGGTCTGAAACTATTTCAAAATGCAACCTCCACGAGAGGCACATTTGGGATCTTTCTCGTGCGCTGGGCCGCAAACCGGGAGTAAACAGCCCGATTCAGAGCAACGCCGGGACGGGGCCGCCCGGAGCTCCACCACCTCAGCCCGTTTACGCGTGGGACGACGCGACGAAAAGCGAAATCTTCGCGAATTCGCTCGAGTTGCAGTTCCGCGCGTTTGAAACGGGCGCCGCCGCGCCACCATTGGCTGCCACTGACACCGGTGGTGCGCCATTGGCGCGGGCGGGCAGCTGCAACGCCATTGGCCCGCTGTTCCCTCTCTCCTCGGCGCGCTGAGTTACGGGAGCGGAGCTCCGCGAAGCGCTCAAGATCGTTAGTGTGGGAAAAGCGGCGGGCCCTGAAGGGCTGAACGGGGCGCAGCTGCGTGCTCTGGGCGGGCGCGGAGTCGAGTTTCTACTCGAGTGAATGCGTGCCTGGCGCGCTGTTATTTCCCAAAGGCGTGGAGGATTGCGACCATCGCGCTAATACCAAAACCTGGCAAAAATAAATTAATCCCGAGCAGTTATATACCAATTAGTCTCCTCTCCATTTTAGGGAAGACGTTTGAGAGACTGATTCTGTCGCGTCTGCAACAGGAAATACGTCGCCTCACTCTTCTCAGAAATGAGCAATTTGGATTCAGAGCTGGTCACAGCTTCGCGCAGCAGCTTACGCGGCTTTGCACGGAGATCGGCCTCGCCCTCGAGAGACGGCAGAACTTGCCAGCGGTCTTTCTGGACATGCGATCGGCCTTCGACTCTGTGTGGCACGCGGGTTTACTCGCGTGCCTCGCGGAGTCGGGGATGAGCGATTGCTACGTCAGATTGATCGCGAGTTTTCTCTCCGACAGACAGTTCAAAGTGCGTGTCAATAACATATATTCGTCCCTCAGACGAGCCGAGGCGGGCGTGCCTCAGGGGAGCGTTCTCTCTCCTACCCTCTTCGGCTTATACGTAAATGATGCCCCGCTACCTGCTGAAACCAAAACAGGTATTCTGCGGGCTCCTGATGTTCGCGGATGATTTTGCATATTATGCGAAATCGGCGAACGTCAGGCAGTCGATTAAATACTTAAGCGAGTGTCTCGCCGCCCTTCCCGAATGGCTAAGTCAGAAACGACTCGCTCTGAACCTCGATAAGTGCGTCGCCGTCAACTTCACTCGTAAGAGGGCTAACCCCAATGAAACGGTGAGCTTGGCGGGAGCGCGCTTGCCTTGGCAGAGCGAAGCGAGATATCTGGGCGTGTTGCTTGACAGCGGCCTCCGCTGGCACGCGCATGCTCGATATCTCGCGGCCAAAATTAAATACCGCACTCTTCTCTTGAAACCTCTTCTCCGCTCCCCTGAACTTTCTGTCTCCCTAAAGCGGCGATTATTAACCGCGTGAGTGCGCCCCTTGTGGGCGTACGCATGCGAGGTTTTCGCCGCCGCTCCCTCTTCAACTCTGCGCCCCATTAGGGTCGCAGAAAACAGAGCGGCGCGTCTCGCGGCGCGCCCGCACCTTCCCAACCTTCGCCAAGACCGCACTCCTCGAAACGCTGACGTGTTCAGAGTTCTGGGCGTGCGCAATCAGTTCCCGGCGGAGCTGCAGAAGCGGGCGGAAACGGCGCTCGCTAGGGCGCTGAGGCCGTCTGCACCGCGCATCCTGCGCGAGACCGGCGCAGCGGCGAACAGCGACGTGCACAGGGCCTTCCACAGAAGAAAAGGCCCAAGCACGTCGCCTTCACCTTCGCGCACTTCCCGCACAAGCTCTCTGAGCTGTGCGACGCGGGGGAGCAGATAGTGCGTGGGAGGCGGTCGCCGCTCACCGACGCCGGAATCAGCGTGGGAGGCGCGGAATCGCTCCCAGCCGGGTCTGAACCGCCAGGACCTGAAAACGTCGCGGCGCCACGGACGCCTGAGTAAAGTCGGCGCCGTGGCGTAAATCTTAGTGTACATAGTGTAAATAGTGTAGTGAAGTGCTGTGCCGTGTGGTATGAATGAGTGTGTGAATGTGTTTGTACATATAGATTAAGAATGAATGAGTGAATGAATGTGAAAAAATAGAAGAAAAGAAGATTGAACTTGAACTTTAAAGAACTCTACCTCTCCATAAATAATGTAATTAAAAAAAACATCAATCGCCCAAAGAGGCCTTTGCTTTAGTTTTTAAGTCTTAGTATTAAGTAGTATATTTAAGTTATTGCCCTCTTATCCGCTCCAAAAGCAGCAATGCTGGAGCTTAATTGTATCCGTACACTGAATAAACTCCCGCCTCATCAGGGCTACTGATGAGGGGAAAACGAAAAAACGGTGCTGCGCTTGAAAGAGCGCTGCGGCCGTCCGCTCCGAGCATCCTGCGCGAGACCGGCATAGCGGCGAACAGCGACGTGCACAGGGCCTTCCACAGAAGAAAAGGCCCAAAGCACGTCGCCTTCACCTTCCGCGCACTTCCCCCGCACTGAACTGTGCGACGCGGGGGAGCAGATAGTGCGTGGGAGGCGGTCGCCGCTTCCTGAAGCCGGAAACCGCGTGGGAGGCGCGGAAACGCGCCCCGCCGGGCCTGGGCCGCCCGGGTACGAAAACGTCACGGCGCCACGGACGCCTGAGTAAAGTCGACGCCGCACAGTGTGTAATTTTGGCCATCTAACAGGAAAAAATTAAATTTTCGACTGAATTGAAACAGTAAAATTGTTAGGTTTCTGTGTAGTGGTATGTCCCAGCTATGTGGGAACGTTGTTAGTTTTCTCTTGAAGGTCACATGAACCCCGTGGTGCATGTTGAAACACGTCCATCGCCGCTCCGGCAGGACTCAGCTCCGAATGAATAAATAAATAAATAAATTTAAAAAAAACAAAAAAACACGTCATACGCAGTTTTTAACTGTTTTTTTGACGTAAAATAAATAAATAAATGACCCTTTTCAGTACGCAAAGTTCCCTTGGTCGTGATACACCTCTTGACTGATTCTGTGATTTGTGTGCCAACCAGAAGTAATTTTCATAGTTTTACGATCATTTTTATGTGAATATTCTTTAGTTATTGACTTTGTTGTGCCTAAAAACGTTAATCGAAAAGGTGAGAATTTACATTAAATATATTGCACGTTCTCTAAATTCACTTAGAGTTTTAGTGTATTATACACCATTATACACCTTTCTGGCCATATAAAACTAGTATTTTTAGGTTCTTGATCGTCAAAAGCCTAGCTGTTTATATCTGCTTATTTGACGAATATAATTTTTTTTAGAGAATGGCTCCTCCAGTTACCCGTATGTCGTTATTTGATACATGGGTAAAAAAATCAATTGTTGAAAAATTTGAAGGTGTATTAACTGTTTTTTTTGCGTGAATTAGGTATTATAGAACCTGAAAAGGCATTGTTGGATAAAATTAAGCCATATGTTAGATGTATTTGTAAAAAATTTGAAACTAGATGGCAAATATCCGTGAGAAGTAAAGAACAGTTCCTAAAATACAATTCGTCCTGGCTGCAAGAAACCCTTTCACTTCCTGATTATATTTTAGAGGCAGTCCCAGGCCCATCGCAAATTAATGTAAAATTAATAGAGCTGGAAGACCTAATAAGCCCTTCAAAAGCTGTGGGAAAAAAGCTAAAGCCCTAAAATTGAAACCTCTTTTGGATACTACTAGTTCAGAAGAATTATCCATGGCCACTGAAATGAAACTAAGGAAGGATGGCAAAAGAGATTCGGCAGCTATAATTAAGGAGCTCTCTGAAGCCTCCCCCAACAGGGGAACTACAATTAAGAAAGCCCGAAGATCAATTCTTCAAAAGCCGCCATCATTGTCAGTTGATCACGCACTTGCTTTGATGGTGGATACCAATCTTTCAACCCGCCAGTATGTTCGCATACGCCAACAAGCAAAAGACTCAAATTGTTTTTTCCATCACCCCTATCATAAAGTGAAGGAAGCGAAACTGTTATGCTATCCAGCGGAAATTACAGTTACTTAAAAATCGGCTGAAATTCTCCTTCAAGCATTGATTGACCATACCGTGGCACGGACATTTAAAATTCAAAAAAGTGACAGAGATTTTACATTCGCTTCAAACTACATCTTTTGAAATTATAATCAAGTGGGGATGTGATGAGTCTGAACAAAACAGATATAAACAAAAATGTTCTGATGAACAACACTGACGAAAGTTTATTTAGTATTTCAATAGTCCAGATACAAATTTACAATGGAGCTGATGAGATTAAAACAATTTTGGAAAATCCAGCACCTTTTCAACAAGATTTTGCAGACCAATTAAATTCATTTTGCCAAAAAACTGTAGATTTAATAACTTCAGAAGTTGGGAAAATAGAGCAGCAAGTGAGAGACCTTGAACCCGTTGATTCATTTCGAGCTTAGGTGCTAAACCTGCAACTGTACCCAAAAAAGTGAAACCTGAACTCTTAATGTTATTAAAATAAAGGAATGAGGCAAAAGAAATATACTCAGAAGAATCATCAACAGAAGAATACGCGAGTAGTGATTCAAACTAATTTCTGAGTATTTTGTACATTCCTCTTATTTTATTTTTGTTGTAATGTTTACATTTTCGACTTTTATTCTTGTATACTTTCATTTTATTGTTCTTGCAGAGTATGTTTTGTAAATTCAAATATTATGTCCATAATATTCAACAAATGCAACGTTTGACAAACGTATACTCTCATGAAGGCTAATACAATTATTCAAATTTCCTAAATATTTTAAAAAATATTTCGTAAAAATTTAAGTTCTACAAGCAAATTTGTTTATTTGTACATTGTTTATACAACAGACTTCCAAAAACTAGGAGAAATTCATTTCGAAGGGAGTTATTAATTTTTTCTTCCTAGATCGTCAAAATTACACACTGTGCGCCGTGGCGAAAAAGTGCGAGTGTTTATAGTGTATATAGTGTAGTGAAGTGCGGTATGAATGAGTTTGTATATATAGAATAAACATGAATGAGCGAGTGAATGAACATAAAAAAAAACAAGAACATAAACAATTCAAAGAACGTATTACTTTTCTCTTAAAATGTTTGCAAATAAAACGATGAACCCAAAGAGGCACTGTTTAGTTTTAAGTAGATTAAGATTAGTTATAGTTAGTTTTTTTAAGTTACAGCCCTCTCTAGCTCCAAAAACCGAAAGGTTGGAGCGCAAAAATATGTATCCCCGAATTTGAATAAATTCACGCCTCGCCAGGGCTACTGGTGGAAAAAACAACAACAAACGGTGCTGCGCCTGGTGGAAGTGGGCATCGTTAGGGGGCGCTCTGTTAATAACATGGTAGTGATCGCTCGGACCTTAAGTCAGAGAGTATATACTGGACTATGGCCATAAGTGCTCTGTGACATAATGCGTGCGCGCAATGGTGGTACCTTTTTCACGTTCGTCTAAGCCAAAGGACATCATCGATCATCCGTAACTAAATCAGGAAGATTAGAAGACAGCACTTGACAACCTGAACGATACAGCGCTGGGACAGCGAGAGGAACTGGGAAGGAAGGACATGTGAATTCGGTGCAACTTGCAAGTAAATCTTGAACACATACTCCTTGCGGTGTTTAAAACTTGAAAATTTATCTTTACACATACAGAATGGATCTTAATTCTTTGCTGGATTTAGTTTTAATTGTATTTGTTTTGCCATAATTGTGAGGGTCAATTGCAATGCCGCTTTTTGTTCTTCTGTAGGTTACCAATGAATCAATTTGCGACCGCAATAATTGGCTGCTTGCGGCAAAGCTGGATTCCTCAAGTCACGAGTGTTCGTTTTCGCTACCATGCAGAGAAAATTGCCGCAGGTCCTTTGAAGAGGAGATACGGGTACAAAGACAGGTTGTTTAAAGGTGGCCTTTTACCTAGATTGGAATGCGGACACAAGCTTCCAATGCCTGATTATAGGCCAAGGAATGTGTGGTCAGAAAAGAGAGCACTATTTGGACAAAATGATTACATTGATATTCTTGGCAATGGGAATATCCATCCCACCAAAATACTATATAATGTACCTAAATGGCTTCGGGGATTTCATGGTAATGAATATCAAGTTTTGTTACGTAAAAGGAAAATATTGAAGAGTACGATATACCCTGCTATTAGACCAACAAAATGGAAATTGTTAGAGAAGCGAATAGGTTACCTCTATCGCTACCTTAACAGGAAAACAAAAACCGGGCCATCTAACCAGTGAAATATAGTGTACTGATGTCTAAATAAAGTTCTGTTGAAAGGCTTTGAGATAACTCTTTTAATGAACCCTTTAAGTTTATTGAAACGAATAATTATCTGATTAGTCTTCAGGGTTTCTGGGTTTAGAGCAGTATGTAAACTAGCTTACTTTTTGTTGCAAGTACTTCAGCAAAAGTATAATAGGTTTTAAAGATTAATACTAAAAAATTTTTTACAATTTTTCTTAGATGTCAAACTTGTAGCATTCAGACAATATTACCCTTTCATCAACGGGCTTAAATTGGGTATGGTAGTGTTTTTAAACACAGGTGAAAGGAAGGGGCTGCATCAGCACAGTAGTAATTAAGCTAGCTAGCTTTGTGAACTCCTCTTGTGATTTCTTATTTCCACACATCGTGCTGCTAGAGGAAAACCTTCAGGTTAAGGTGTGGCTTCCTGCAAAGAGAGGTTGAATGATTGGGCCATCTAATGATGGCAGTCCCCATTGAAAGCAGACATTGCTGTACTTTTACTTCAGTAGTTTATATGGCTAAGAAAGAACAGAAAAAATTGTTCTCTGTAGTTACCAAACCAAACATACATTTATGGTAAGTGTGAAGAAGGAATTGTATAAGCATTTATCTCAAAATCTTGGTAGGTACTTCTGCAATGGGAGATGCACAAAAATGTAAGTAGATTGTAATACAAAACAAGATAATCATAAATTGGAATCAAAATATGAAGTTTTCATTGGACTCAAAGTATCAAGTTTCATTTTATGCGCTCATTAATTCTAAAGATATTTAGGTTTTTGAGTCACAACTGATTTCTTCAACAGGAACATATTTTACTTTCTTATAATGCAAAAATATATAGTTATCTGATAATGCGAAAATGTCACTTAAATTTTCAATGAAAAATTTGAAAATGTTCGATTGTTATCTTGTG
Source organism: Teleogryllus oceanicus (assembly GCA_964035755.1). Lineage (NCBI taxonomy): Eukaryota > Metazoa > Arthropoda > Insecta > Orthoptera > Gryllidae > Teleogryllus > Teleogryllus oceanicus. Next base: position 131,721,564 of record CAXIVR010000006.1, read on the forward strand.
ACTATTATGGCACTGGGGCAGTTTGGTTTCAGATTCATTTTTCCCCTTGGATAACCACTCAACTTGGAACGGTTTACTAGCATTTAGGAGTGGAAATGTGGAGTTATATGGTGGAAATAATGAAGTAGAGCAGAAATTGAAATGTTCATAATCAAAATTAAATTTTGTCCTCCATTAGAATTCATGAAATGTCAGTTTATTTGGATGGCATTTCCAAATTACACTTTAGAGATAGATAACAGGTTTAGTATTTTTTTAAATTGCTTAATTTCAAAGAATTTTTTCTTCATATGTATTGTAAATTTAAATCCGAACTTTACAAGGATTTATGTTTTTGTAAAACATTGGGTAAAAAAGACATGCAACAACTGTATTTGTTTTTATGACCACTTAATTGCAGGAGATCAAAGAAAAAAATGTGCCTTTCTAAACTTATCTATCTGTAAAGTTGAATAACTGTTTCATTTTCAATACATACATGCCTTTTTTAAATACATTCAAACGATATTAAAATAATCATTCAAAAGAACACATGAAGTTATCACTGTAATTAGTATGAATTGTTTAAAATTACATGAATACTGATAACTTTTCAAAATATTCAAAATTCCAAACTTTTACTTGCAAAAGATTTGATAAAAGTTACAATATTCCCATTCTTGGCCAATATGATGGGACTACTGAAATGTCATGTTCAGTGACTATTTTAGATCTTCAATCACTATTTATGTACTCTTGCTAAAGAAACAAATTCCTCTCTTTAAATAAGCAATATATACAAATTTATGCAAAAAGAATTCTCTCCGTAATCTAAAACACACGTTACTCCACAAGTTAAGTTATACATTTTTAAGTAATGAGTTATTTTTTATTGTTTGCAATTTCTGTAAGTACTTGTTACTTCAATGCACTAGCATATACAGAAAGTACATAACATCCATTTTACTGTAATGTGGAGAAGACATTCGTAATTTTTGTCAAATGTACACGATTCAAACATGAGGATTAAAAAATCTTTCATCACTAGAAATGTCAGTTCCCAACAATTCTAAAACTTCCTGCAATTTGAACTAGGTTTTAGTTATGGTATTAAATACTATTTGTCACACAATAACAAGAAAAAAATTTCAAGAATTATTGCAATAAAATTGCCATATCAATTATATATATTAATGTTTACATATTATGGAAGTGTTTTGTATAAATACTGTCCTCACTCACACCTCAAATAACAGATATACGGTTCTTACAATAGACACGGGAACAATTTACTAACATAGCAATGACGTATCTGTATGCCAGTTCTTCCAGAAATTTGCCAGTTCCCAGGTAATGTATAAACCCCAAAACCAAGAAACTGAGATGCAATAAAATCCCCATTAAATTAATTATTGAGAAATTGTTTGTCTTTTCCTTCTGCAAATAAGAATTTTAATAAAATAACTTGAGCTATTTCTTTTTTGCACTGCATGTAAATAATATAACATTTGTTAGTAAGACTAGGAAGAAATAAGCACAGTAAAACAACTGTTAAATGTTTAAAAAAATTTGGCAACGTGTCAAAAGAAAGATATACCAAAATAAAATTTTTATATCCTGCAGTAAGATTTCAGAAACAATTTTTACTGTTTTGTTTTCTCATTGCTCAGATTTAGTTCAGAATTTCAAAATTGCTAAACTACAGAAACTTTTCACACATGAAAAGTAATACAACCTAAGTCTTCCTGTGCTTAACTATTTTCTCAAAAAACCAGAGGTAGTAGAAAACAATGAAGAAAAACTATCGCAGCAAGTGTATAATTATAACAAATATTAGGGATATCAGAGACAAAACAAGTTCCATTGAAATCCCATGTTAGGAGGGGCATACTCTCAAAAGAACTAGCAGTTATTTTCGAAGGCAAATATTACTGTAATATCTATGACAAAATGGAGATAACTTTCCTATTAATTAAACTAATTAAATTAACATTGTTCATTATATATCTACTTGTGCCCATTCACACCACTGAGTAATTGTATTTACATTTACATACTTCCTTCGATTGAAGCTTTCACATTCAGAAAACCAACATTGCACATAAGTTTCCACCACTTGAGTTTCAAAAACATAGGAATTTTTCCTCACCATCAAGACAAGATCTGAAGAGCATTGCCATTAAAACAAAATAAAGTAGCACTTTTTCATAGATTGAACTAATAATGTTTTTAAAGTAATAATGATTATGCTAGGGCAGGTAGTATACATGTGCAAATTACCATCCATTTACAGAAGAAGTAGCACTATAAGTGATTCTGGAGAAACGATAATAAAGTAGTTTCGTAGTGTTTGCTAGCATCTAATCGTCTAAGACTGTGCCTTTCATTGGGATAAACCTGTAATTAAAAAGATCAAGTATGCAAAAATTAAATGATTTTGATAGATCAAGAAATAAACATGCATTGACACATAATTTCTACAAACCTGGAGTTGATATGGTTTACCAGCATTCACTAATGCACTGATAAGCTGACTTGTATGAAAGAAATGGACGTTTTCATCAATGAGGCCATGAATTATAAGAAGTCTGTTTTCACTGAAAATACACAAATTTTTAATATATCACAAAATGCAAAAGAGCTTCATTAATTATAAAAAGAATGTCATCAAAAGCAAGTAATAGACAGTGGTAGCTAGCTCGTGAATCAAATGTTTGGGGTAGGCAAAATAGATTACTGAACGGATCCAAGAAAGGAGCATGGGGGCCATGCCCCGTCTCAATCTAATTATTTTCTAATTATATTCTATTTATTTAAAAAAATGGTCTCACTGATATTATCACATTTCCAAGCATTATTTCCATGAAACATGCACAGATGTGCATTCAAGATATTCAGATTTAAAAAAAGGGTGAGAGTTTGTGTTGCTCCGACAAAATTCAGAAATCAGATTCAACATTTTCCCAGGTGTTTATGATTTACTGAATTACATACGTAATCTTTGGACATTTCATGTTCTTGTATAGCTTTCGATCAATTTTTCATGTCAAAATATCCATCTCTATTCCAAGTATTCTTCTTAGTTGACAAAGACATTGCCAACAATAAAGCTTAGCTTTGACTTCACTATCTTTTAGCCATTTGTGTGAATCATACTATGACGGATTGAATTTTCTTGAATTTTTCTCATCAGCACAATGTACAACTGTACTCAATGTAGTTGTAAGTCAATCATTGTCCAAAATTTCCCTCTTTTCTACATTTTTAAGACAAGAAAATGGTGTATGCAGTAGTTCGTTCACTGAATCTGACATATATTAACATAAAATCATAATTAAAAATAAAAAATCAAGTTACACTAATAATCTGCAGCATACTAATTTAAAATGAAAAAATAAATACTCCCTAAATAATAATCACATTCTTGCTTGTTAACTCGTCAACAAAACAGTAAATACACATGGCTTGCATGGAAGTGGAAATTGGAGTCTTCTGTTTCTGGAGTCTCGTCATGCAGCAAGAGAATTCACTGGCTTATACACATCATGCATGCATCAAGTATGGATGCAGCATGCTGCTGCTCTACACTCATTAAAGAGTCTTTTCTCAGAATACATAGTGCCCAAGCGTGCCTACCCTGAGAGGTGCAAGCAGGTGCATGTCTCTACAGGAAGAGTGAAGATAGATTGCATGATGCACTGGCTGTTAGATTAATGGAAATAAGCCTTGCGCAATGACAATGAAATGTTCAACATACATTTCCAGATGATTAATATAAATATTATAATTGTATGAGTTATTATAATTCTATGAATTGTATATTAAAATTGTATGAGTCATTTAATTTTTTTTTATTATGAAATGTATTAAACTAGTACATATTCATCAGGGTGGGCAGTGCCTCTGCCTACTTTGCTTACTGGTTAAAGAATAATTAGTGTCGTTTTGATCTATAATTAAAATTTAGCTTAGTAAAAAGTAAAATATTCTGTTAGCTTATGGCTAATATTAAATTGTTTAGTTTTAAGGAGATGATTATCAACAATACATTGGTCACAGAAGCAATAATTAGAACTTATGTCATTCTTCCAATTTTGTTGACTGACAAAAACACAATCTAAAGAGTAATGTATCATAATTTTAAAGATATAATTTATATATAATTTTAAAGAATAATACATAATTTTGCTAAAGTTTTCCACTTACTCATCTGGAAACTGATTAACATAAGTGAGGATAGAACCATTTTGATAGCCTTGTTCATTATTCTCGGGTAGATCCATATATCTTTCTGTGTACCCAGTATCATACAACGTCCAAGATGTAACTGGAGCTCCTGCAATCGCAACCTGAAAACATTCACAGGCAATAAAATCTACATTTTTCAAATTATGAAATATTTGTAATAAAATGGACACTGCTTATTTTAAGGCAGCTCATGTGGAAAAACATTTTTACCTTGAATACTTCTGGGTATCGAGCAAGTGCCATAAGACTGAGATAGCCACCATAGGACCAGCCGTGAATGGCTATTCTATTCATATCAATAAAACCTAAACTCTCTGCTAACCATGTCAAAACTTCAACTTGGTCAGCTAATTCCACTCTTCCCTGCAATGAAATTAAAATGACAGTTAGGAAGAAAGAAAACACATTTGTTACTTTACTTTTCTTTTTGAAGCCTGATTCAAAGCACCCACAAGAAATCATATTAATAAATAGTACAATTTCAGAAGTTTCAAATTGGTTTTGTAATAACAAATTAATAGTAAACGAAGGAAAAACTGTCTCAATGCAATTAGCTGATAAGGTAACAAAATTTCTAGGTCTCTCAATTCAATCAAACCTCCAATGGAATGCACATATAACAATTAAACACTAAATTAAACTCATTATGTTATGCATTCAGAATTCTAATTCTGTCAGCCTTCATGCAGCTCGTTGCGTGTATTTTGCAAATGTACATTCCCGCCTGAGATATGGCATAATATTCTGGGGAAGCTCATCCTTTAGTGCCCAGACATTTAGATTGCAAAAGAAAATGATCCGAATAATGAAAAAATGCCACCCACGTAATTCCTGCAAGCCTCTTTTCATTGAGCTTGGAATCTTACCATTGCCTTGCCTATTTATTTACAAATCTGTAGTATTTGCAAAATATATTTGTTACAACACTCGATGTAGAAATCATGGTCATCAAGTGTTACAATACATACTTTACATTACTTTACACACATACAATACATTACTTTAAAACATATTGCCAGATGAAATTAAACAATTAAAATTGGGACACAAATTTAAGTTAAAAGTAAAATCTTTTCTGCTGCAAAACTGTTTCTATACAATTAGAGACTATACTGATCGTCAAGAAGAAAAATAATGTTTACTTTAACAAAACAATTATATAGTATAATGAATTTATTTACATTTGCATTGTATAATTTTTAAAAAAGACTTAAATGCCTGTAACAAGTAATGTACTTCAGCTTCCGGGTCAATGACCCCCATCTCGATCAGGTTTTTGTCCAGTTTCCCTGATCCATTGAGTAAATGCTGATGGCCCCATGATTTGCTTCTGGACGTAAATGTAGCTTCACTATGCGCACGTTTTGTTCAGCTTTCCTTTTGCTTGTAGTGGTAGTTGCTTGTAGTAGAGCTTAGGGTGAGTTTCTATCTATTTGTTAGCAATAGAGAAAAATCGAATCTGTTTGTTCGTTTACCGTTACACATAAGTTACATATAATTCGGCAACGAAAATATCTAGTTTTTGAAATGTTAATCTCTTGCTTTTTAAAATTTATTATTATTATTATTATTATTATTATTATTATTATTATTATTATTATTATTACTATTATTTTTCATATTTCAACTATTAATAGTTAAATTGTTGGGAAGGTATTCTGAAACTCAAGAAAGTGTGCACAGATGATTTTCTCACCCATGTGTCACATACAGTTTTTGACTAAATAAATAAATATTATTTACATTTTTGTGTTTCAATGAACATAAGAGATAAATAAAATGAGTCAAAATGTAATTTAGTACAAGGAACTCAATGATGTACGAGATTCTTCCAAACTAGAGTGTTTTAGATGACAAATAAAAGGGGCTAGAATATCCTAAAATTTTCTCAGAAAAAATAATCCAGTTCGACCACTTTTCTCCTCTCTTCCTCTCAAATAAAAATTGTACCAAAAATACTGATGTACAAATATGACAATATTAATGGTTATTTTTATAATCTCAAAAATGTTACACTTTTATAATTCTCCTAAAAATTGTCTGACTTTTCCAGTTTGATGAAATTCCCTAATTTTTCATGGTTTACCTGAAAGTGTCCTTTCTGGTATCTCAAATGGAGGAAACAGTTTAAAATTTAAATTATGGCAAATAAAACAAAAACATTAAACACACACCATAAAACAAAAAATTAGGAAAAACAATAAACACAGTAAATGACTTTTAAGAGCTTTCTGATTTCAATTGCCATGTGTTTATGTGGCTTGGAATAGCTTCATTACATGTAAACATCAATTACAAAGAGTCACTAAAACATTCTTAAGTATTCTCCAAAATGGAAAATTTATTATTCTTGCAATATTTAAACACAGTAACAATACTAATATAAAATTAATAAATGGATTTTAATAATTTATACTTGATAATAACAAAATACAGTTTTTCAATCTTTGCAAACAACATATGTAATTCGTTGAAGTTCTTTTTTATACTAAGAATCCCTGGGTGCAATTATATATTTTTTTCACAATTATCATTTTCCCTTTGTCAAAGCTGAGGTAATTGCTTTGTTTGGCATAGGAATCTAATTATTAGATAATTATTCTTACCATTCTTCCCCTGAGGTGACTTTCAAATTGAAGACCTCGGTGTTGTGAACCTCTTGAGTCTATAGCAACAACACAGTAACCTTGAGCTGCCAGCATATGCATCCGTAACTGTCGCATGCCCTAAAAGACCAAAAGAGCCCAATCAATGTTAGAAATATTTTTATTTAGTTATAATTTGAAATATGCAACTATTGCCATTTCTTACTTTAAATGTATTAGACACCAGTTGTACTTCTGGTCCTCCATAAATATTGAGAACAGTAGGATATTTTTTTCCTGATTGAAAACAATGAGGTTTGAACACCATAGCATATAGCAAATCTCCCGATGAGATCTGATGAGTATACAGCTCTGGACAATAAAACTGTCCTTCAAGAACAGAGAGAACTAAAAAATAAATACACAAAAACAATTAGTAATGTAATCCTAATGATTGAAAGAAATTGAACACAATTAATTACGTAAAAGACGACTGCTAAATGCTATAGTATAGTACTAGAAATAATTTGAAATGGAAAATGAGTATATTTCCCAGAACATATACCACATCTTTTTTACATTAAAAACAAAAATCACATAAGGTTTAAAAAATTAATATAAAAATTTGGTTGGAAACGTGTGCTTTGGATGTCCCTGATACCAAACAGTTTGATGTTTTTGACGTTATTTTTCAATTCATGTGTCCAACTGTGAACAACAATTGTACCTACATCATAGACAATATTTTCACCAAAATAAATATTCCCAGGTTGATGTGGCTGATGTCACAGACGAATTTCAAATAATCTTTTCATTTTTAGGGGTTCCTTAAATGGAACCACTGCATCTGTTTAAAGTTTTTTTCAAAATTGGCTCAAAATTTTTTCTTTCATGTTTTTCATTCAATAGTGTAAACAGGGTTTATAATAATGGGAAAGGTCTGATTTTCTGTAAAACCTCTAAATTTCACGAATTGCAAAAGTTGAAACAGTTTTGAATCTCTTCCTACAACTACATTAATGAAGATAAACCTTTTTTTTTGTCTTAGTGAAATCTGTTCAGCAAATTTAGAACCTTAATCAAAATTACATCAAAATTTTTGAAAATATGCGTAGCTTTATAGTGAAAACAACAAATTAAAAATGTAAACAAGTTTTCTCAAAAATGGGTCCAAATTCCTTGTTTGAATAGGGTGAAGTTTGCTTTATAATATGGCACTGATATGATTTTCATTAAAATATCTCGAATTTCAAAAACTCTCTGTCTCCATCGTACAACTACATTATTAAAGAGAGCTATTTCTTTCTTAATGAAATCTATTTCTCAATATTAGAATTTTTACGTCATTTCACAAGAACTCTTTTCAAATTATTTGTAGTTTTCACTAAATTTGGAGTTATTCAGTGCCGAAGTAAAAAAATTTGTGAACCTCTCTTTCACCTTTCACATTAAAACTAAATATTCCTTTCTTAATGCAAAGTATTCCTCAATATATATTTAACTTATTTAATTAATTTCACTTACTTCAAAACATGAGGAATTTTAGAATGTATTTTAGTTATACTGTTTCAAGTAATTAGCTGTTAGAGTTTTTCAAGTAATTAGCTGTAGAGGATAGAAGGTGCAATATTAAAAGATAAGATAAGTGTTACGAATAATACTACTTTTACTTTCACTACTTATAAACTACCATTTCCATCACCTCATTTTACTTCATATCATTGACTTTGTGAACTGCAGTTTTTGCATGGATTGGCTAGTTCAAAATACATTTACAATTTTTTGAGGTTCATCAGTAGTTTCGCAAACACACACTTTCCCAATCTTAGTATACTGGTAAACTCTATTTAAGAAATGATTGCATCTTGAGCGTTATCAAAAGCAAAATATGAAGACAGCTGTTACTAAGACTGTAATTGTTATACTAGTTACAACCTAAGTATTCAAGGAACTTAAAGAACAGGAAATCAATTTATATGGAAATTTAACCATTCATTAGTTCTTGTTCAGATGAATTAATCATACAAGAGCAGTTAATTTCCAACTTCCAACCATAATACTTCCTCAAAACTTAAAGAAATAAAGTTGAAACTTTCTAATGTTGTTCCAATGCTTTTGAAGTTTTTGATTCATTTCAAAAATCAAAAATTGGAAAATTACAATTTGTAATGCCTAAAATAAGTTTTTCATGCAATGATTTGACAAATTCACACTTTTTCCTTATATATTTTTATTACAACATTCCTTCACAATTACTTATTGGTTTCTGTGGTATAATGGTTTGTAGTTTAGACTGTGAGGTTTATGCCTTTATAGAGAAATTCAGTATAATCACAAATCAGCAGTTTGGATTTAGAAAACATAAATCAACAACTGATGCTATGGACTCGTAAGTTAGAGTGGTGTTAGGTGTCTATGAGGCCAGAGAATTTGGTCAGGCTACGTTCTGTGACTTGAGCAAGGAAATAATTTTGGATAAGCTGGCATTCTATGGTTTTAGTAAAGTAGGTTGTTTTACTCTTTTCTTGAAATTTGGAAGCAAATTGTCTGTATAGGCAAAGAGAGGTCTAATGTTGCAAATATTAAATGTGGAATACCCCAAGGGTCTATGCTAGACCTTCAATGCTAATTTTAACAATAAATGATTTGCTTTCTTTTCTAAACACTCATACAATATTATATGCAGATGATACAATGTTCATAAACAACAGCATATATTTCCAATCTCTGCAAATAGTAATGGAAGATACTTTATCTCAGCTATCAGTCTGGTTTAGAGCAAATGGCTTGCTGCTTAACTCAACAGCTTTGTTTTAGCTTAAGAGATGTACCTGTGGCAAATTGTGAAACAAGTGTAAAATTTTTAGGCATCTATACAGATAATAAATTATCTTGGGGAAATCATATAAATTATATTTAGATCAAACTCTCCAGGGTGATGTTCTTATTAAAAAGTCTGAAAATGAATAATCTAAGATCTGCTTACTTTTCTTTTATTCAAAGCATAATTTCTTATGGAATTTTGCTCTGGGGAAACAGCAGTCACATCAACAAAATTCTGATGCTCAAAAAAAAGTTATAAGAATTATTTCTGATAGATCATTGGAGACCACTTTTTATTAGGGGACAATGGTTGACTGTTATTGATCTCTACATATATCTTGTTCAGCTGTATGTGAAGAACAATCTGTTATATCAACAAATTAGAGAAGAAATTCACTGCCACAATACAGGAAATAGTATGCATATTGACATACCTTATCAAAGACGCTAAACAGTCATGACGTTATTGGCCTGATATTGTTCAATCAACTTCCACATGAAATAATAGAACTACCATTAAATTTATTTAAAAATAAGGTGCACAGTATGTTAGTTAATACTCCATACAGAAATATTTGGAATGTAATGCATTGAATTGACAATTTGTGGGTACTGCATTTTTGATTAGCTGGCAACTTGTTTATTATTCATGCCCCTTGTGTTCGTAATGTATAGTCTATTGATGGGACAGTGTGTCAGACAAGAGCAGGCCTCACAGCCTGAACCCCACCATGTAAAATAAGGAATAATTGAATTGAATAATATAAAATTAGATCTGATGAATGTGTTGTTATGATTTCTAAATAAATACTCTAAATATCTTAGGTAACAATCCTGGCATAATTTAGTCAACTCACCAGGAGCTTCGAAAAGGTATCCAACAGGAGTAAGCGTAACACCTTCCACAGTCCAATCTGCATGAGAAATGCGGAACACTTGACAAGCTGGTAACTTCTGAATATTACTATACACTGCGACAAACATAGTGCATTCCTAAAATAGAAGTGAGAAGCTACGTTAACATTTCAATCACAAGACAAGCAAGCATTTATTCTCAGAGCAATGGTTCCACTTTCTCAGCTATTCAATATCCATATCAGTAGATTAGAACTGTCACAGGCAAAACAACTGCAACTAATGATTTTTGTTAAATAAAATCTAAATGCATTTTATTTTGAAAGAAACAGAACAAATTGAAAACAATGAATCAACACCCTAAACTGCACAGGTTGTCACAAAAAGTTGCAGACAAGAAAATATACTTTGCTTTGGATCTATGAATTGGTGCTAAACAATAATATTAGTGAAAGTCTAAGAACCAACACATCAAATTATTATTTACCTTATTGAAATCAACATTGTATGAATAACCAGGCCTAGTGAGAAGCCGCACTTCACCAGGTCTACGAAGACTAACAACATACAAATGTTTTTCTAAAGGGGTTTCTCGAAGTCCTAAGAAGTACACTAGCTGCCTCTCTGAATCAACCCAAAGGTTTCGGCCAAGAACTTCCCATTCTCCTGATGTTAAGGCTATTTTCTGGCCAAGACGAGGTTGAAGAAAAACACCTGAAAATATAAATACAAAATGAAGCTACAATTACAATGAGTAATTCGATGTTGCAATATAGAAAAGTTGTTATTTTCGTAAACATGCATTAATTGCAACTGAAATTTGAGACCAATCTTAATATATTCAGTCACATAAATCATCTCTTAAAATACCTCCTCAATACAATGCCTCGATAAAATACCTCCTCCTTCATACAATGCCTATTTTCAATTCACAAGATTCATGCATTCAATTTACATATCAAAGTTCATTCAAAACATTCATGCACACAGAGAACAAGAGTGAAATTAGAGTTGTCTTGTTAGACTAGGCTGATGCTCTCATTACTTTGAACCAATATTCATGGAATATTTTTAAAGAGTAAATATTTTCAAACTCTACAAACATCAAAGCACATTCATGTTCACAATAGAGGTATGTTTGTAATTAGCCCCTAACATTTTTTGTTAAAAAAATGAACAGCATTTATCAAGGCATTTAAATGATTTTAATTTCATAAATTTTGAAATTTTGTAGAAAAAAAGCTTCCACGACAAGATCCGATAAATTAAGGCAAAAGTAACATTTAGTAACATTTTTCACACTTATTCACAATTTACAGTTTTCTAGATGTATGCTTTCTGAAAAAAATTCTTTTGGGCTAATTATTCTAAGAACTCAGTATATGGTGCCTGAAAGAAATGCATGATATGACAATTTTGCTTTTAAATTTTTTGATTCATCATACAAATTCAAAGAATTATTATGATGAATAACTTTCTAACTTTGCTACTTTTAGGGAATAGTTATTTTTGTTTTCTTAGTTCATAGCATTAGATTAACATAACATCATACAATACATCATAAAATATTCCAAAAATACAGACACATCCTCATGCAATTGACAATAACTGTATTGGCAGTGATTTATTAAATTACCTTCATGACTAATTACTTCACTTTTTATAAACTAATGCATTATTGCAACAGTATTGTTGTAAATGTATTTATCATCACAAAAATGTAAATAAGGGAACGGCATTTAAAAAATAATTTGATTAAGTTCGAAGTTTCACCATCACATTCTCCTTCTCATAAATGTCACTTTTTATGGACAGTCAACATATTAAGGAGATCTAACATTCATGTGACTCTTCAAAATTAAAAATTTGAAAAGTGAGACACTCAACACAAAAATTGTACATACAGTTTTTAACAAAAAGATTAATTTTGTACCAACAAATTAACTAAAAATATACACAAAAGAGAAACATTTATGAAAACAAGAAACAACAGCAATAGCTGAGTTGATATAGTAGTTTGCACATATTTTTAAAGTTAGTAAGTCTTTCATCAAAACAAAATGATTTCCAACTTATTCACTAGTAAGGGATAATGTATTAATAACAAAGGAGCTATCTCTCAGAGCATTACAAAGGCTTGGGGCAATACATATCTAATCTCACTTCAAATAACTGATGCAGAAGGTACAAAAATTACATGGAGAAAACATGCAATGAGATCTACATGAAAAGCAATGTCACAGAATTGGAAGAAAGGTAATTCTGATTTCTACTTTATGGGAGTAGAAATATATAAAGAATTGAAGTGAAATGTGACTTTACTGCGCACTAAATGGAGAGTTGAGCTCAGTAGGGTAGAGTACGGTTGCTCACTTTCCATCCTTTCAAGTGATTCTTCAATGCCATTGCTCATGCCTGAGACATGGGCAGTTATTAAATAAAGGTGTCGAAAGCCTGTTTCTTCACTGGCCCATATAAATCGCACTTCACCAGGTTCATTTCCAGAAGGGAAGAAGTAAAGAAGGTCATTCACCTACACACAAAAACAAGACTTTAATAAACAAATTAACACAACCATATCTATTATAGTAGTAGTAGTAGTAGCAGCAGCAGCAGCAGCAGCAGCAGCAGCAGCAGCAGCAACAGCAACAACAACAACAACAATAATAATTACAACAACAACAACAACATGTCTATGATTGTTGTACGTATGATTTATGCTGAAGGCAATTAATTACCTCATTACAGAAATTAAAATTACCTAACTCACAAAAATTCATATATTGGGTAAAAGATTCACTCACAACTAACTAACACTGGGGGAGAGTAGTATACATCTTTTATATAAATACTAAAAAGAAAGAGAGGCATTGCTCCATTGTAAATTCTGTTGAAGAACAATAGATAACAGGCACACAAAATAGAAAAAAAATTGTCCAACCCAAAGACTTGACAAACGTATGTCTATGTAAGACGATGTGTTGAATCTGAATGTGATGCCAGAATTGCACAATTACCCTCCAGTTTTTTTCCCAAGAAACCACTGTGACATTGTATTTTTTGTTTTTTAGGGTTGTTGTCAGACCCACAGACATGACACATGTTTCTCTGTGTATGTCAATGCGCTAAATCCCAATGTGAAGCCAGAATTGGGTGATCACCCTCCAGTTTTTTTAAATTGTGAAAAATCACCATGAAATTGTAAATTTCAGTCTTTTTCACAATTTAAACAAACAAACAAAGAAACCGAAAGATAGTGGCCTAATTCTGGCATTGACATATGTAGAGAAACATGTGTCAAGTCTTGGCTCAGACAACTTTTGGCTTCTATAGAGGCCTTGTAGTTCTGTTCTATAGAGAGACTCCAAAATTTAGTATTCACATGTTTTTTGTGATAAAAAACAACAACTGGGAGTGGTGATGCAATTCTGGCTTTGGATTCGGATTCAGCATGTCGATATACATAGGGAAGTATGTGCCAAGTCTTTGGGTCTGCCAACAACCCATGAAAACAAAAAACAAAACCAAAAATACAATTTCATGGTGTTTTCTCGTGGTCTTAAAAGAATCTGGAGGGTGGTGGTGCAATTCTGGCTTCAGATTCGGATTCAGCGCATCGACATACATAGAGAAACATGTGTGAAGTCTTTTGGTCTGACAACTTTTTTTGTTTTGTTTGCCTTTGTAATTAAAGATTGGAAATGGAAAAAACACTGGATATGACACAATTATATATTTTTAAATTTTTCATGGAAACCGCTGAATGTAGCAAGTCAAATAACTTGGGAAAAGTTGGAAGAGAGCTTATTCCTTTGGTAATATGTCCATTCCAACACCGAATGTGCCAAATGAGTTGGCACTTTCAGCATTTCCCATTTCCAGCCTTCAATTATTCTAATGTTTTACTTCATACTCAACATTTCCAGAATTGTGCATATGTACCACTGATATTGTCTTTGACATTTCTTTCAAAATAGTTGTTATGTATTAATAATTAACACATTCTATTAATAATGAAGAGTTGAAGCTAATATAACACATATAATAAACATCACAGTATGAAAAGTCTCCAATTGAGACAAAGAAATGGAAAGACTAAATCATAAAATATTTACAATACTGCAAAAATAATAATGCTGGGCTTTTACACTTTTTTGTTTACTTATTACAAAGTTCTAACCTAATTTTTAAGTAGAGCTTCTACTGTCAGACATTCATTTACATAAAAAAAACACTTGAACTTAGCAGAACATGGGGTAATCCTACACTTTTTGTGAAATTGATTTATTAACTTTAAATATTATTATTTTAGTGTAAAGGGTTATTGGATAGCCCCTGGTTCTACTGAGCCCTTCAATTGTGCAGCACGAGTTTGTACAACATTATATTGAAGTATCTTGCTTTTATACATTGAGGAAGTTGGTTGTACAGATGTATATCCTTGTAAACAGTACTTCATTTGTAAAGTTTGGTGTTGTGAGGTCTTAAATGCAATTTTTTCTTGTTTCACATGTTGGTTGTATATCACTGAATTTGTCTCGTGATTTTGAAGTGTGAGTTTCATTTGTACAATACTTTCTTATATAAATAAGCAAGGGACAGAATAAGAATCTTTAGACTTGAAGTACAATTTACTATTTGTAGTGCATGAAATATTGGATAGTATCACCTTTTTCTCAATAATGAAAATTTTTTTGAACATGAATTGTGTTACTCCAAAACATAATTCCATTAGTAACTCAAGGATGACGAAAATACCTACATTAATCCAGATGTCTGAGTGCTGGGTATATAGAACCTGGACAGCAGGTGTTGGAGAGTTCAGATTATTTTCAACATTGTAGACATTCGGTGGTGGTTCAGTAAAATTATCAAGAGATAAAAGCACCAATTCAAGTCTTTGTTGTCGTCTATCTAATAGCTGAACCCATATGCTGCAAAAAGCACAAAACAATTAATATCTGATGCATTAACTTTTATATTGGAAAAAATAGTCACACATGAGTCAGTTAATATGTAACTGATACTTAATATTTTTGTACTCAGCATGTCCATAAACAAATGTAAATTTTAAATAAACATACTGTTCTGAGCTTGGAGTCCAGCCCACTCGAACTACATATTCCATCCAGGGAAACATTACTGACAATGGATACTGGAGTTCTAATGTTTCAACATCAACAATTTGAAGAGCTTCATTTAAACGGAACTGAACAATTTTGAGATTGGACTTTGCATTTGGAGTTCCAGCACGAGGAAACCTGGAAGGTAATAATGACTATGAATAAAATTGCCATACACATAGAACATAAGTTTTTTTTCTATAAGCAATTTAATAAAAATATATAATTTTACCTGAATTCTTCGATTTCACCAAAATTTGAATTTGATGATGGGAAGCAAAATATTTTTACTTCACTTTCATCAACCTCCTCATACACTATTCTGTATATGCCATCTATAAAACAGTAAAACAAATTAAAAAAAAGCTCAGTTCGCTATATCATTTTCCTTTGCTAATAAAATTCAATGAGAATTACGTTTAAGACATTTACATACCAGAACATTTTGGTTGCCACCAATAACCTTGATACCTATTGAATTCCTCCTGCATTACATAAGAAGGTATACCAGCACTTAGAGGATCATCAGCTAAACTCCTTCCTCCTTTGTGAGCATATGTTAATCGTACAGTACTCCCTACAGAGAAGGTTTTAATTAAGAATGATTTGCTTATTTAAGAATGAAAGCCTACCAACCATTAAATCTCAAGACAACAGAAAATGAAAATTAAAACCGATTTATTTGGAAATACGAGTTAGAACACACTAATGTTGGAGGTCGATGCCAAAACCTACCTAGAAAGATTATTAAATTAATTTGAAATAAAAATAAAATCAATTAATTTTCTAACATTCTACAGAAAAGAAATTTTACTGGTAACTGTAATACCTTACAGAAAATAAATAATAATAATATAATATAATTTTAAGGAATATATTGTTGTCTGTTATCTCATTATAAATATTCAAACCTTTTTTTTAAACAGACAGATTAATACTATTTGTTTAAGGTTTCAACACTTTTGGGATCTTTTCAAAAATTGTAACTTGGGTCTAGAAATGTACAAGCGAGTCCAGTCTTGTTAACAGATTCTGTTGAAATTTTAAAACTACTGACCAGCATTTCATTTAATAATTGTCAATAGTAAAAGTCATTAAAATAAAAAGAAACAACTATGGGTCTATTGATGTCAACAATTAAAATCACCTGTCCAACCCAGGATAAGATTTTTGAAAAAGATCCACAAAAGGGTCAAAACATTAAGCAAAAGAAATTATTGAAAAATAGTATTAATGTATTTGTTTTGAAAAAAGATCAAAATTTTTTAACATTAAAATAACAGAATGCCATTTGCAAACACATAACTACACAACAAAATAAAACATACCTGTGAATGTATGAGATACCCATATGTCACTGTTACAAATATAAGCTATGAGATCTGGATTAGAAAAGCAAACTTGTGGATTCAATTTTGCACCACAGGAATTTGTGCGCAACTCTGAAGGGAAGAGAGGACCATTCTAGAAGAATAATTGAAACAATTATGACATTTACTAATATTTCTTAATTACAGAACTAAAAGTATCCTATAAGCCAAAAAAAAGGGGAACCCACATCTCAAACTTACTGTAAATCCTGAGTCTAAACACTGGAACAAACTACTGCAAGCAGGGAAGACAAGTTTTCCAGACGCATGATGCAATTCATAAGACGTAATTCCCCAAGTAGCTAGGCGTTTCCTTTCCCATAAAAGCTGCTCTTCTCTTGAAAATCTATTGACATGAAATTGATTAGGATTTATAAATTACATATAAAACAAAGTTACACAATTTTTTAAATCTGTTACCTGCTCATGCTGGACAAATTTTGAAAATTTGCTTCTAGAACAGGTTGCCAAGTTAAACGATGGCCACTGCTATGATGATCAGAGTTTGTCACATCAGCATACAGAAGAGTAGTTTCCCAACCATTGGCTGGTGTACTTAAAAAGTATATTCGAGTTCTTCCATCAGACAAAGTCCGAAACGATACAGCACTTGGTACCATTGTAGATAAACTTGTCAGTTGTCGCCGTAAATCACATACTACGTTTCGTAATTCTGCCCAAGTTCTTTTACCTTTGCCATCACCACCACAAGCACTGCTGTTGCTCTCACTAAGTTCTTCATTTGCATGGACATCCATTATCTTCTTTTTCTAATAAGATTTGTACAAAAGTTGATCATGTAGAAAATATAAATTCATTTCATTGCAACACTCTTGGCTATTCAATATGTCAATGACAGAAGAAAAAATTAAAAGGCTTGGCATTTAAATACACATGTTGTACACAAGAAATCAAAATATTTAATCATTCAAGTCTTCACAATTCTATTCATTTGATGATACAAGTAACCAATACTCTTTATTGAAGTATAGCACCAGAAAGCACTCACCTAACAACTATTTTAATTATCTGTATTCAAGTTTTCTTCTTTGGTAACATACTTAGGCTGTAAATAAAGAAAATTGACATATCAATAATAACGAACTTATCACTCCCGAAATAAAGGCGTAATACTCCCAGAAAGTAAATGACAGCACTTATTCAAATATGCTTTGTATATGGAGTTCAAAGAGCAACAGCTGGGAGCAATAACCTGTACACGCTAAAAAAGAACAGCACGACTGATCTATACCATGAATGACACGTACAGCAAGTGCACAACCGTACACAACCTTAATGATCTACGTATTGTTGTCAATATCTGCTTATCACTTCGTTTTTCTGATTCACTGTTTTGACAAACAACTCAGGTGCACTTATATATAGATATTGAAAATTAATCTGAGAAACGCCAAGGCTGACACCGCACTTGGGCCCCTGACATGAAAGCTCACCTTCAATACAGATAATATTAAATAAAACCCTTCAAAAATAAAATTATCTTCCCTTAATTCTTTTCATTTACAACCAGCGAACTTTTTTACATTGCGGTTATTGTTGCCCTCTATCTGCGATTTTGTGAATCAACAATATGAATAAATGAGCATCAAGTAGCGATACTGTTCTTGAGTTGAATACATACGCAAATTCGACAGAATTTGAAGCGTGGAAAATTAATGAAAAAGGTTAAATAAAAATGTTTGTGAATGTATGAAATAAAATCTACTGAACAAGGCTGATGTACCGTAAACAATAAACAATTATGTAATTAACTAATTCAGAGATTCTTTGTTATGGGGACGATTTTAAAGAAGTACAATTAAATTCAATAACAAAAGAGAAATAAAACTCCAGCTTTCAATTTTCAATATATTATATCTTGTAAGATACAGGAAATAAATAAACTTACCGATCAAGGACTACATTGAATATTTGAAACAGGTAGAGAAAAGCTGACGTTGACACTACACAAGGGGATATAGAAACATTTCTTTCTCACAAAATGTTTATACTTAATGAAAACCACATGCTTTTATTAAAATTACGTTTTTAGGAGACAATTTTGTTTGCCTTTGGCTAACTTCAAACAATATGACCTGTTATCATGAACGCAGAGTTGCGCGCGCGCCGTATTCTATTTAATACTGATTTCACAGCTGCGCGATTCACAGTACTACACGGTACGCTCTTCGGAAGACTAAGGCATAGTAGAGGGTGACAAAGAATCATGCTTATGGATTATAATTGCAGATTGGTGATTTTCACTTTGGGACTTTTTACTATACCATGGTCTACACGCACCGCTTCGGGAGGAAAGGCTGATGAGAGTGAGTTGTGAAAAATTAGGTGGTTTTATATTTTCGCAATTTCTGAAATTTCGAAACACCTTTCTTCTAATTTATAAGAACTTAGCAACGGTATTTATTATTTTTATTGGGTTGTATCTTTATAACAAATTTGAAAACCAACATTTTAAACTTATTTGTAATGTTGTTTTAGGTTAAATAATTATGTTCCCTGCCCTCTTGAAGACTATTTACTGTGGTTCCAAATATGTAAATGTTATAAGCTCAAATTATGAGAAGATTATGAGAAGCAAAGCAAATTATATATTTCAGAGTGAAATTGTAATAATAAAATGCAAGACGATATTTTGATGAACGCAGTCGCATTTTAGATACGAGTAATTTCACGAGTCCCTGAAACCAAATATCCTGCAGTAGCCTTGTTATGGGCGAAAACTAACCTGGGAGTATATTTAATTTGGGTCACAAAAACGAATGCGATGCTTTAAGAACTTTTTGAAACGGATATAAATACGAGCTGTACCTTGAATAGTTCAGTTAGTATTAAAATCATATAAGAACTGAAAATACTACATCATCTTTAAAACGCAAATACGACAGTCGGAAAATATATTTGGGCTACTATGTGAACAATTAGCAATGAATTTTGATTTTTGTTTGAGGGTGAAAGGGGAAAATTATGAATCAAACAAGCTTTTAATGCGTAGGTAAATTAGCTAATGTCTAGGTAAGAATTATTATTCTCAATAATCGCAATCATTAATTTATTATTGTTAAAGAATTAACAAATATTTTGAAAATAGTAAACAAATTAATTAATCGAAAGTGAAATAACTTAATAATGTAGATTTGAAAAAGAAACCATTTTTCAAAATTACTCTGTTTCTTTGCAGTTAATTGCAGAATATTTCACCTAATGATTACCAGTTTGAAACCCTCGTATTGCAAAGAAGGATTGGGATAATCGTACCGTCAGAAGGTCAGCAGATTTCATTATTCTTTTTTATTATTTCGGACTTTTAATTAATGCAAGAAAATGGTTTACTGCTTTTAAACGTGTAGCAATAGCCATTTGGCTCGTTTAAAAAGCAATGCATTTGACTCGGGGTTGAGACAAGATCTGCTAGAAGTTAAAGAAGCATGGACAATGTTCATAACAAAATCACTATTGACTAAATCAAGTAAGTGTGCTAGAAGTAAAGAAAAAAGGATCGTTTTAGTTGAACGTGAATATCTTTTAAAATTGTCTTCAAATGTTCTCTTTATGACGCTGTTCGTATTCTTGTTCATTTTGACGTTTACAATTTTTCATTGCACAACCCACTCAGTATCTTCTGGGTAGATGAAAAATGGGGTCCAAGGGCTATGAAACACTAGCACCCAAGGAATTCCTTAAAATAAATGTCCATACATGCCGATTTTTTACTACGAATGTCAATCAGCATGGTCTTCGCGTTATATGACGGCTTGCTCCGAAACATGTTTGACAAGACGTTTACTCTCTCTTCGTACGAGGAGCCATCTGAAAAACAGGTAGTGGATAAATGGGTGAAAATGTTAGTGGCAAATTATTAAAATTTTATTTTGAAATTTTAAGCAGCTGATTGTTTAGTTTGTCCATAAAACTACTTTTAAAATTTAAGTTTAAATTTTAAGACGTCGCAGTGCGGCATCGTCGAGGTGCCGCTGATCGTCGGCGGGGAGAAGGCCGGCGCCAAGGAGTTCCCGCACATGGTGAGGCGCAAGACTAATTTACTCTCTTATGCACGTCTGCAAGAGCAGAGGAGGGTTGTGTTTGTCTCACCGCGGACTTTGTGACACTTTTACTGTCTTCGTAACTTTTGAACCAATCTGTGTGTATTCATAAGCAAGCAACCACCTGCCGATCTACTACACCGATAACCATCTACCGGCAGTATCCCGATGGGAGATACTTCATTGGGGAAAACCTTACAAGCCAACGTGTAGGTCGGCGCCGGATCTCGCCATCCAGCGAGCGAAGATCATCACCACCTCCCACGACAAAAACAGGCATCAATATTGATGTTACTTAAGTGCCTCTGATCAGAAGGTCCTAGGGTTCGAGTCCCAACGGTGGCGAATTTTCGACACTATCTGTAGTATTATTGTAAAAAGTCGAATTCAGCCATAACCCAGCTAGCGTCTTGTTGCGCTGATCGGGAGTTTTCCGTGGTTTCTCTGATCAGAACCAAGCGATTGCCGGAGCAGTACTCTTACAAATGAACCACGGACCGCGCGCTGTATTTTCTTCCTCTTCCTTGTCCTATTCTCACCCCGTACTTACACTTATACAAGTGTACTTCATCTGTACCTGTATGTATTACACTTCCATACAAGTCGGGAGCTTACAGCTTGTCCCAGCTAGGGCGGTGCCCCGCTGGCGGAATCCCGGTGGGAGATCCCTGATAGGAGAAAACCCCCCAAAAGCCGACGTGTAGGTCGGCGCCGGACCTCGCCATCCAGCGGGACCCACCTAACGATAAAAACGTACACTATACTTACGGGATTAATGATACACCTTACGGGATTAATGAAACTAACAAACACCCGCTCTATTTTTAGCGTGGTAGTAATATACGTCGTATAAAGTTATTTATTGTGATGATTACCAACAACGAAGGATCCAATTCTCCCCAACCCAAGAGGCTAAACAAAATCTTTTTCTGCGCCGAAAAAATAATGTTCTGAATTATTCGTTAACGCTCATGTGGTTTAATGAAACATAAGAGAATCCAAATGAGTTCACTAATCAAACATGTACCGTAGCAGATGGCCATTTTTTGAACAGTTTTATTTTTCTTTTGTTCTTTCTTTTTCTTTCTTATTTGCTACAACTTTCTGACAGCCCAAATATTTCTAGATATTGTTTGGATTTTGAACACTAAATTAACTTTTATCCTCCCATTCAGTTTTTATGTTTTTTTAAAATAAATAAACCTGAAACTGTTCTTCAGTCACGTGTTCACAAAGAAAAAATGAAAAGATAATTTATTACAATTTCTTATATTGCTCAGAACTAGTTTTGGATATAAACCCTTTTTGTGGTTCTGGCGAAATCTCAATCATTGTGCTATACATTTATTCCGATTACCTGCTTTGGAAATCGCGTTTCTGTAGCAATACGATTGTTCAGATAATTCTTCTCTTGTATTCTTCTGTCCTTTAATACTACTCATGTACTGTGGGTTTGTTAAGTCAAGTTTGTTGTCTCCATCTTAGGCAGGGGATCAACGATTAATTTCCTCTTGAACATGCTGGAAAGAGTCTCTGTCATACATTGTGAGAATCATGACTACTCCAGAATTAGAGACGTGCCTTACTTCATAAGGAGCTTTTAATTTAGATTTCGGACTTCCAGTTATGGCTTGATTGCGATGCGCGCCGAAAAGTTTTGTATGTCAAGTTAATCCCGTCGAGAGATCGGGATCTACCATTCCTGAGGTTACCGACTTGGATTACTTCCTTTCCTTGCTCCACACGGGAATATCTGCCTTCCACTTCCACATATTCAGAATTAAATAAGTAAAATAACTTCTTATTCATTAAGAAAAGAATACGCTGTAGAAATTTGTATTCCAGATTTTATTGGTATGTTTTTTCTTCAGTTTGGATATTGCCTATTACGTGCCTATAACATGTACGGTACTTCAGGTTTTTTTTTTTGGTGTACCCGGGCGCGTCAACTGCTTTAGTCATTAGTCCCGTTAGTGTAGTGCATGTTTGTTTCTCGGGAGATGGCGGTGGTCTTCCCCAGCTGGATGGCGAGATCCGGCGCCGACCTACCGTCGGCTAGTAGGGTTTCCCCCTAACCAGGACTCTCCCACCAGCAGGGCACCGCCCCAGCCGGGACAAGCTCTAAGCTCCCGACCGGTCTTCCGGAACATGTGGTAGTGTAGAGCATGTTAGTGTAAGTGTGTGTGTAAGGGGGAGAGGATAGGACAAGGAAGAGGAAGGAAAGATCGCGCGCGGTCCGTGGCCCGCTTCGTAGGGTACTGCTCCGGCATTCGCTTGGTGTTGATCGGAGAAACCACGGAAAACTACCGATCAGAGAAGTCGGCCGCTAAAATTCTCCTCCCGGCAGCTACTGAATTCGACCTAGCTGTAAAGCTAGTGTCGAAAATCCTGCCGCCGTCAGGACTCGAACCTAGGACCTGCCGGTCAGAGTACTGTACTTCAGCCTTCGGGTAATGACCATAATCTCGATCAGTTTTTTGACCATTTTCCCTTGATCTATTAAGCAAGAAGATATGGCCTCTTGCTTTGCTTCTGAAAGAAATGTACATAACTTCATTATGCAACCGTTTTGTTCAGCTCTCCTTTTGCTATTCGTGGTAGGAGTAGAGCCGGGGGTATGGGTTACTATTTTGTTAGTAATACTATAAAATATAATATTTAGTTCGTTTCCTAATGCAAATTAATTTTCTATTACTGGGAGCAAAATTTTCTAGTTTTCGAATGTTGCTAGCTAGGCTCTGTTTATACCGTTATTCTTAATTCAACTATGTAGTGTACAAGAGTGTGGTAGGGATTCTTCTCAAGAAAACATGTAGATGCTTCTCCCTCTTACTTCACATACCATCTTTTTACTTTTTGGCGATAACTAAATGAAATGAAATCACAAAGTGTGGTGTTGGACGCAGGTGGCGCTGGGCTACGGCGGCGGCGCGGGGGCGGACGGCGCCAAGTGGATGTGCGGCGGCTCCCTCGTCAGCGAGCGCTTCGTGCTCACGGCGGCGCACTGCCTTCGGAGTCGAGACCTGTGAGTTCAACGCTCCACGAGGAATGGCGTTTTCCATTCGATACACTCACATATTCATCCCTAAACTTGATTTCGATTCGTTGTAATGCAGGGGGAAAATTATTTGAGAAATGTTAAGTAGAAAGATGTTAAAGAGTCGAAAAGTAGTCGTAATGTCGCTTTTGAAGCCACATGTTACTCGCGGCTATCTCGTTAGCGTCTCTTGCGTCTTGTCACGTATTGATACAAAGTACTTGTCCCATTGGAAGGCACGGTACGAGTGACAACTATTCAAATAACGCGGGTGCCCTAGTGACTCGAACTGCGCAACTTGACAAGTAGGACAAAACGACGGAAATGCTGTAGGATAGCGCAGACCACGTGGTCTCTGTTAGAGCGCAGCTACCCAAATCTTCAGGCTGCTACACCTAAGAATATGCAAAGATCACTCGTCGAATGGCGCGCCATACTTTACTATGCTCTGGGAGGCGAAACTAGAGTGACTCTTGCGGGGTGATACAGCTCAGGTGATGCAACTTGAGTGGCGCAGCTCGGGTGGCAGAGTTCGGGAAGCGCAGCTCGTGTATCGCAGCTCGGATGGCAGAGCTCGGGTGGCAAAGCTCGGAGGGCCCAACTAGGATGGCGCAGCTCGGCAGCTCCGTTTGCGCAGCTCCGGTGGCGCTGTTCGGGAGGCGCCGCTCGGGCGGCGCACCTCGAGCGGCGCAGCCCGAATGGCGCAACTCAGGGGGCTCATGCGGCAGGGAGTTACGCGCGACGGCGCGGCGCGGGCGGTGTAGGGGCGAGGTGAAATGGGCGCGCACGGGCGGCACCAACCTGGACAACGCCGGCGACGACGCCAACCCGCAAGTGTTTTCGGTGGCGGAGCGCACGGCACATCCCGACTACTCGCCGCCCGCCAACTACCATGACATCGCGCTCGTCAGGCTGGACCGCGACGCCGACTTCGACGCTTACACGCGCCCCGTCTGCCTCAACACCCAGGCCGAGCTCCGGGTGAAGACGGCCATCGCCACTGGCTACGGGCGCCTCGGATACGGTACTTTTCCTCGCTTCTCATTACCCTTTCGTTTGTTATGTCTAATAATTTTTCCTTTTCTGTTGTCTGCTCTGTTTTCCTCATCTCCCCGTCTTTTCATACTGCAGGTACTAATGCCTTGAATAGGATTTTCGAGTTTTTGTATCGTTTCTGGTTTTCCTTTCTAGTTTCTCACATACGTATGAATATACGGAGTAATATACGTATAGAGAAAGAGATTTCGAGATTTTGACGGAAATACATTAGGGGTCCCTTATATAGAAAAAAGTGTTTGCTTTTCCGCACAATACGCGTCCGTCTATCCGTACACATGAAGCTCCTGGGACATCTTCAACATTTTCTCAAAAATGACTTCAAATTTTTCTGTTTTGTTTTGTTGTTTTTCCTAGAACATAACGTTTTTGTAATTAGAACTTAGAACGAGTTTCGCGAAATGTTGAATTTTTCAATTAATTGCTAATGCTAATCGCTCAAGAGCGTTATCTCATTTTCAACAAATAATCCCTCATGAATTGTATGATTTTTAAAGTGATAAGAAAGTTTGATTCGTAGGGCTGAAAGTTAAATCTTTTGAATACATTTAGGCACATAAAAATCAAATGTTAAAAATATTATATAATAATTTGTAATAAGATTTCCCTAATACTTTTGAATATGATCTCTTTCGAATTAAGTTTACGGTACGTTTGTATCTTAAAATAAAATATCATAAACAACCCGAATTTAGGAGGAAAAAAGGAGACGAAATGAAGTGAAACAGTGAGAAAGTGAAAGTGAATGTAAGTACTTTAAGAAAGTGAAAGTGAATGTATGTACTTTTTATTTAAGTCTCACGAGAAACAGAACAATAGAGCACAAAAGGGGTGTGTGCGTGACAGAGAGAGAGAGAGAGAGAGAGAGAGAGAGAGAGGGAGAGAGAGGTGATGGAGAAGGATAGCAAGAGTACGAAAGATGGGTTTAAGTTATAGAATTGGACGGAAAGTGCCGCACTCTAGTGTTTTGCGAAGGTGCCCCATGATAGCGAGGCGACTGTGCGCAGAGACGGACCAGACGAGCCGTGATCTGCTGAAGGTGAACTTGCACCTGGTGGCGAGCGCCGCCTGCAACGAGTCGTTTAAGTTCGACGTGAAAGGCAAGTCGCTGCCCAGAGGCATTGCCGTCAGCCAGATGTGTGCGGGTGAGTCGGAGGGTGGCAAGGATACCTGTCAGGTGAGTGCTTGGCACCTTCGGTGCCCTTTGAAAGATCCACAGTCGAAAACGTCCGAAATGAACCGCTAGTATAGAAAACGCAAAATGTGTCTGAAACTTCAGAAGGATGCTTCAAGAGTGAGATTATCATTCAAAAGACCATCGATCATCCTAAAAATGAGTATATAAACGATTTTTTCTTGATATTGGTATTAGATTTCCGGATTTAACTGGGTAAGCTCGCGTGTATTTTGTCTCCGGGAAGGAATTAACGCGTGTCACATCAAAGATGGGTGATTTCCTTCACTAAACTTTTTGCGACGCACTACTGGGAGTCAAATTCAGCGTGTGCAGTGTCGCACGAACTCAAACGTCAATTCCACCACATTGATTTAAAAATGTTGAGGCAACACTTCTGCATTTTATTGTTAGATAAACATAAATTAAAAAAAATAAGTATGTGGGGAAACAGTATGAGATGTTATGATTTAGTTTGGTTTGTTTTTTTCGTGTTTCCGGGCGCGTCAACTGCTTTGGTCATTAGTCCCGTTAGTGTAGTGCATGTGTTTTCTCGGAGATGGCGGTGATCTTCCCCCGCTGGATGGCGAGATCCGGCGCCGACCTACCGTCGGCTAGTGGGGTTTCCCCCTAACCAGGACTCTCCCACCAGCGGGGCACCGCCCCAGCCGGGACAAGCTCTAAGCTCCCGACCGGTCTTCCGGAATATGTGGTAGTGTAGTGCATGTTAGTGTAAGTGTGTGTGTAAGGGGAGAGGATAGGACAAGGAAGAGGAAGGACAGATCGCGCGCGGTCCGTGGCCCGTTTGGTAGGGTCCTGCTCTGGCATTCGCCTGGTGTTGATCGGAGAAACCACGGAAAACTACCGATCAGAGCAGCCGGCCGCGAATTCTCCTCCAGACAGCGACTGAATTCGACCTAGCTGAAAAGCTAGTGTCGAAAATCCTGCCGCCGTCAGGACTCGAACCTAGGACCTCCCGGTCAGAGGCGCTGCAGTGGCATCAGTTGATGCACTGAGCTACCGCTGCCGGTATGAAATGTTATGAAAAGTATATGCAATAAAAAAACATATTTGCTTCCCTTTTTGAAAGAAATAGTATACATGTTCCTTATTTATTACCGTATCATTACTTCTGCTAAATTATGTGTAATCGAAGCTGTTTGAAACTCATCAAGGCAACTGGTTTCTAACAAATGTAATTTGATTGGGTATTTTAAATTGCTATTCAGTGCTCTTGTAATCGTTTTTACTATCAAAGTAGTATTGATTTTATTTGTCTCTCGAGAATAGGACATTTGCAATACCGTAGTGCCTGCTAGAACCAGAATATAGATCAAAGGAGTCATTTATATTAAAGTTTGTGATAATTGATATTTAAATATTAGTAAGAACTGCATTGCAACATAAATGTTCACTGACAAAGGAAATTTTACTTTGTGAATAATTGGACATGTCGACACTAAAATGTAAGACTAAGTTGTAGATTTTATACTTTCTTTTTACGACTGTTCGTGGCACCACAAATATCTCTTATAGGCTCTTTAGTAGTCAAGTATATCAATGAAATCTTTTTTTTCAAATTGATTTAGTTCCATTCAGTCATTTAACTGGTGAATATTTGTCGCCCTTAACCTCATTCAGTCGGGAATAGATCTTAGTAAGTCCAATCAGGCGTTCTGAGATGCAATAGCCACAATCTCAAGAACACGAGTTTTTGAACAGTATGTAGTGCGGAGCTGTTTGGTGGAGCCCACACACAGGGTAGGAATCATGCGAGCACGTGGCGCGCAGGCTGGGCTCAGCGCATCTCCTACCAAGCGGAAAATTCGTCATCATCAGCAAAACCGAAGATAAAGGCCGCACAATGGATAGTTTTCAGTAATTGGATACTGCTGGTAGCAATGAAGGGTGCTGTTTCATGAACTGATCTGTAAGAAACCACGAATGTTTCTTGTATGTAATCATTTCTTCGTTTTTCATTAACATTGTGCCCCACTTTCCATTAAAATAGTTGAGACGTATTGAGAGTAACGAAATGGAGTTTCGCGTGTGTTCGATCGTAAATTATGTTGAACGTTGATGGTGGTTTCTAAAGCAGCTCCACTTGCGATGCGGGTTGCAGCCACAGCAACCACCCGCGTTATAACCAGTGTTAATGGATGAAATTCTGTTGAACGTTTGTTGTCTTGAGGACACTGAACTTTCATTGGTTAAGGACAAAGAACAATAAATTAGAAAGTTATACTTAATGTGTAACAAAATACAAGAAAGTAGAGGAAATAGAAATATTACTCCTCGGATGTAGTTTGCCTGGAGAATGCTAAGTATTTCAGAAATATACCGAAAATATATAATAAAACATTTGATTGAATATAAAGAGTACGCATCACGAAAAATATTCTGAAGATAGACTTTCTACACTACTATACACTTTACCAATCTGTAGTAAAACTTCCTGTGAAAATCTTTATTGTGCAATTATGATTATTGCGGAAAAAGTCTTCAAGATACCGAAAATTTCGGTTCTGAACACACAACATGGAAATGCTATGACTCCCAATTTTTTAAGCAAAAATTGGTTACTAGAAATGAAAAGGGTTTAATACTAACGAAATTATCGTAACAGCAACACTTTACTGTTCTTCAATTATAAAGACCAAGCAATTTCACACATCATTAATTTTTCTCGTTCGTAACCTCGAATTGAAAATACGTACAGCAAATCGGTCATGCAGTGCTCATACATAACCGTATTTAAGACGCATACCTTTACTTCCTCACAGTGCTATGAATGTTCATATAAATAACTGTACATGCTGGTAGTAGACAGAAGAGAAAAAGGAAAAACAAGAAGTTCGCTGGTGTTCTGAACCTATTTACTTCTAGCAATTAATTATTGCAATTAATTATAGCAGTGTTGCTAAACAATTAAATATAACCGTGAAATAATTGTGTAGTGTACGACTTCTTTTACACATAAGGGTGCTAGTTATTATGGTAAAATTGAATTTTTCTTCACTTCAAAATCTTAATTAGAACGCTACAAAAACAAAATGGGAGCAAAATATCTGGAATACAATCACCTCTAAAATCATTTATAAACGCTTTCATGTATAAAATGAATAATACTTATACTTCTCCAATCATGCAAAATCCCTTTGAAATTGACATTTAAAAATTCAACCTCTATCTAGCATAAAAACTATAAATGTGGTATTATAAATTCGTTTTTTGAGCGCAGAACTTGTTTTTAGAGCATTTTCATGAAGATTTTAGGGTGAAGCAAATGTCAATTTTGCCAAAATTTCAGCAACTTTAACAGACCTGAACACTCCAATAATATTTAACGCAATAAAATTAAAACAATAGAGTACATTTTTTCACTTACAAGGGCAGATAAGCAATTTCTTCGAATCTGGATATGAGGCTGCATGAAGTCTAGGCATCCTTCCATCTCAGGTAACACTTTTGGATGATTTTTCAGTCCGATTATATTTTATTTCTCTCCACAACTGTAGCACTGGTTATCGTTGCCCGAAGCACAATGTTGTTCTGTGATGCACGGTCCCAAAAGGAGTTTCTCCAAGGTACTTCCACGACCTTCTGTCGCACTTGTCACATCGAAAACAAACTACAAGCTCCTCTCGATCGCTTTCCTCTGTCTTCAACCGGACAAACCACGCTTCATGTTTTTCTCCTGGTGGAAGTTTAAAAGTGAACATGAATTCAAATTTAGAAACTTAATTATTCTTTTAATTCTACCAACAATTGTTAATTTTGATCGTAAATTGTATTTTATTTATCTTAAAATTTAATTATTAATTAATAACAATATATTTTACCACAGTAGCACAAAATTGTTTCGTTATTTTTTTCCTCTAGCATTAAAACGTTTGGGATTTTGAAAATTGCAAACGTTCAAACGTTTTTCGACATCCTACAACAACTACATTATTAAATATAGAGATTTATTTCTCAACGCAATCTATTTCCAAATATTAGGTTTTTAAATAATTTTTTGTACAATTTTTCAAATAAATAAGTAGTTGTCGCTTAATTTTGAGTTGTTTCCTGACAGTTTTGCGTCTGATGTTGGAATATCCCCAACATCAATCATTTTGCTATCGCGAACACAAATGAATCGCATTGTTCAGGGTTAGAATTGTCTCTTAGTAAATATAAGCCCAAATTCAAGCCCAACCAAATTTCTCTAAATTTCTGTAAGAATAAATTTCATTTAATGAAAGAAAGACATTTTCATTACACTTTTAAATTTTCCAAAAGTTAAAGATATGTTTTTGTTTTCGAATCTCTCGAGAGTATCAGGTTAAATGTATTTCAAATAATGGCTGAAATAGGATAGAAATTTATTTCGTAAACGTTTCATATAATACGAAAAAGCAGTGCATTAGAGTAGTCACTAGTTTGTTATTGGAAAATATGAAGCATTGTTAATCATAAGGGAGCGGATTTTGAAGATCTAAAACATTACCCAAAGTGATTAAAATGCTCTTAAAATATTTTTAAACGCCCTAAAAACAAAGAAAAATGACGTAAAAAATTGATCAAAACCATTCCAGATGAACAACTCAAGGTGTTGGATATGTTGCTGATGGAATGGAGGCTTCCTCCTTTTGTGAAGTTCATGTGACCTCAGCTTGCAAATGTTTGGTTCGGACTGTTCTCTACAAGAAAATCTCTGCCTTTGTTTATCGCGAAATCGGTCGAACTGACGATGGCGCCTGTAGTAGTCACAGGAACCGTTTTTAAAAAATTGGTTATTTAAGGTCGCATCAACATTTAGGTCATTAGCGAGCACTATTGGTGTTAACGGTATGGTAACAATGAAGATGAAACGATGATAAGGGGTGAAAGGAAGAACACAAATACAACCATGCCCGAGGCGGGACTCGAACCCGCGACCCTTCGGTTCGAGATCACTACGACACTACGGCCTTAGCAATCTCGGCCACCGAGTCGACACAGGAACCTTATTATATTATAAGAAGATTATATAGTACTCACAACGGCTGACCTTACAATATACGAGCGAAGAAATCGAATAGGCTACTCAGGAATTCTGTGGTGAACATTTGTTGCATCTCTTAAATATCGTTTGAAGCAAATATCATTAAAATGTAAATAAAATCGATGAAATCAGCGAAAATGCATTAAAAATCACCTGAAAAAGTAAAAAATGACTTGTTAGTCGAGATCGAAAATCGAAAAAGGGAAAACAAATGACATAAAAATTGGTAATTTCCATTTGTCGTAACATAAAATTAATTTCTTTACTTAACGACTTTGTTCTAAAATGAAAAAAAGACAGTTCATTAAAATCCGCTCCTATTAATAATAGATATAAACTATTACTTTATGGAACCCTACGTAAAGCCATATTCTTCGTAGTCCTAATTTGTCGCAAGCCGTGCGTGCGTGCAAAACGTGCGTGCGAGCAAAATGTGCGTGAATGCGTCTGTGTTGTTTCAGGGGGACTCCGGCGGGCCGCTGCAGACGGTACTGGAGGAGCCGTTCTGCATGTACTCGCTGATCGGCGTCACGTCCTTCGGCAAGTTCTGTGGCATGGCAAACTCGCCGGCAGTCTACTCGCGAGTTTCCCACTACGTGCCTTGGATCGAGAGCGTCGTTTGGACCTAGCCCTGGGCACTAGCCACACCTTGGTCTGGAGCAAGGCAGTTCTCCGAGCGGTATAGGACGAACGTTTTTGTAACAATCTGTATAGTGAAACACGGCGAGACTATTAATAATAACAGCGAATAGGCAAAAGTAGGAGACGAAGAGGAGGGTTCATGCCTAAATGTCGAACTTCCATCAACCTATTTTAAGTCGTCGTTTAAAAACAAATCACTTGCACAACATTAATAAGCTTACATTGTTTCGCAAGACCATGGCGTTGGTGTTTCACTTTTTAAAGCCTTGGCAACAGAAGCTTTGAAGAAAGAAAGAGTGTTAGCAACAACGTGTTTGTAGTGTGAAAGTGCTACTTAACTATTACACGGTATGTGAATAACGGCGCATGACTTGCGTTCTTTTCTTGTTCAGAATTAAGGTAGTTTTTCGCCAAGCGGAAAACATACTTTGTGTTATCTAAATCGATGTGAGTAAAGAAATGACTCATTCATAAATAAATTTTGAAATTTGAATAAGTTCAATTTTGAAATTTCAATAAGTTCAATTTTGAAATTTGAATAAGTTCAATTTTGAAATTTGAATAAGTTCAATTTTCAAATTAATTTTATTTATGATTCGAAGGAATATATGAATTAAATAATCTGGCGTTTAAAAAATGTTATTTTACATTACAAAACTAGTGTATAAAGCAATCAATCAAACGAACTGAATTTCAATACTTCTGGTTTCCATAACAAATTTGTAGATAATACACAGAAACCACTGTTTACAAGAAAACATCTAATTATCTTTTTGAAGCTACTAGGATCAAGAAATATGATTTCTCGAATAGAAGAAATAGGTTCTAGAACTTCTATAGATATTACTTGAGAGCTAATTTATTGAAGAAATTTGCTAGAGACAGTGAATGATAATTTTCTCTCGTCATTATGTGCATTTCAGACACGGACGCCAAGAAGACGTGATCAAAGTCCTCGCAGGCGCTTTTAAGATTTTTTTCCGAATTCTATATAATAATAATCTTCTTCACACCCAAAATGTAAAATATATAATATATTTTACTATGTAGCTTGCCATCTTTGGGTTTCCATCAGCTCGTTCGTTCGTTCACATTGAAGTGATCTAAGCATTTTCAACCGAAGTTGTATTTTCAGGTTTAAAGATTGAAAGAGAGAGGAATGTCGTAAAATGCTAGTTAAGTACACGAAATAAAGCTTACAGTTATCACTGTAGGAAAGTAAGAAAAGGAGAGACACAGAAGGCTTATCTTGCGGGAGCAAAAGGTGACGGACGAGGCTTTTTTGAAGAAACAAAAACAAAGCACTAGAGACTGTATTTATGTGGCATATGCCTCTAAAAAGCTCCAATGTGTGATTTTATGGAAACATAAATTAAAGAAAGGAAACTGCCGTGGGAGGCCCAATGATTTACATTCATATTTCCATAAGCCTACCATGCTCAAACAACAGCAATGTTGAAGAATATAGTATTGTAGAAATTAATTATTAAGCTGGACAATATAATTTAAAATGTAAATAAATTGTACAGTTTTTCCAGATGTTGTGAATTTAATCTTAGTTGCTCCTTTCAGATTATCATCCGTGTTAATAATAGTTTATAACAGCTTCCACATAATAAAATATAATATTTAATTTCCATTGCATAATGCACGTAAATGGATTTTAAAATCTTTACACTTTCTGTATCTTAAATTTGTCTTGTTTTCGTTTATTCTCTGTGACTATCTAGTGTGCTTACTGACTTTCCGCTCAATTACTTGCTTGCATTAGCCTACTTGTTGATTATTTCATGTCCTAAGATCTCGAAACCGTCATTGTAGATATGACTCAGATGAGCTCGTAAGATTTAGATCTTCACCGTCATCTCATTCTTTAAAGAAACGATTTCATCGATGAACGATTTGGAACGGAAATTCTGAGCAATTTTATGAACATCTTTTCATTTTATGAACATTTTAAATCGAATTTCTTATACTAGCGGCAACTTTTCAAAGACTTACTATTCTCAGAATCACTCTAAAGGTAAAATTGATAGTTGGATTTTATTTTGAAAAATCTAACACTTTCGAATATTTTAATGTCTGAGATAGCTTGCTTATCTTCTAAAAATGTAATTGAAGTTCTATCTACTAACAGTATCTCAATTACTATTATTATCATTTACTAAAATATAATATACATACTACTTTTTATTAGAAAATAGTAAAAACAATAGACAAGAATCTATCCGTTGTCGAGAATGTCAACCACGTTCCCAAGTTAATTTTTCAAATTATTTATTCTGCGAAGAGTCAAGATCTAGGGAGCAAATATTCTTCGGATTTTATTTACTTTTGATTAGAAGAGCGATGAGGTAAATGCCAGCACCATAGTTAGACAATTTACTATTGGTATTTCCGGGATTCTGGCAGTGTTACTGTTTACGCTCCGACAGAATAAACATTGGTATATCATAATCGTATCTTGGAGATCATGGAAAAGAATATAATTACCATACACATTCCCTCGAAGATTATGGTGTTGAAAATGTCAATTAATTTTTACATACAAAATTACTGTTTTTCAATAGCTTTTAGATTAAGGCAACTATATTACAATGGCTGAATCAAAAAGTCTCTAAAGTAAATCCAACTGAACGGAAATTGACTCTAAAAGTTTTTAATGACGAAAGAACGTTACGTAGGAATAATAGCAATGTATTTCTTAGTAATCGCATTGTCACATATACTACTATAACGTCTCACTTCCACCGTCACTTTCTTACTGGCGAGCAAAATTCGATAACAGAAGTTAGTCATATCTCCTGTCGATGATTCTGAGAAATAATAGTCAGAGCACTCCAGTGCAAGTAATGAAATTAATTTTATGAGTTTGCAATTTTCAGATAACGGGGGCTACAAATTTTGCATTTGCCCGTAAATGCTCTCTCCACACTGATATGATATTCGAAAACCATGGTTCAAATAGCGACAAATAGGCAACAAACTGACATTAAAATTAAGCCAGTAATTAGAAATCAGGTTAATAGAATAGATTAAACTGCCCAATATTGCAATAACGAATAATTAATTGCAAGTAAAGAACGACAGTTCAGAAGCAGTTAGAGGTATTGAACTAGTTCATTAGTCCGTGAATGTAATAGTCACGTGCGACAACGAGATTTTTCGGTCAAAATGGCACCTATCCAGAACAATCTGGCAAGGCATTAATCTCATGTTAATTTGACTGGATTTAAGGAGACTAAACATCTAAAATACCGCTCAACAGATATTGACTCAAAACTCAAAGATTAAACGTATTTGACGAAAGAAATCAAAGATGTCAAGTACTCAAATACTCAGATGTCAAGAACTCTGGAGCTCTACGCTACGGTGTTATGCACTGAAGTCGTCATGATTTAAAGTAATTAAACATCATTTGTGAAAATAAAAAAATAGAGAAAGTATCTATGTGCATATTTCAAAGATCGTGGCGGAATATTATTAACGAAGTTTTCAAAAAGGTCTGATTCCATGAGAATTCGTTGAATATTTTTTCGAAATTATCTTTACAATAATTTTAACAAGAATCTTTACAACAATAATAATAACCTTTACAAAATTATGCAAGGATAAATCAATATCATTGTTTCAAATAATAAATATTATTCGAAATGTGCAAAGTACGGACCAATATTTTGCATCTGTCAAGTATCGTGTGAATCATCTCGTGTCAAGTATCTGTCAATCATCTTGTGAAGGCCCGTTTAGTTAGAGTTTGATTCTCGAGGGGGGCAGGATCTTCCACACAGGCTAGATAGCCGAGTCGAATTCAGTAGCCGTCTATTGGAGAAATCTAGCGGCCGCCCTCTCAGATCGATAGTTCAGAAAACTCCGCAAGATGACGTTCGAACCGGCGGCCCCGGGTCTTGCCATCCAGCGGGGGAAGATTACTGCAACCTCCCGCAATAAAAACACGCCAGACAACACTTACGGGACAAATGACCTTAGCAGTTGACTCGCCTGGAATCGCTAATCAATCAATCAATTAGAACCGACATAGGTATACGTAGGTTGTACAGGGTGCGAGAAGGTTCACTACCCCAGAGGAGCGGAACCGCATGAGGTCAATCTGCGGTCAATGTTAGCGCCTAACCATTGAGATCATTATATCATTCATTTATATCCCCCGCTCCATCAGGTTGATCAAGAGGCCCTTCGAGTTTGAAACGAATACACTGATTTTTTGGAGTACTTTACATGATGCCTCCAAACATTTTCAAAATTTTCCCAAGAATGGCTCAAAAGTTTTTGATTAAATTTGATCTTCGGATGGCGTGGAAAACGCTTAAAAATTAAGCAGGTCGTATTTTTGTTAAACTATGAATTTTTGCAAATTGTAAAGGTTCAAAATGTTTTTGACGTCTTCATACAACTTCAATGTTAATTATAGAGATTTTTTCCCCTTAATGACATCTATTTTTCAAAGATATCTTGACAGACTGGTCATGCACAATTTTACTTCAGACATAGGCAATTGAAAAAATCTCAAAAAAATTGCACGAAATGAAAAAAAATCTGGAAAGTATGCTTATAAAATGGCGCAAGTCCTATTTTTTTGTGAACTCTATATATATTTGAAAAGTATAGAAAAAATGACATCGCAAAACTACAACATTGATGATAGCAATTTTTATCGTTTCTAAAATATGTTCTACAAATAAATCGTTATTTAAACGTCATGTACAACTTTTTGAATAACCGAATGATTTTCGCGTAAATTTTGCTTCAAGTGAAGGCAATATATAAACGAAGTTTTCAAAAACAGGTTCTTTTTTCTTTACTTCTTCTCCTCGGAGAGAGCAAAGAACGCTTTCAAATTTTAAAAAACAAAAAAAAAACAAAAAAAAAAAACGGTGCGGTGCAGGTCTAATTTTCGTAACATCATGTAATACACTTACGGGACTAATGGACATAGCAACTGCGCCCGGTAACACAAAATAATCAATCGATCAATCCACCATAACCCCCTTCCCTACCCAATTAATTTGCAGCGTAAATATAAAAAGTACAAAAGCGTTTAAGATTAGTACATAATGTAAAGATTATATGAGGTAATATTGAATAGATAGATTTGACTATTTAGCGTTCAACACCCGGTTGTAGATTGCTAAGAAGTACTACAATGCACATAAAACGAATATTATTATATTGAAACACATTTTCATAAAAAACAATACCACACAAGGAGCTCAACAAAAATACATTACAATATATATTCCCCAACCAAGCGTAGTGCAGGACTGAAGAGGGCCTGAGAACTAACAACGACGACAGTTGCGTCGCACGTTAGCGCCGGGGGGTAGTGTCTAGGTTCCTGTTCCAAAGTAGTAAATCTTTTTTGCATGACAGTGCGTATTGCTAATTAATCAGCGCATTTAGTTTTTCTTCAGATAATTTTCCAGAGAAACATTGCGTTAATCACATAGAAAATGCTTAATTTGATCACTCAATAACGATTTGAAACACATCTCCATTACAGTCTATTTTACGTTGTAATGTGCTCATGTGGTAAAATTTGTTGTGTAAGACTGGAATATGTTTCTTTCTTCTTATTGTTATTATATTCCATTCTTCATATCATTATAAATATTTATTAATACAATTATCAAACGTAACGGCATTTCCCCGTCATTTTAAATGGGCTCTCACGAATATTGTTGATCATAAGATACAAGAGGGCCAAATACTCGTATACGTTTTCGTATCTTGGTCTAAATCAGTGCTTGAGTTTTCAATTGCACAGAGTATACCAATAGCTCTGTCTCTTTCTCTCCGAAACAAAACAAAGCGCAGTGTTGCCCTCTTTGCCGGTCCTATGAGCTCTTGTCGTGTTACACATCACTATTTTTTTTCTAAATGGATTTACACATTCACGGCGGGTCTCAAATGCTTCAGTAAATTACATTGACTTGTACATAAAATTTGAAAATAAAATTAGTTCTAATGCGTTGAACCCCCTTAGCGAGTGCTGCAACCGGCGGTGGAGTGATTCCCCGAGTCCCAGAGGCGCGCACCTGTCGCTAACCAATAGAAAACTCCTGCCGTCGTCGGCTGTCTCCTTCACATAGAGCGGAGTGGCGTGGTGCGGAGCGGCGCTGGTGACGTCAGACGGTCGTCCGCGGCCGGCCGTGGCCTGCCAGGGAATTCCCCCACAACCGGCTGCTCCGGCAACAAACCGCACCACACCACCGAACACTCGCCCCGCCCCGCACTTCCCTACTTCTTTCTCCTTATGACTCAAGGCAACTACGGCAAGCGCGAACGTTCTCTCTCCTTCGATGAGTACGGAATTCTTTAGAAAGTGTGCGTTTCTTTGAGAAAAATAGTAAAACATACTTATAATTACAACAAGCTATTCATCTTCTATACTAATAAAAGTGAATTCAATGATATGTAATAGTCATCGATTCCACTAAAAGCAGTGTATGAATTGATACAAAATATCTACAGGCTCTTCTTCAGGATTTGACGCAGTGTCCAGGCAAAGTTTGGTGAAGATTAATTCAACACAAATACAGAAAATAAAGAATTTAAATAATATGTTGGTAGACGCACAACGATCATTATTTTTGGCCAATTGCTAAGAGACAGGTTTCTAATATATTCCGCCAGAGGCCAGCAGCGGTGCGGTAGAACCGCAGTATTCGGTGAACAGCCGTACCGTACACCAATTGCCATAAAACTTGGTCAACTTATTGCTTGCACTAGGAAGGATATAGGAATAGTACAATTATCATAACTCCGCTAGATGACGCTTTATTTAAATATAATTTCAAATACACCCGAACTTCATTGTTTCTGAGCGTTGTCCTGTGACGTGGGGCAAGGTGGAGAAGAACAAAACAGGAGCGAGCGGCACAAGATGGAGAGAGGAGAGGGAAAAAGAGAAGGAAAGAGGAAGGGAAAGAGGGAAAGGGAGAAAAACGAGGGGAGAGAGGGAGAAGAGGGATGAGGAACAGAAAAATAAGGAAAGAAAGAAAAGACAGAGGGAGAACAAGAGAGAGAGAGAGAGAGGGCAAAAAAGGAGGGAGAAGGGAGAGAAAGATAGAACGAAGAGAGTGAGGAGAAAGAGTGAACGAGAAAGAGGGAAAGAGAGGGAAAGAGAGAGAGAGAGAGAGAGAGAGAGAGAGAGAGAGAGGAGAAGGGAAAAAGAGAGACAGATGGGGAGAGAAAATGAGATAACGTAACTCTTATTGTAACTCTAATTGTGGAAACATCGTTCGAAATTTTAAAGAGTTGTCTTCTTCTTTATTCCAATAAGAATAAAAAAGAAGACAACACTTTAAAATTTCAAACGATGTCTCCACAATTATATCTTCTGCGGCAACAAAGCGCTGGGTAGATGCTTGTAATGAATTTGAATATTCTGCATCACGAAAAATATTCTATTACATGCCGATCAAGGCCCAAATGATATCAGCTCTAGAGTCAAGATTAGGGAGAAAATTTTGATGACCCAAAAATATTGAAAAATGCTTTAACCCTGCTGCGTCGTTCATGTTGCCTGCACACATAAGGCGTTCGGGTCTAAAACGACCCGTTAGGTTTATACCACTCGTAAATTGAATATGAATGAATACATACACTTAATATCACATGAAACATTTATTTTGAATATTAAATGCGCAAACTATACAAAAGAAAGCACAAAGTGAAATTATTTATGAGACCGAACACCGTATTTGGTTTTTATACTCTCGAATTCTTAACGAAGCATATTATATAATAGATAGCCTGTTTTATTTGTACCATTGTGTGCATATTTGTTCCAGGTGTTTCTTGCAAACATATTTACCACACTTGCAGCAATAGTTTGAGGACTTATTGACAGTTTTTGTACATAAAAAACATCTGCTTCTCTTTCTAGAGTCAGTTGACATTGAGGACTCTTGATGTTCAGGATTTGGAGTTTTTAGTTTTTGAACAATTTCTTTTGCAGCATTTGTTCTTTGGAAGAACGGTTCTTTTTATATAATCTCTAACCAATGCCATTCCTAAATTTTCTAAAAGCAATCGTCGTTTACGATAATTATTCGAATCCCATTTATTGATTACTTTTGTGAATAGCACGTAAGCGTTGTAGCCGCTAACATCAATATTGTTGTAAAAAACAATGAGGGGCCAACGATTAGTTTTTCTTTTGGTCGTGTAGCATGTAAGTGCTTTGTCCAGGGTGTCGACAGCATCTTTAGTTTTATTGTAATCAATAATAATTGTCGATTTCTTGCTTCTTTCACAATACACTTCTTTTATTTATTTATTTTATTTTACGTAAAAAAACAGTTAAAAACTGCGTATGACGTGCTATGGGGAAAAGTGAATTGTGTGAACATTTTCAAAATTCTGTGATCCCTACACTAAGTCATATACTACTTAAATTTTGAATTTTCTCTTGGTGCAATGTACTTTGTAAAATAACTTGTACAAATGTACCAATAAATGTGTACTTTGTAACACATTTATTGGATTTTTTCTGGAAGGTAAGACACCAAACAAGTATCAGAAGTAAAAGCAAATTTTGAAGACATCTTTGGTACATTTTTTGTTTGAAGTAATTCTGGTGGAATTGCGCTTTTGTTCCTTTTCATTGTACCAATCATAGTAATATTGCGTTTGAGTAACGCTTGACCTAAGTCATAAGAAGTAAAACAATTATCGCATGTTATATTGTGACCCTTCAGTCCATAGGACAAATCCATGACGACCCTCAAACCCTGATTTTTTCTCTTCCTTCCCCAGGTGGCTTTCCTAGATAGGGCTGCATATTCCACACGTATGACGTATTGTTATCGCATAAAACCCAAAATTTGATGCCATAGCGAGCAGATTTGTTTGGCATATATTACCTAAACGGGCATCTGCCCCTGAATGCCACTAACTGTTCATCAACAATGGGTTGATTACAACATTACAATATGGGTTGTAAAGCGTTGGCAAAATTTCAATCCATATATTCCATACATCTCTAATGGCAGCAAATTTGTCCCGAATTCTTCTTTCATTTCTTGTTTTTTTATCGTCAAATCTAATGATTCTTGAAATTCTTTTGTAACTTTCCAAAGACATTGTCGCACGAAAAATACTTCTACCTTTTTCGGCATCCCATAAACTTTCTATTGACTCATTGTGGGATTTGAAAACCCCAGCTAAAATCAATACATCAATCAATACACCATACAATCAATTAATCAATGTATACCCAGATAGGAATACAAATCTTCTGAATCCAGATCTATCCATGTTTTCTCGACGACCTTCTTTTTTCGAATATTTCAATATTATGTTTTCAATTGCCGGAGAGAAAAACAACATGAATGCAGAAAGTTCGTCTTTCACTCTTGAAGTCGCGTATCGAGTGATACCCGGGGTCAAGTTTAGAATATTAATAAAGCTTAGATAACATAATTTCGACAGGTCTGTTACGAACATCTGGTTCTTCTTCTTCGGAATCATCATCTGAGGGTAAAGAAACACAGTCTTCTATTTCAGAACACTCTTCATCACTTGGTTCCCAACCATCTGAGGAATCATGAAGACCACATAGTCCATCATCTGAAGAATTCAATGTTTCTTCAATTTCTTCTCTTTTCAAACCAGTCAAGTACCTTGGTCGCTGAGAACACATTGCCTCAAATTCTCTGCTTGTCACTGCACACTACAAAATATGACTAACGACAATGAAAGGGCATATTATGTTTTCTTTTCCAAGTCATCTGCGAGCAAACGGAATTCATTCCGTAACTCAAAATAATCTAAAAAGCGATAATAAGTTTCTCCACTCCGTAGATAAATAAATATATTTCCTAGAAAGATATCGCAGCATTGTCGCCTCGCTTCGTAATCACCACTGTGAAATACGATCAAATTCCTGTTATGGGACGCTAAAAGACAAAAAGTACCCGAACACCTTATTGTAATGATTTGCGATCATTTCGGTAATTTAGTGTTCTAGAGAATAAAGACTTTCCAATAAAATGTTGAGATTTATATTCAAAAAGACAGAAGAAGGCAGCGCCGGGCGCAAACATTTTTTCTAAATTAACCGAATGCGCGGAAGAAAGTCAAATTGAACAAAACATTCAATAAAGCATTATTTAGAATTGTTAGAAAGAACAATCAGCAAAATCGGGCAAGGGGTTCACAAAATTTCGAA
This sequence comes from Teleogryllus oceanicus, assembly GCA_964035755.1. NCBI lineage: Eukaryota > Metazoa > Arthropoda > Insecta > Orthoptera > Gryllidae > Teleogryllus > Teleogryllus oceanicus. The sequence continues at coordinate 131,763,741 of CAXIVR010000006.1, forward strand.
GATAATCGTAATCGTACATTTCAAGTTAAAAAGCGTGAACATGGAGACCATTGTTGTTAGGGTAAAGTTGAGGGCAAATATGTTTTTTAATGAATATTACGGAAACGCTGGAAGGAATCGAGCTGGAACTTTAGAGAACAACAGGGCGAAATTTATGAACAATTTCGAAAGTAATCACGATTTTGGGAAACATCTAGAAAATGAATTAAAATTAAAAGTATAATTGAAATATGTGTGAAACATGTGACACATCGTAGTTACGTCACGACTACGTCACGACAGTGAACGAACTAAAAACGACGAGATTTAATAAAATAAGACATCGAAAGGAAAAATAGAGATCGCTGTAATTATCGGAGAAAAATAGACAATATTGAGAACCGGTAGCGAGGCATAAAAACGCTTATAAACGGAAAATAAGAAACATTCTGTAATCTTGTTTGTGGCCTCGGGCGACCGATCGGCGCTTGTTCAAGAAAAATCTATATAGGATTGTGGACAACAATGCTCGAGAGAGGAGAGAAAGTGCAGTGTTGTATGGTTGGTGAAGACGCGAGCTCCGAGTTAGAAAAATGTTTTGAAAACATTTTTGTTCATATTTTCAAGTGAACAAAACTGATGTAGTGAGCGGATGAACGGATTTAGTAATAGGAACAATATTTTACGGGTGAACGCAACGCGATTTTACGCGATTGCAATGTTAAGCAACGGTCGCGGACATTTTGTGTTATAAATTTCATGATACGGAATTCAACATGCTTCGGTCAGTAATCGAAAGACGAACAGAGCAGTTTCGTTTAGTTCGCGTAACCCAATAGTATTTCTTCACCGAGGGAACTTTAAAAGATTCTTTTCACCAGTATTCGTGAAATCAATAGTATTTCTTCACCGCGGGAACTTTAAAAGATTCTTTTCACCGGTATTCGTGAAATCAATAGTATTTCTTCGTCGCGGGAACTTTAAACGTGGTGGAAGCTTCGCGTTTTACCGCAGGACGCTTCGCAGTGTTTGCTCAGCAGTGTGAGTTGACGGAACACAGGTCTTGGAGCTGGTGGAAGCTGGAGCGTGCTCTCGTCGTACACGGGGAGTGTACGAATCGGTGGACGGCGACGCGTGACGTGCGCCGCGTGTCACAGCATTTGTCCGGCACAAAGGGAAGTGATGCATCGATATTTGTTTGTTCGTTTTTTCTTTTTATCTTCAAAAACATCTGTCGAAGATCAAATTTTATTCGTTATCATAAGATAAGAGGGTCAACGATTCTAACGACAGAATGCGCATTCGGAGTGAATGAGTGTACATATTGTTTTTATAATTTTCAGTGTGAATGGTTATTGTTTATTTGTTGGGTTTTAATTTTAAATGTTTTGTTCTCTTTTGTGTGTATTTTGTGTGCCATCAGAGGGCATTATTTTTTCAGATGTATTTGATATTATTTGAGGAAAGAAACCATCCAAAAGTAGTGAATAAATTAAGATCAATACATTCGGGTTCATCAATAACCATTAGAGAATGTGTTGTGATTAAAGTAGTTAGATGCAGATCCATGCACGTGCACATAAGTACCTCGTTTGTAGTCCTGTATAGGGCAATCAAATTGTCACGCCCAAGGAGAATTTAGAAGTTGTATAAATTTAGCTAGCTAACGGGCAAGTACAAAAGCTAAGGTAGGTTTAAGGAAGCGTATGTGTGTTAATGATAAGGCGCCCAGATGTGTTTAAAAAAATAAAAATAGGAAAATATTACAGTGGCAGAAAGAAAAGAAAATTATTGTATTGGCAGTAGAACGAGGGATTATTATATCGAAGCCCAACGCGGGGCGTGAATGAAAGGGGGGGGGGTTATTATATTATGTGTGCACTTTTATGATTCTCAAAAACTATAATACATTTTTATTGCAGACATACAAAGTATGAAAGGTAATTTTGATAAAATCAAAGTCAAGAAATCCCCTGTTGCTACCGAATTGTTTAGGATAAATTTAAAAACGGCATTGGGTCAAAAAGTACCCAAACGACGTAGCAGGGTTAAAAATGCATTTATAATTCTGAAATGATGCACTTTAATATGCAATTAAAATTAATAATATTTCATTTCCTCTATACACCCATCTCGATAAAATTCAGAAGAAGCATGCTTGGAATGAAAAGATAAACTTATGTGTTAAACATAATATAATCTATCCCACTTCGCGAGAGATATAATTGACGTGAATATTCAGGTAAAGTACATTGTATGTCCTGTTGAATTTCTTTTGACTGGTTTAAAAAATAGATTGTCAAGAGATATCCAAAAAAAAAAACGCAAACTGTGACAAGCTCTTTCAAATCAATGAGCGCCCACAAATAAATAGATTTTATGAAAAGCTGAAACGTTTATAGACAAGTCTCTATTGTAACAAAATATTGAAAATATGCGCCAATTATTACACAAATATTCACCAACATAAAATCTGTGAAATATGTACAAATATGCACTTCCATATTAATCTATATAGCATAATATTTTAACCAAATGTCAAGAAATTTCACTCAGCTATCCACTGAAGCATTGGTCAAAAATAAGCAAAAACATATAAATCCGCTCCCTAGTCATGATTCTTTACACTGTAATGATTACTCACACTGTACCATCTTCCACAAATGAGCAACAGATTCCATGCAGTGTAATTTCATTGTTCATTGTTTATCTTGTAAATATGTTATGATTCTGAAGGTTTGTCCAAAGAGCGTGGTCAGAGGTCATGGTGCAAGCCCCGTTAACCATTCTTTATTATATTTATGGCCGTAAGGATTTTTTATGTTATATTCTGCCTTTCATTCTCCATCCTTGCGAGACGTCGCCTCCAACCGGTCTGTATACGGTTGTGAAAGTAACGGGTTATGATCATTCCTTCCTCTTCCAATCTTCTCAGACCAGACTGACGGACAAGTGGGGATATTGAAATAAAAAATACTGACGCAAGTATTGGCACAAAGAGGAGCGTTCGGAGCATCTATGAATAGAAAAAAAAGTTTTACTATTTGTGAATCTCCCTCTACGTCAGGTAATTGTCGAATCTATGAGACAATTGATTAGTGATTCCGGGCGCTTCAACTGCTAAAGATCATTAGTCCGATATTTGTGCATGTTTTTATCGCGGGAAATGGAGGAAATCTTCACCTGCTGGCTGGCGAGATCCGGCACCGACCTACATCGGCTTGCGCGGATTTTCCCCAACCACGGATTTCCCACCACCACCCCAGCCGGAACAAGCTCTAAACTGCCGATTGGTCTCCCGGTAGGTGTGATAGTGTGGTGGTCGTAAGTGTAAGTGTGTGTACGTAAGTGATGAGGATACGACAAGGAAGAGGAAGGAAAGATCGCGCGATCTAAGACCTATTTGTTAGGGTAGTGCTCCGACATTCGTATGGTGTTGATCGGAGAAACCTCGGAAAACTACCGATCAGAGCAGCTTGCCACTAGAATTCTCCTCCTAATAGCGGCTGAATTCGACCTAGCTATGTAGCTAGCAATGAAAATCCTGCCATCGTCGGGAGTGGAACCCTAGCACATCCCGTTCAGAGGCACTTCAGTGACATCAGTTGATACTCTGAGCGACCTCTGCCGGTATATGAGACGAGACAGAGCTAAACCAATCGTATGTGTGCCATTAGTGAGGCCTTAGCGCGCGCGTCAGCCAGCGGAAGAGGGAGGGGGTGCGCAGACCTCGGACGTCGTATCCTTTCCGGGAAATCACGGCTCGTGAAGCATCTCCTTGTAAGTAAGTGGTTCATAAAATATCATGAGGAAAACGCGGATTCAAGATTCCGTTGCTGACTGACACCACAGTTCAGGCTGCTGTTAACTATTGCGTAGAGACCTACTCGCGGAGATGTTACCATCCCATTGCCTTCTCGGCAAACATCTGATTCATCCACCATATTCAGATTAACCACACAATTTTTACGAAAAAAATGATACATTACATTTGATGCATTCTACTACTTTCGAAAAAACAATTAGTAAGAGTTAAATAAAACAATTATTTAATTGCATTATCAATTTGATTGAATGCCGCATATTGTTCCATTTGAAACAGTCACTTGCTCTTTTTTATTCAAAATTTTCCGCCACAAACATATTACCATTAACCCTAGAACAACCAAGAGGACTCAGAAAACCATCGGTGTTTGTTTGTTTTTACAGGTTTCCATTTTTTTAGGAAGCTGAAAATCATTGTTATTGTTTCAGATGTATTTTTTTATTCAAAATATGATGCAATTTATCACAAGTGGTTATAATTCCAGTTATTACAGCTTTGTGTGTAAATATAATATAATTCGGACTATTCTCACGAAAAATGAATATTCAGAAAACTTTTTGGAAACATTTGTAGCATTTTAGGTGTGTGTGTGTGTGTGTGTGTGTGTGTGTGTGTGTGTGTGTGTGTATTATATATATATATATATATATATATATATATATATATATATATACATATACATATACATACACACACGTTAAGACGATTCTAGGCCATTTTCGACCTAAAATAGTATATTAATTTTTGCAATTAAAAACCAATGTTGATGTAAGAAATTGAATATTTTTTCATTTTTAGAGACAAAACTTGAGCGTTTTTTTATTTAAACGAGTGCACATGTTAGTTATAATAATTTATTAATTTATCATAATCGTCAAACATTTTTAATAAATTTAAAAATGTTGGGCTCCGGAGCCCCTTCCTCCTATGGTGATACACGGGGTCCATTAGACCTTGGTATTTACATTGTTAACCGTTCTGAAGATGTAGTTTTCGACGCATACAGTATATATTAACACATACACAGCCCCTTCAGCTGAGACATGAGAATGATAAGTTTAGATTACGCAATTTAGACGAAATGGCACACACCATAAGTCGAAATGTCAAGTGGGATTCTTTGGACATGCATTTTCCTCTCGGTCTATCTGGAACGCGGGACGAAACAAAATCAACTCTTATGACGCTATACCCCAGGTTTGGCTCAGATTTGATGTACGCGACCTCATAGTCCTGTTGTAGTCTTATGGGGGCATTAGACAATCGCCGCCCAACTCTAAAGACGGCAAAAGAGGCAGGATGAGAAGGAAGGATGTCGCATGGTCCTTGGCGTTTTAGGTATTGTTTCACCAGCCACTTGGAGTAATCTAAGGAAACAAAACTATTGATCGAAGGAGCCGATCTCTAGAAATCTCACTCAGGAATTGCCCGAACTCGTCCCAATTTCTAAGCCCTACGCAAAAACCACCACCTTTGGGACTCGAACTTTGGATGTTTCGGTTTACAAAGCTTCAATTGCATCACAATCTCTCTCTTTCTCTCTCTTTCTTTCTTTCTCTCTCTCTCTCTCTCTCTCTCAATATAATCGCATACCAGCATTCTTGGAGCAGCGTCGAAATAAGCAGATTTGAGCCCCGCCCAAGGAATGGATGTTTTACTATGTGGAAGTGGTATGATTGGTTACAATTGCATGTCTCGTTCAAACCATAATCCCATTCACAATAATTCTTCTCTCATCATCCATTACCCTTCATATCATTTCGGTCACCATTCATAAAGTGAAATCAGTTTGCTCTCAACCGCCGAGCGGGACGGTGTTTTGGGTAGTTGAAAAATCTGCTGTGAATATGTTGAACAAAGTTGCTGATACCGGCTGCCTTGTGGTACACCTGCTGTGATTCCTTTTTGTGTGGAATAGGTTGAGTTTATTCTTACTGAAAAAACTCTTTCTTTTAAGAAGCTTTGTATTATTTTCACTAGGTAAACAGGTAGGCCTGATTCCTGTAATTTAAATATCGATCCCTCGTTACTACAATAGCGTTATTTGCTGATGATAGTGCAATACTAACACCTAACAAATGTTTAAGTACAGCTACAAAAAATCTACAAGAAGAACTAAACAAAGTATCACTATGGGCAGACAAATGGAAGATAAAATTAAACCCCAACAAATGTTTAGCAAAAATATTCACACTATGCCCAATAAACACTACTCCCAAACCTCTAAAGCTATTTAATAAAACACTGGACTGGTTACCAAAAAACAAACCAATTAAATATCTTGGAGTACTAATAGATACAAGACTAACATGGACTAATCATATAGATGACAAAATTATACAAGCAAACAGAAAACTGCATAAATTCTTCTTCTTCTTCTTCTTCTTCTTCTCCTTCCTTTCAGGGATTAGGCATGAATGCCTGTTTCGTCTTCACTTGCACTTCAGCTCCATCTCTTCCTGGGCCTCCCGACATCTCTCCTACCCTTCGGTCGGTATTGCATCACTAACGTGGAATTCTTTCTTCACCCATTCTTCCAACGTGATGTCTCCATGATTCTCTGTATTCCTCTATCTTTTCATTCATATTATATATATCCAGTCCTTTACGCGTATGTGATCTCTTATGTGATCTTGTTTTCTGCAGCCTTTAACTTTCCTGAGAAATCTCATTTCCGCTGCTTGGATTTTACTTTTATCTCTCTCTTTTGCTATCCACGATTCACTTCCATACATGAGAACTGGAACAGCCATTGTTTTATAAAATTTTATTTTGGTGTCTTTCCTTGTTTTGTTTTGTTATGCCACATAGTGATTGAAATTTATTGGTCTTATTCTCTGTCATTATCTATGTCTTTATCTCTGCCATAACTGATCTCGCATCCAAGATAATTGAAATTAGAAATCTGTTCGCTTACTGTATCGTCAATTACTATTTTTGAGCGAACGGGGTGTTTACCATAATGGGCCATAACCTTTGTTTTCTTTTTTGATATCCGGAGATTATATTTGAGCCCTCCCAGTTTATATACCTAGTATACTGTAGTTTGTATACGGCTTTTTGTAATTCGTCTTCACTTTCTTGCAGTACTGTTATGTCATCTGCATAAAGAATAACATTTAGATGTTTGTTCTTCTTGAACTGGATTCCAGGACCCACTATACATTTCCATTTTTTAATAAGATCATCTACATATATATTAAATAGCGTTGGAGATAAACTACATCCTTGTTTGAGTCCTCCATTTGTCAAAATTTCTTCAGTTTTCTTCGTACCAGTGTTTATTATAATTTTTGTGCCCGTATATAAACTTTTTATGGTATTTATTAGGTGTTCAGGATACCCACTTTCACTCATTACATTCCACAATTTGACTCGATCCACACTGTCGAAGGCTTTCTCGAAGTCAATAAAGGCTAAATGATATTGACCTCTCGTCGTTTTTCTAAAATCCTTTTGATACTAAAAATATTGTCACTGCATGAGCGTCCTTTCCGAAATCCCGATTGTTCTTCTTGTAATTTAACTTCTGTAATGATTTTTAATCGAGCAATAATTATTTTTGCAAATATTGTATAAGCGACATTCATGAGACTAATACCTCTATCGTTCTCGCACTCATTTCTTAGACCCTTTTTAAAGATAGATATAACCTCCGTCGTTTTCCAGCTATTAGGTGTTTTATAACTTTTCCAACATTCATTGTACAGATGAAGCATCATTTCTGACTTTATATCGGTTTTAAAAAAAATCACAGATAGGTCCTGCGTATTTTAAAAGTTCCATGTTAATACCATCAGGGCCACATGCCTTCCTGTTTTTCATTGTTTTTAATGCTAACTTAATTCTTCCAAGGAGATGAGGTCCACCGAACTGTTGTAACAGAGCTCTTCCTCTTGAGAATCGATGGTTTCTGTGCACTTAAGTTTTCTATAGTGTTCTTTCCATTGTTCTTCATTAATGATTTGTACATCTGCAACATCTTTCTCTGACTTATTTAGATGCCGAAATACCTTATAAGCAAACATTTGCCTTCCATGTATATCGTTTTCTATATTACTTATAAATCTATCCCATGAATCGTTATGTGCAGATCTAATTAAATGTTTAGCATTATTCCTTTTTTGTATGTATTCCTCCCTTGCTTTGGGTGTTTTGTTTCGTAGGAAATTTCTGTATGCTTAACGTTGGTGGTGGAGTTTGAGTACCCCCATGATCCTGAGAGCTATACCGGCGGTAGCGTAGCTACTGGCAGGGCCTCCCTTGCCGGACAGGTCGAAGGGGAGGGGTGAGACGAAGAAGTACTCCAGAAGAGGACACCAGTGTCAGAAGAGGACCCAATGAAGAGGGCCTGAACGGTACTTCTGTCGGAAAAGATCTTCGACATGGTTGCCCTCGAAAGGGTGGGCGGAGCTCTTAGTCCAGTTAAGGCAATCCGCCTAGGAATGGTGGTCCAAAATACCACCCAGCTGGTTCGGAAGCTGTGAGGTGGCAGCCCCATCACTGAACTTAACCTGCGCAGCGCTCGTACCGCGGCCAGGGGATTCTTATTACTACTGGCTCTCTTCACAATGCACAACCGGATGGATCACTACATAAATTGTATCCATTAATTAACAGAATATCCGCCCTCAAAACAGAATGTACTCTAGTCCTTTACTAAGCAATAGTTCTTCTCATTATAATGTACGCATGCCCAATATGGTACAACACCTCTGCTACTAACTTAAAGAAAATACAGACCTTCCAAAATAAAATCCTACGGTTGGCTGTAAATGCTCCCTGGTTTATTAGAAACACTCAACTACATTCAGAATTAAAAATAGAAACTATCCATCAAGTAATGCTTAAACGTTCACATTCCTTCTTCACAAATCTACATAATACCTATCTACCTAAAAGTGACCATTACAACCTTGGGCCATCAGCATCAACATCCCGAATCAGAAATAGATTTCCATATGACAAATATCTAATCCGATTTGCTGACCTCCCATAAATCCAATAAATTAGAATAAACAATACAAGAAATAAAATTCAACTTTACTTAGAAACACCATACAATAATGAGGAACCTGTTGGGCTTCCCTTATTTCTATTTATAAAAGAATGAATGCATTTTATGAATGATACCTTTTGTTTCAGTGCTGAATGAAATTAATTTCTTTGTTAGTTATTTACTTTTGTAAGTGCTTTGATTTGAGATGTAAATGTAAACAATCCCTGTAAGCAGTTATGCTGGTCTGAGGAAATAATAATAATAATAATAATAATAATAATAATAATAATAATAATAAAAATAAAGTGAAATCAACTTCAAATCATCTTTGCTGTCACTTGCCAGGATAAGGGAGACCATGAGGCTTCAACCTGGAACCAAACGCTGCCGCTTTCTTGTTTCCACCCCCGCAGGCCCCGCCGTCTCACCCTGTCGCCGGCCCAATCGCCCATTCCCGCTTTTGCTACCCACGCTTGTTTGTTGGCTGTAACCGTCTAATAAAATATCTTGTTTATTGTTAAACTGATCCCATAAGATTTAAAAACTCTTATTTCTTAAAAGCGAAAATGAAATAAATTTTGAGAAAAAACTCTCTTTAAATCTAATAGGATATTTTCACAATATACAAGCTATATCCTAACCCCGCTATTGTCGCCGCACCACCCCGTCCCTACCGCCACCCTCGCATAAGACCCATCCGTACGCATCTCCCCACCGCCGCTGCCGCCACCGGTCTTCGCGTCCGCCGTCGCGCCCCGCCGCGCCGCCACTTCAGGGCAAGGTTGCAAGCGGCGGCGGCGGCGGCGGCGGCGGCGGCGGCGGCGGCGGCGGCGGCGGCGGCGGCGCGCGGATGTGCCCTGACGTCACACGCAAGCTTTCTCCTTCCCTGCCCGACGTTCTCTTCGCCTCCCTGTTTCAAGTGACGCCTCCGGCTCGTCCAGTCCGCCCGTGTTCGCCGGCCAGACAGGACCCCTGGGGGACAAAGCGAGTGGCCATGGGTGCGTCTCCGCTGCTCGTCGCCTGCGCCCTTGCGCTCTGCGCTTCGAGGGCTCTCGGGCAGGGGGAGCTGTACACAGGTGAGCGCTCCGCTTTTCTTTTTTTCCCCACTTGAGTTCAGGAGAAAATTTTTGCAAATTGGGGCAAGCAGTTGATTCAGATAACAGTTGCCGTTCGTAACTGGACTTCTCAAATAAATCGGAATCCAAAGGGGTTTCTATCCATTGGTGGTTTCTAAATTGTTTTCCCTGTGCAAATAATTATGATTGACAAGTATAATTGATATACGTAACTTGTGTGATCGTTTGTGATGTACTGAAGATTCGCATTTAGACTGTCGTTGTGCATTTAGATGCAACTTCTTTCTGAATACATTCAAATGCGTTATTAGGCCATTATTCACTGAAATTAATGTCGAAGGTTCTGCCTAAATGAAGACCGATATCAATAAAGAGACATGATAGACGAAGTCTCAGTTTCTCGATATTACAGAAATTCATTAATGGACAATTTCAATTTCTTAGGACGCTATATTATGTGCTATAATAATACTTTTATAGGTGCTAAATTTCTTCGTTTTGTACACTTCGTATTCTGTTCACTAATGATAATTCTGACAATTCCCTTCATAAACTGTTTCTTCTTCCTTCCTAGCAATTACTTCGTATCTTGAATATCATTGCATCTTGAAATATTCGAAACTACGCGAGAAATATATTTAATCTTGAAGGAAATCAAGTAAATTAGAATTACATTTCTTCAAATTAATTTTTATTGGTCACGAGGAACGTTTTCACAAGCTCTAGAAAGGAACGGGGACCGGTTATGTACTTGGAACGTGGACAATGTTTTATTTCTTGGAATTCCACTCATATCATCTAATAGCATTTACGTCTACCCTATTTGCGGTTCACTGCACATCCGGCTGGGCGTCATATGATCTCTGTCCGAGCAACGCGTGCAATCTCTTGAGCAACGCCGCATCTCTGAGAACTCGTTAGTACGCCCTCTGCTGTAGTATTTGCATAGCGCGATAACCAATCGAACTTGCATTGCCGTCGCAGATTAGTAATGCGCCGATTAGTAACGCGCCAATCTGATTATTATGTTCTTTAAAATACTTGTTTAGTGAACAAATAAGCAATATTAGTATAAAGTTTGGGTAGGGTTACAATGTCTTTAAAACATCTGTTCGTGAATTATTAAAACATTTTTATATTAGTATTTCATAAATAGTAGCTACATAGTACGTATTAGTGTTTATAATAATGTGTTAAAATAATTCATTCCAAATGTAGATTTGTTCGGTGTTTACATTCTATTATTTGTTTATATTTTTTCAATCACCTTCGTGTTGTAGTTTTACCAGGGGTATAGATGCAGTATTTATGTTTTCAGTACCTGAAGGAAAATACATACATAGACCATCATAAGTATTCAAGAGGCTCTGATCCTCTGCAAAGTGCCAGCTCTGAGAGTTTTTAGGATGTGGTGGTAAATGCTTTAATCTGCAATAAATACTACTTCTATTGCAAACATGCCTTCCTTTTGAACCCCAAAAATGATTAATTGGGGTTCAAATATAATTGGGCTCCAAAAATGATTAATTGGGGTTTCAAATAACGCGAAATTATGTATCTTTACAGATAACTTGCATTCCTAATACGCAAAACCATGAAATAAGAATACTCTAAATTAATAATTACTAATTATTCCATTTATTAGAATATCGTATTTGTAAAATAGCTGCGAGGCACATTCGAGAAAGGATGCACCGGACCAACTGTTTGCCAAAGTGCCGGTTGCCTGGGTTACCAGAAAATTTTGTCCCAGCGGAGGACATTTTACTAATAAAAAAGAAGGAAATTGCAATGAAAAGGAGGACATTTTAAATTTTTATAGTTCACAATGTAAAGATAATGTACTCAACAATTCCAAATTCAATAGTCTTTGAAAATCGTATCAGACTTTGCTTCATTAAAAATGCACGCCTTCGACTGGATTAGTTTGCCCTTGCACTCACCTTCATTATCCACCAACGCACAAGCATAAATAAAAATTATATCACAAGAAATCTAATGATCTATTATGCAAGCCATTATTTGAGTAAAAATCTATATATTCTAGACATAATGTTCCTTTAATTAATTACATTACTTTAAAATTATGCCAATATATTTTTAATTCAACAGAACAAAAGGGAGGACATTCCATGTAAATTTAAAAAAGGAGGGAGGACAGGAGGAAAATGTTAAAAAAGAGGACAGCTGCATAGATAGGAACCGTGCGGTTGCGTTCCATGGCTAGTCTCTCTCCCGACAATGCCCCTCTCATTTTATGCAGTTCAGTAGCAATCAGTTGCACGCACAGATAAGCAATAGCCGTCATGGTCTGGGAATGCACGCCGTTCTATAATACTCGAGCCAGTTGTTTTTGAAAATGACAGCCAGGAAAATGAAATGTATAAAAGTAGAGATCTTTTTATATTTCCCGTAGATGTTCTGAAGTATTGGACAAAAATTTAAAAAGAGGGAATCTATTTTACATAACATCCACACCTCTCCAGTACTGCTTATATATAGATTAAATATAAAGACAACAAATTACTCAATAGCATACAAAGAAGTACGAATACCTTTCTTTTAATCGGTTATTTAAGGTCGCATCAACAGTTTATGTTATTAGCGACCACTATTGCTGTTAACGGTATGGTAATTATGAGGATGAAACGATATGGTGATGATACGTGGTGAAAGGACGTACACAAATACAACCATGCCCGAGATGGGACTCGAACACGCGACCCTTCGGTCCGAGATCACTACGACACTACTGCCTTAGCGATCTCGGCCACCGGGCCGACGAATACCTTTAATAATGGAATCTGTACAACTATTGAAGTCAACCAGTCCCAAGAACTGTAGGCGAGGGGTGACAAAAGGTCAATTCCTTTCATCAAAAGGCAGGGGTCACGGTGCATTACATTTGCGACGCTCAGTTATCATTTAGCAACGGTCCTTTGCCCTCGTATCGAGATCGTGATTGGATGCCACCACTTTGGATACACTGCACCCGCCACCATCTCCTTCATTGCATCCTGTCTCTCCAGGGGTGGAAACCCAAACATTCTGCTTTCGACTGAGCAGCACGGCCTTCAATTGTATCCCCCATCCTCGTCATTATTATTATTATTATTATTATTATTATTATTATTATTATTATTATTATTTTGTATTCATTCTTGAAGTACCAACTGCTCAGGACATTCAAAATATTAGATCATGTTTGGAACGTCTCATCGCCATGACCAAACCGTATTCATCCTCGTTCATGTACAATTACATGATTTAGGAAGGGTCCTTTGATATCAACGAGATCCTTTTGAAGGGATGTCGTTGATCAATGAAGATCCTCAAATCATAATAGCCATCACCAAACCCTCTAGTTCAGTCGCGGCTCGTGGTTTTCTAAATGGGTGAGGCTGCATCTGTTTAATTGCTGGAGCGGGGGGTGCACTGCAGCACGACTATATTAACGTTACATAATTATAATATTTGGCTTACATTAGTTTATTTGTTTGTAAATGAAGTCAGCTCTCCTCTCTTTCTCTTTTTCAAAGTAGTCTATAATGAGTGCATTGAAGTTCGGTGACGACAATAACTCCTTTTCAATGGAACACATTGCCAACGCACACAGTCGATCTTCTTTCATTGTGTTTAGAATGAAGGTATTCACATTTTTGAGAGTAGAAAAGCAACGTTCTGCTTCACCAGTGGTCATCGGGAGAATCACTATTATCTTAAGGAGCTTGACACATTCTGGAGATGCTTTTGTTAAATTGTTCTCATAAATAAAGTTCAGCAAAATTAACACTCCCGAAGCCCCTACAAAATCTGCTCGACTGTACAGTACTTTAAATTCGTGGCGTAAATCGAAAGTTGAAATAATACAAATCAACAGCAGTTTTAAATTCTTTTTCTGGAAATGCTTTGCTGTGTTGTGGAAGTAATGACAGTTCAAACAACTTTGCCACCGAAAGATGATCGCTGGAAAGAAAACGGTCCTCGATTTGCGTCAAATTATGATGTCGCAAACTTCTCTCACACACACTTTTCTTGGTTCTGTAAAACGCACGCGTTTTGCCGATAGTTCTCTCCGGAGTCCAGTGTACAGTGAAACTCTAATTTCTTTTACGAAGAAACAAATTCAGAAACATACTTCAGAGTTTTCACTGAATCTATATTCTTCTGTTGAAGTTCATTGAATAAAATATCGCATTGAGGCATGACTTAGTTAAAAAACTGTAGCCAGAAAAAGAAAACGTCGTCCTGCAAGAAACATTTAAGCCCCATGGCCTTATTAATTGTCTTGTAGTCGCTCCTTTCACATTCAATAATTGTGTTTAAACACACTAAAAATTGTTCTCTGTATTTGTATACAGTGGTAGCGCACCGCGACTTAAAATTCCACCTGATGAACTGGGGACAATTGGAAATGCGTTTCTTCACCACTTCATCAAGGACTGGAGTTCTTTTAGGAGATTGAGAAAAAATGTTGAGACTTCTTCCAAGTTACCAAAACAAATTTCACTTGCTTATTTCCAGTAACGCCACGTTCAACAATCAAATTTAGTCGGTGGGCGTAGCAGTGAATAAAGAGAGCTTTCTGATATTTCTATCTTATTTTCACTTGCACCGTCATAACTTTGAGCAATAAGTTTTCCAGGAGTCTCGTGTATCTTTTTCTCTAGCTCTGTGAAGATTGTACCACTTATGGCTTCTGCGCTGTGGCTTTGAGGTTGATCGAAGCTCACGAATCTTTCCTTTATTTTCCACATTCTCAGATCTCAAAATAAAAACCAGTTGTGATAATGTGGCACTATCAGTGGTTTCATCAGCTTCAATTGCTAAATAATTTCTCTCCTGTAATTCATGTCTAATAAGGTTAAAGCAAACCGCGTAGAAGGAATCCAGCAATTGATTTTGAATAGTTTTAGAGAGACCTAAGAGTACACGATTATCGGTTTTCTCTATAAGCTGCTGCAAGACACTATCCAAGTCAGCCATGAGACTAACCAGCCCGCGAAAAATTCCAGAATTGCTAGAATTTTCGGTTTTGTCATGTCCCCTTAAGGCCAGTTCAAACATCTCACAAAAATTTATACAGCCATATTAGCTTTCCCGGAATATCTAGATTCTTTGAAACATTCTTGTTGAATTGTTAACGGTAAGCAGAATCTAACTGGTATTTAATGTCCACTTTTCCTAACATCGTAAATTTAATGAAACCATGTAAGTGTTTTTCACAAGAGTTGTGCTTTTTCACTTTCGCATTAAAGCTTCGCATTACTGCTCTGTGGTTTTTCCCGCCAGTTCATAAAGTTAATTCGGAGTTAGTACTAGATTTTCATTTACGGGGACAGCAGGGGGACGTGTTCTTTGACAGAGTTGTATCTACGTTTCTCATTAGGACTTGGCTTTTAAATAATGTATTTCTATACACATTCCGATGAGGGAGTAACGCTCCTACCGCGTATTTGATCAACTAGTTAATGCTCAATGCTTCTCACTGAGCTGCATAGTAATGCTATCTGGTGAGCTCGCCGTTCTTCAGACCCTACGCCCCACCCAGGCTTCGGCCGCGACCAGGTCCCGACCCTTCTAGGCTGCCAGGCCGCAGCCTTCGTCGGTTCGTAAGCCGACGAACCAGTGAACGCCTCCTCGTCTTATGGCAGAATGAAGTGGGAGCCTAACGCTTCTCTCTTCCCTGTCAACAGCTTCAAATGCGTTACGAACGAGCATTGTAGAACTGTCATACAAACATTTTGATATGATTGTTTGATAATATAACCCACAAATCCAATATTAATAAATAAATAAATAAATACATTTATAAATATTTTTTCATTCCATTGGGCGGCGATTTTTGTAGGGGAGGCTCTGCCTTACAGCTTTTAATGACGAGCCTCGCCTGCTCTAGTTATTTGCCTGCTGCCAAAGACCGTTCCGCTGTTTAGTATGACCTTACGCTGAAATTCAGATGACATTTCCTAATTATTATTGGGATATCCCTCGACTCTCTTGATCGCTTTTAAATGAAAAATACAATTACGTGTTTTGTTTATGCATTTTTATTTATACTTTGTGAGTGCAACAATCTCAATTATTTTAAGTAAAGTTGTACTAATAGTCATACCTTTTCATCTCATTTTCCTCTCAATCTCCTCAATATCCGCCCTACATTTGTGTGCCGCGGATATCGGTTTATTCCCGTCGCTGTATTCCATCCGCTCTTCTACTGTGCGTTGCAGGCAGCGCGTGCATGGCGCACGACGGGGCCGTGGGCGCGTGCGCGCTGGTGAGCGAGTGCCCGGCGGCGCAGCAGGCGATCCGCAGGGGCCAGCGGCCGCGCATCTGCGCCTTCGACGGCTTCACGCCCATCGTGTGCTGCCCCGGCGCAGCCCCGCCCACGCGCGCGCCCACGCCCGCGCCCACCACCTCCACCGCACGCCCGATCGCCCCCTCGCCCACGCCCACGGCCGGCGGCGACGGCAATGGCGCGAAGAGCAGGCAGAGTAAGTAGACTGGATATTTGCAGGTCTATTCTGGGATTTATTTAGAGCTGCACTTGACATAAATCAGCAGTTACGGTGTCATCCAATTGAGAGGTTGAACGTCACCATAGTGACGCCACTGTAGTGCTCGTGTGCTCCTGATTGCATGACACCGTAATAGCTAATTGATATCAAGTCCAGCTTTAAATAAATTGCAGTACAAAGATGGATTGCTGAATTTAAAAAAAATTTCTTTGCTTTCAGGCGTACAGACTCTTTTACAATGGGTTAGAATACATTAGATACAGAACTACAGAATTGAGTTTAATTTAGAAGTTATATTTTTGGTTTGGATTATTTAGAGGAGTTGTGTGTGAGGGGCTAAGGGTGGGTCTAAAAAGTGTCTGGGGAGTTTCCTGCGGATACGTGCTCTATTTGGGGTTTGTTTCCGTAATTGGGAGTAGAGGGTTGGGGATTGAAGGGATTTGTGGTAAAACGTAAGGGCACTTTGCTTGATATTGGTGGTAATGAGGGGTATGCCGAGCTCGAGATGAAGTAGATCATTGGGTATGAACCAAGGTGCTTTGGTTATGGTCCTTAGGAAACGATTTTGAAAGGTCCGGGGCTTATGGATATGAGATTTGGCTGATGAGCCCCAAATTGGGCATGCATATGTTAGTATAGGTCTGATCATAACTTTGTATAGATGGGTACCGGTTTGGATTTGGAGGGGAGAAGATCGACGTAGTATTGGGAAAAGCTGGTGAGTTCTTTTTGTGGCTAGAGCAAGTCTATGGTGGAGTGGAGTTTCCAGGTTAGGTGACGGTCAAAGAGGACTGCGAGGTATTTGACTGGCGTGTTGGATGGTAACCAAGGGATTGGTGTGGACTTAGGGGTGGACGTAAGGGTGGTCTGCAAAGAGAGAAGAGTATGGCTTGAAATTTAGTTGGGTTGAATTTGATACGCCATTTGCTGGCCCAATCAGAGATTTGATCCAGGTGGTTTTGAATATCAATGGTTGCGTCATCTAGTACTTAATTTGTTGAATTTAAGTGAAGTTTTTCGAAAACTCAATAGATTCCTGTGAAAAATGGCTTCTAATTTCGCATTTACAGTAATGCTTAATCGCCATTTTCTTAAAAACGGCTTCAAATCTTTCAATGAAAATAACCATTTAAGAAGTTTTACTTTTCTTTTATATTCTTAAAATAATATTTCGGTTCCATTGTAATGAAACCGAAAAGTGGAGAAAAAGTAAAAAAAAAAAAAATGTACTTGGGTCCGTGAAGCCAGCCCACACCAAGGAATTGAGAAAACTTTACTACGAGAAAGTTTCCGCCATTCTGTAGCGCCTCTAGTTCTTTTTTAACTAATACATTTGTTTATTTTGTTAATAGTAAACAATTTACATGTTTCTGGAATGTTTATATAGTTCTAAAATGCGAATTTTTGCCTAAAAAGCATATTTTCAAACCAACTTTTTAGTGCTTATTTGGGCTCAGCCGTTCTGAATATCCATGTAGACAAAATATGCTTAAAATTATCTTAAGAGTTTCTTTTCGAAGTTTCGACGTTTCCTCTCCGGACATTATATGTGGCTCCGCCCCCTTAGCTCAGGTGGGGTGTGAGGGAGCCTAATACCTTTTCTTTTAATCCCTAAAGAAGGAAGCACCACTCTGTTGACCGTGCAGACCACTCTACATGACCCCTCAAAGACATTAGACTCCCGGAAACATTTCTCTCAAAACATTAAGTGAATTACAGGCTGTGTATGCAGCAGCCCCATCCAACGCCACACCCCGCGATATGTGTCAAGGAGCTATACAGAACTTCAGAGATCGTGTCCAATAGTGTATTGCTGCTAACAGCCGCCATCATCCGGATATTATTTTCAAAACGTAATGAAAATAAGAGTATGTAATAAGTACTTCGAAAAAAAACAACAACTAATACGTGGATTTCTTTTATATAATTCCTAAAACACTCTGTCGGTTCTGCCCCATCCTATACGGAATGTCTACTGACTGACTGTGGCTGCGTTGCAGAGTGCGCCGAGTACGCGACGCATGTCTGGCGCCTGCAGCGGCCGGCTGTGGCCCTGACGCCCTTCGAGCCCAAGGTGAACACGTCGCTGTGCCGCGTGCCCGAGCTGGTGGGCGGCCAGCCCTTCGTCATCGGCGGCAAGAACGCCCCGCTGGTGGTTCCCGGAGCGGCACACAGCGGCATGCAGATGCCCGGCTGGCAGAGCAATGCGGCAGACTGGCGCACTTGACGGAAGAAACTATTATTTAACTTTCTCGCTACTGATAACGCAGTAGAAGAAAATTAGATAATGCTGCTTGAAAAAACGGCAAATTTTTGGCAGAAAAACTCTCACTAAAGGGTTACGAAAAAGTCGATAAATCTAATTGCTAAAGCGTATAGCCGAATAAGGTGATGAATTGGTTGCTGATTCCGGGCACGTCAACAGCCTAGGTCATTAGTCCCGTAAATGTAGTGCATGTTTTTTCTCCGGAGATGGTAATCTTCCCCCGCTGGATGGCGAGATCAGGCGCCGACCTACCGTCGGCTAGCGGAGTTTCCCCCTACCCAGAACTCTCCCACCAGCGGGGCACCGCCCCAGCCGGGACAAGCTCAAAGCTACCGACCGGTCTTCCGGAATATGTGGTAGTGGAGTGCATGTTAGTGTAAGTAAGGGGAGAGGATATGACAAGGAAGAGGAAGGAAAGATCGCGCGCGGTCGGTGGCCCGTTTGTTAGGGTACTGCTCCGGCATTCGCCTGGTGTTGATCGGAGAAGCCACGGAAAAATACATATTAGAGCAGTCGATCGCTAGAATTCTCCTCCAGACAGCGACTGAATTCCACCTTGCTGAAAAGCTAGTGTCGAAAATCCTGCCGCCGTCAGGACTCGAACCTAGGATCTCCCGGTCACAGGCGCTGCAGTGACATGCACTGAACTACCGCTCCCGGCAAGGTGATGAATTGTGCCTCGAAACCAAATCGATAATCGCGATGCTCATACGAAAAAGAATAAAAATTGCCGTAGATTCACAAAAATTCAGCCTCCTAAGGCAAAATTTGACATAAATATGTTATAGAATGTTATAAGACACATTCTGGGGAAAAAACTGAGACAGTACTCCACTGACGTGGAAAATTACCTCGTCGAAAATTCATTTCAAAAAATTATTTATTTTTCTACATAAATTTTGCTTCAAAATGGGTTGACAAAAATGCCTTCAAATTCAACTATTTTTCCCCGACTCTGCAATTTTTTTTTCAGTCTGATGCATGCAATAGCAGCTGAGAAAAAATAAAGCATAAAAAACACGTTTCTCGTTGTATCTCTGCAACAGATTGCCTTACGACGCTGATTTTTTGTGAAGTTACGGCATGTTTTATTCTCTTTTATATGAGCATCGCAATTAGTGATTTAGCTAGGGGCACTTTTCATCGTCTTATTTGGCTACACCCTTTAAAAACAATCCTCTAACACATGGTGTAGTCAGAATCCCTGTTTTGTAGGTTCT
Organism: Teleogryllus oceanicus; assembly: GCA_964035755.1. Lineage (NCBI taxonomy): Eukaryota > Metazoa > Arthropoda > Insecta > Orthoptera > Gryllidae > Teleogryllus > Teleogryllus oceanicus. Next base: position 131,783,625 of record CAXIVR010000006.1, read on the forward strand.
TTATACCGAAAACTCGAATGACGACAAAACGTCTGTTTGTCTGTCCGTCCGGCTGTCTGTCTGCGAACAATGCTAGCAGCTAAAGCGTTCAGCGGATTTTCTCCAAAATTGATATTTCCCAATCCATCTGGCTAATGTCGCGGATCCTTGACTTTGAAGGGTTCTTTACATGAAGTCTCTGGGACATTTTCAAAAAATTGGCTCCATTGTTTTTGACTAAAATTTTTGTTGGATAATGTGAAGAACGTTTAAGAAAATGGTGCAGGTCTCATTTTCGTTGAAAAATGATTTTTCGAAAATTGCAAAAACTCAAAAGTTTTTCGACGACATTTTACAACTATAATTATGAAGATAGAGATTTTTCTTTTAATGAAATCTGTTCCTTAAAGATAGATTTTGAAATAAGGTCGTGTACTATTTTTCGAAAATGTGTGTACTTAGTGACTAATTTTGCGTGAAATTACGTGCGAGAAAGTATGTGCTGTTTTACCACTACTAGTTTGTTTGGGAAATGAATCACGCGTGTAATGCCTGGACAGTTGATGATGATTCATTAAGTGGTAGTTGTTAAGATTGTTGATTAAATAAGCTTCGCAAAATAATCACCAAATTGATACGCTTCGATTGGGCATTCTCAAGTTACAGCAAGGTACCTTCAGCAATGCAAAATTTAATAAGCATTTTACACCAAATTACAGATGCGGCCAATGTTGATTCACTACCCTCTCATAACAACTAGTTATGCACTTGGTCTTAATTCAATACGCATATTCCTCATGTATTCCATTAAGTCATATGTTTGAAATGCTTGTAAGAAAAATACGCGTTTGGGGGGACGGGTCGAGGGGCGGTATATGTTCAAAGCAGATATTATTAAGGGTGGTAAATAAGGGGTTAGTATCAATCCATCTACTGATTAGTGTAATTTTGGATGACCCGTAGTTTAGGGTGGTAGCACACTATACTTCCATCTCTGGGCACAGAAATTCAAATCCCGATGTGCTTGTATGAATTTTGTAGTTGGTAAAGAGCGTTCGAGACAGACTTTATAAGGGTTTACTCCTTTCTCTGCCTCTTATGCCGCCATTGCTTCAACATAATTCATACATTATCATCTATTCACAATCCTTTCATCTCAGGTGTGTAAACAGCTTCGTGTACCGGACTAACAATTGCAAAATTGAATTGATTCAGCATGTCTTCGTAATTAATATTAACTCATTATGATCATGATGTTTTGAGATTAAGGAGAGATTTGGCGCCCTCATTTGACGACCTGCATAAGGCAAACTGAAATGAGATGGGTGCCATGTGATGCGTGTTATGATAAGAACGATTGTGTGGAGGTTATTGTGTGTGACCAGCGTCATGTTATGCGTGCAGGCCGCCGTAGGATTCGGTGAGAGCGATCGCAAGAGGTGGTTGTGCGGGGGCGCCCTCATCAGTGAAAACTACGTCCTCACGGCCGCCCATTGCATCGAAGACATCCCCAAACCTGGCCGCAGGGGCGTGTGAGTATCCGCTATTTTTTATTTATTTACTTATTGTAGAGTTAAGAATTCTACGATCAGAGACATCAAAGGAAATTAATAATATAGTTGTGTAGTATAGGAAAGGAAATTGAATAAGAATTCTGAAAGGAACACAATATGTAGTTGCTATTTCACAGCTCGAGCTTTGTAGGCCAAAAGATACAAGTTGGAGTAGGGATTGCCGACACTATCTTGTTTGCTGGAACAATGAAGCTGTTGCTTAAATGAGAATTCCTAACTGCTGCTCTGTTCGATCCTTTTCGTGCTTTTCTCCAATCAATTCCACTCGATGTCGGAAATAAGCAAATATGTCGGAATCCTAAGCAAATAAATTCCGAACTCTGCTGTTTTTCCACTTTCATTCCCATCGTCAAGACCGGGCTAAGTGCAGTCCCAAACTTCATTTAACGTGTCCCGAAATAACACAGGTTCACAGATGCCTGGCCCAGACCCAAACTAGGCTGCAACTAAGGCTCTATAGGGGGGGAGTATACGCAGACGCCATTCTTGGTCATTGCTTGCCGACAAGCGTATGTAAATGTAGAGGAAAACGTCGCGTCTCGCTATTTTTCGTTATTTTCCAAACAAAAAAAATACTCTGACGCAATTTCGGTCACTGTGAGCAGTTTTTTGAGAAGTGTGAAAACGTCGTCGGTAAGTACAGTGCCCTGAATTCTCCACTTGTAAATAGAAACTGATATTTTAAAACGTTTGTAAGTTGGACTAAGGTTATGTTTTACATTTATAAATAGAGAATATAGATATACTAGAGTTCTAAAAAGACAGGGCTTTAGTGTAACTACATTTTCCCTTAGTGAACTAAGTGAGAATTTGAAGTATAATATGGAGATAAATGCGACTTTTTACATCGTGGGTAGTACAACTAGAGCCATTCAAAAACATGTGTGCTCAAATTGATGCGACTTTCTTTCTCGTGCTAACTTACCTGAGAGCGATTTTATTTTTAGTATGAAAACATATACTGTTCAGGCAAACCTTGGTGGCTTAAAACAACCGTGTTTGGAAACTCTAAATTTAATTTTACATTGTGAATACAAATGTAAAACATAACCTTAGTCCAACTTACAAACGTTTTAAAATATCAGTTTCTATTTACAAGTGGAGAAGTCAGAGTATTTTTTTTGTTTGGAAAGTAACGAAAAGTAGCGAGGCGCGACATTTTCCTCTACATTCACATACGCTTGTCGGCAAGCAATGACCAAGAATGGCGTCTGCGTATACCTGTCTTTTTAGAACTCTACTGCAACGTGTATGGAAAGAAAGACCAATCTAAGCATCAATCACACCGAATGTAGCTGCTTTGACCAAGCTATTTAACTGGAATATAAAATCCCCACCGTAGAGACTCGAACCTAGGAACATTCAGTCTACGAAACTTTCTTTCTGAAAACTACATACAATATATATACACTACAACGCATTGCCAGATAACATTAAACAATTAAAATCGGTTCACAAATGTAAATTAAAAGTAAAATATTTTCTGCTGCCTAACTCTATCTATATAATTAGAGACACTACTGATCATCAAAGAGAAAAATGTTTATTTTAACAAAACAATTATATAGTATAATGAATTAGCTTTCATTTGCATTGTATAATTTATACAAAAGACGTAATAAGCCTGCAACCAAGTACTTCAACCCTGTACTTCAGCGTCTGAGTCTATGACCCCCATCTTGTTTATGTTTTTGTTCAGTTTCCCTGATCCATTGAGCAAATACTGAGATGGTCCCTTGATTTGCTTCTGGACACAAATGTAGCTTGACTCTGCGCAAGTTTTATTGAGCTTTCCTATTGCTTGTAGTGGTAGTAGAGCTGAGGGTGAGTTACTATTTTGTTAGCAATGCAGAAAAATCAAATCTGCAGTTCGTTTACCGTTGCAAATAAGTTTTCTATAATTAGGCAACGAAAATGTCTAGTCGTGTGCAGGTTGGCCTCTTTAACATGAGGGAACTGTTGCAGGGGTCAAGCGCGCTGGGTGCGCCTGGGCGACCTGAACCTGTACTCGGACCAGGACCGCGCCAAGGTGCAGGAGTTCAGCGTGGTGGAGCGCATCGCGCACCCGCGCTACGTGGACGGCGTCAAGTACTTCGACATCGGCCTCCTCAAGCTGGACCGGCCCGCGACCTTGGACGAGGCCGTGCGGCCCGCGTGCCTGCAGACGGAGATGGACGAGCTGCCCCAGCAGGCCACCGCCTCCGGGTGGGGCGTCGTCGCCGTCGGTCAGTTTGGACGGTTTGCTCCTGACAGACTCATTCCTTGATCCAATGCGATTGCCTTCTTGAACCACAGAACCATTCCTTTATCGACCGCGATTTCCTTCCACATCTTCCTTCTTCAACTCTGTTAAGTAGGAACAGTCATGATGAAGAATGCGTGCGTTAGGTTTTGGGAAATAATGTACGACTTTATCCATTCTAAATTGAAACATTTCAGTTAGCTATAAAACAACAGCAAAAGGAGAAAAAGTTCAATTAATGCTCACCGGGGACATTGAATGATACCTTTCATTGTGATCAGTATCTTAAACACCACATCGACAAGAATGTAGTTAATTATAAATACTCTTAAGATAATACAATTATAATTAAATAGTATATACTTAACTATACTTATTTACTTAAGTATACGTCAGTATTGTAAATTATAAATATACTTAAGTAGTATGTACACTAGTATTCTATGTAAACGGTTATAAGTACTGTTTTGTTATAATAAGGGCCGTGAAGCAGTCTGTTTCACTAACTCCTGTGCGTGGCCCTTGCAGACGGGCCCCTGGCGGAGACCCTGCAGAAGATCAACCTGCCGCTGGTGAGCCTGGACGACTGCAAGCCCCACTTTGACCCCGCCATCTTCCCCGCCTATCGGCCGTCCGTGCCGCAGGGCATCCTCCACAACATGGTGTGCGCCGGCGGCGACCCCTTTGGAGGGCGCGACACCTGCCAGGGCGACTCTGGCGGACCTCTGCAGGTACCCCTGACTTCCTATGGCCCATGGGGTAGCGGTCACACTACTTATGTTCCATCACTGGCACAGGGGTTAAAATCCCGACCGAACCATGCAGGCTGTTGTGGATTAATCGAGCCCCCAGCACGTTTTCCCGGAGTTATCCGGTTCCTCCTACACCTCATTAAACAATTGTTCAACAACATTAATATCATATCTTCCTAAACTTCTTCCCATCAAAATCATTTAATTATTCCAGGAATGGACATAAGGATTAGGCACGTGTATTATAACAAGAAAGTCGTCAGGGAAGTTATTCTTTCGTTATGGGGAAGAAGGTAAAGACCCTTAAATAACCACACTTTCTATCACTAATTTAAAGCGAAGGGGGACCCCTGGTACGACTTGTAATTCAGAGGGTCGCCCTTTGACAAGTAGGTAAAACATGATGCAAAATGTCGGACTGAGCCTCTTTGAAATTCTCATCTTTTAAGCAGCATAGTAATATCAAAATCTGCAGATTTTGTCAGAATTAATTAAAATGTAAATTATTCTGAAGCAGAAGTCGTAAGTTTCTTAATACGTGGTACCTAACGCGCTAGCTTTCCACCTCAGGGTATCAACGTTCAAATCCCGGTCACTAAATGTGGAATTTGAGGCAGATAACGTTTGTCCGTGACACGAATTGTCCGGTTTTTCCAGATTCCCTTTCTCGTAATTTACTACTCCTTCACCATATTTAATATCATTTCACACGTAATCATCAAATCGCGTGTCCGTCTCACGTATATACTACACATGCTGAGGAACTGAAATTGTAGTAAACCTTTCTTGAAGTCCAGTGGTTCTCAAACTGTAAACCTTGTGAGGTACGAATGCAAAGTCTGATGATAAACGTTCACTTCTCCAGAAAGAAGAGTCACAAACGACGTGAGAAAACAATGTTACGGAAACTTTAGGAGGCTAGTGTGAGAAATTTACTCTCAACGCCTGACATTCATTTCCTTCAAAAGGTCCCTGAAGCGTGACTATGGCCGCTAATTAGTAGCAGATTGTGTTGGCATTGAAAATAAGTATTATCGAAGGAGTTATCACGGGATCTACCCCACTTTACTGTATTGAAGATTATCGACTACCAAGACGCGTATTCATACTTTGTAAACATATTCTCCGAATTGTTGCTGTATTTCCTTCCTCCAAATGAAAATTATAATATAGTTTTGGCCATGAACTTCTGAATAAAGAAGAGACGTTTTTTACACCTCTAAGGGAGCAGTGTTCCTACCCCGCTCGAACGTGAGATCTTGCGCCGACCTACACGTCAGCTTGCACCCGCCCTTTATCTCCACACAGTGGGGCACCCTCCCAGCTTGTCCCTCCATCTCATGAGATGGGGTGATATTTACTGTTCAATCGCTTCTCCTCTTCCCATCCACATAGCTTTTACAGCTAATTTCAATACTCTATCTCTCCCTCTCTCTCTTTCACACACTGTTTTTACTTATCTCTCATGAGCCTTTTTTCAGTTCTCACATTTTAGACATTTTTAATGTTTTAACCTTTGCTAGCCATCCGCGTATTTAATTATTTTCCATTTTAGGTATTCCAATCTATGTCCCCATAGTTGCTGCGCGAGAGTGAGCAACTTGTAAGCCTGTGGCGTTGCGGTTGTTGCAGATCCTGAAGAACAGCACGTACTGCATGTACTCGGTGGTGGGCGTGACGTCGTTCGGCAAGAGCTGCGCCCGCGCCGAGACGCCTGCCGTCTACTCGCGCGTCGCCTCCTTCGTGCCGTGGATCGAGAGCGTCGTCTGGCCCTGACACCCCTTGCGCTCCCCGCGCCGCGCGCCCACACTAGTCACCACACCGCAACTATCGCAACTGCCGGGCAGTTTTGTACATACCTGACCTATGCTTATACTAATAAAGTTATTCGTAATTTTTCATTAAAATTGTATTTATTCAATATACTGAAAAATGTTCCACGAAAATACAGAAATAAATGAAGTAATTTGAAAATACGTGATCAAAAGTAGGTAAAAGAACATAAACAATAAGAAGATTTATACGTTAATAAGATAAGTCAATTTAATTTTTTTTGAACAAGTAAAGGCTGAAATGTTCCATGATGTGAAGTGTCAAAGGTTCTTTTCACTATTTATAAAAAAAAAATGCTTTAATTAAATATTTTCACGAATTTGTTTATGAGTAGGAACGACATATTTACATATTTCAACTTTTAGATATGTGATGGGAAACTTGATAGACAGAACAAGAATCCCTGAAAGTGTTTTTTAAATAACATTTTCTCAATGAATACAAGTAGATAATAATATCCAATATCCTTGATGCTTCATGGCATTGAAAAATGTAGTCTTAGTCAATGACATATCTGAGTTAATATGTATTACCGACCTTGCCCTTCAATAAACCCATTTCTTGAACTATGAAAAAGATTATATTACATTAGGTACAGAAAAGTAGCACATACTATAAACGGAAAAGTATTTACAATAATTTTTGGTAGACTTTAATTACATGTAACTAATACCTAAGGATATTTTTGATCCTCGTATTTTAATAAAGATTTGTAAGAGAGTCTCTTCCTCCAAATGTTATATTTTTTCGAAGTATTTATAGAAATAATTTAGAAACAATAGTATTTGGAGAACATTAGGAGAAATCTAAAAGACGTACCTAATAAGCATATAATTCCATTTCGTTCTTTTTGCAATACATTTTTTCCGTAGTGTGACTTTTTTCTAATGCAAATACGTAGGAAAATAGATTGCAAAGGACAATGTGAATTTTAAGCAAGTCATTAATGCAATAAAACAGCGAGAAAACAAAATTTATATGTGGGTTGACAGAAAAACAAATAACTATAGGCTCTTCTGACTCCTGTTTAATAAAAGGAAAAAGACGCTTCTGGAAGCATACTTCAACTATACAAAACAAGATGGATTTTTTAGGAATAATACTTGATCTCAATCTAATTTGGAAAGTAAAATTACTATTAAAATTCAGAACACTTGTCTTGTTTATAATTGTGTTCCGAGGCACACTTGTAGAGTTTTTTGCACTTGATCTTTTTCCGAAGAATGGGTCGCAGGCTCATAGCTCCAACCCCAACCTGGAGGACCAGAGGCATTTGCTTTGGCCAGAAGCATTTGCCAAATCCTAGGTGTGAGTTCCCTTTTCCACGGCTCCGAGAGTCCCACCCACCCTCTTGGAAACTGAAGACGAAAGTGAAGAAGGATAGCCATTTGAAGAGTAGAGAAGAGAGAATAGGCAAAGTTTGAGGAAAGTGAGGAAGATAAAACGAATGATTCCCCATCCCTCGAAACCTAATAGCAACAGGGTCGAAAAACACAAGGGATCAAGATAGACCAAATAGAAAAGAAAATAGAAATGCCACACGAAGGGCCCTCCTCCTACACCCGGGCTTGGGACTGGCTGCGTTCGCAGTCGCCGCGCTGTTCGACCCACCCGAAACCATGTATTGCGGTGCAGGTACGTCGAGCAGACCAGCACAAACTCTAGCTGAAGCAGGCGGAGCAGACCGGAGCAAGACAAGTGATCGAAAATGTAGAATCCAAACAACTCACATGATATAGCCATCTAATGAAAATGCATGCTGACAGAATACCAAACATTATCTTTGAGAGAAAGAAAGAAGAAAACGAGGAAGGCCAAGGAAATCTTTTATTTTTTTATTTTTATTTATTTTACGTCAAAAAAAACAGTTAAAAACTGCGTATGACGTGCTATGGGGAAAAGTGAATTGTGTGCACATTTTAAAAATTCTGTGATCCCTACACTAAGTCATATACTACTTAAATTTTGAATTTTGAAAGGAGAAAAAACTCCCATATAGTAAAATCTATTTTCAAGGATAAATAAGCAATAAATTTTGAATTTTGAAAGGGAGAAAAAACAAACAAAAAAACTCATGTAATAAAATCTATTTTCAAGGATAAATAAGCAATAAGTTTTGAATTTTGAAAGGGAAAAACAAAAAACAAAAAAACTCCCTTGTAATAAAATCTATTTTCGAGGATAAATAAGCTATAAATTTTCGCTCTTATTACTTCCTGCCGCGACAACATGGAAACGATAATTTGAATAATTGTATTTCCCACTGAATTCTAGAAGACGTGCACAGAAAATGAAGTTACATTTATGTCCAGAAGCAAAACAAGGGCCATCTCAGCATTTGCTCAATGGATCAGGGAAACTGGACGAAAAACCTGATCGAAATGGGGTCATTGACCCGGAAGCTGTAGTACAATAGTTGTTACCAAATGGTAAATAATGCATTATGTATCATTGTTAAAATTAATGTTACTTTTCTTGTGATGCTCAGTATAGTCTCTAATTGTATAGAAACAGTTATGCAGCAGAAACGATTTCACTTGGGATTTAAACTTTTCTATTGAATTTAATCGTTTAATGTCATCTGGCAAAGTGTTGTAAAATACTGTACATGTATTGTATGTGAATTTTTTGTAATGAGCTGTTGATACTGTCACCTGATGAATATGATTTCTACGTCGAGTGTTATAGTAATAGACTTCGGCATTTTCTGAAAATATATTGCCGCCCTTGAGCAAGTCATTTTTTACAAAAACCACTGATTCGTAAATAAAAAGACACGGTAATGGTAGAATTCCTAGATTAATGAAGAGAGGCTTACATGAATCACGTGGGTGGGATTTGGTTATTATTCGTACAATTCGTTTTTGTAATCTAAAAGTCTGGGAGCTATAAGATGTATTTCCCCAGAATATTATGCCATATCTCAGGCGGGAATGAACATTCGCGAAGTATACACAACGATCAGTATGAAGGCTGACTGAATTTGCAAGAATTCTGAACGCGTAGCATAATGAACTTAATTTTGTGTGCAATTCATTTAAATGGACGTTCCATTTAAGGTTTGACTGAATTGAGAGACCTAAAAATTTCGTTGCCTTAACATCAGTCAATGGTACTTCGTTCATTTTCAATGGAGCACATAATTGTTTATTTGAAATGGAAAACTGCATTAAAACCGTTTTCTTTTCGTTTACTATTAATTTGTTATTTCGGAACCAATTTGAAACATCTGATATTGTACTATTTACGGTTTCTTTATTGCAAAGGATGCTCGTATCATCCGCTAAGAGAACCGTTCTTCCGTTTCGAATCGTCGAAGGCATATCGTTTATGTAAAGTAGGAACAGAATAGGGCCTAAAATCGATCCTTGATCACGATCTTGAAAGTTCGTGATCGACTCGATAATGAAGAGAAGAATAGAGGAAGATGCTTGACGGAATAAAAAATATTGGCGCGTAGAATGCGAGAAACTGTCATTAGAACTGTAAACTACTCGCTTATTAATAATAATAATAATATTCAGAACATAACAGATATCAAGGATACAATGTTGGTTAGTGAACTTTACTGACAGTGACGTCATACGTCTATTACCGTTATGACCACGTCAGTGAATGTCTCATCGATGCTACATCGACATCTACGTTTTCTTCCAATATTCGGTCTTCACCGCCAATCCCATGAACCTTATTTTCAAGGTAATTTGATATAATATTCAGAGAGGTTTAATTTTTAAGATTTACAGAGCATTTGTTGTTAGTGCAAATATTTTTGCGCTTTTGTAAACAAAAGCAAAAACACAAACTATTTCATAAAATTGGACGTGACTTACTTGTTTACAAACATTTTATTTTTAAAAGAAACATTTCATGATTTCATCCAAGTATTTATTCCAAATGAATCCTGAATTTAATCTCCTAGGGCGATGTTTCGAGCAGAAAACATTCTGAAACCGGATACCATTCCTGTCCTCTAGCATATTTCTCGGATGACGCAGCGAACATTAGAACACGTCCCAAATGCGTCTGTTTTGTCCGCTCGCCCCAGGACGAGGGGGAAATCCGTGGGCGGCCGGGCCCCACTGCGCCCTCTAGCGGGTGAGGCGCCGCGCTGTCACTCCGAGGGCAAAAGGGCGATGGCGGTGGCGATGGCGTGGCCGGTCGCTGCGCTGCTCGTGCTGCTGTGCTCCCTGGCGGCGGTGCGGGCGCCCGCCGGCCCCGCCCACCCTGCGGGTACCACCACCAAGAGGAGTGAGTAAACTTTTTTCCTTCATGTCAAATGTCAGATGTTTTTTCCTTTCGTGCGAGTGAGTATTTCTCCGAGGTTGTCAACCACTTTGGTATCGAGCCCTGTAAGTGTAGTGCGTATCATATCGTGGGAGATGATGGATTTCCTCCCCCAACTGCAACGTGAGATTTGAGGCCGACACGCATGCCTGGTTTCCCTCTCCAGGTATCTCCCCCAGCAGGTTTCCACCCACGCCAGAACAATCTTTAAGTCCCCGGCTGGTCTACCGGTCTGTATGTTAGTGTAGTGCATATGTAGAGCAAGCGTGTGTGTGTGTGTGTGTGTAAAAGTAATGGGAAAGGAGAGGACAAGGATGAGGAAAATAAGATTGTGCGCGGTCCGTGATCCTTTCTAAGAGTTGTGCTCCGGTATTCACCTGGTATTTAGAGGAGAAATCATTGAAAACTATCAATCAGTGTAGCAGGTTGTTAGAATTCAGTAAAATAGAAATAATCGTGTTTGGCAAAATAAGCCCACCTTAATTCGAATAATTAAGGTTTTTTCTGTTCGTAACGGGGGTACATTTACATGAGCGAAAGTGAAAGATAGGGATGAAATTTAATTTGTATGTGGTACGCTGTCGAAATCGTACCTCCATGTTCAATAGAGCTGCCGGCATGAGTAGAATTTGTACTTCTTGCATTATAGGCAGACTAAACAAGTTTTTCCTACTAAAAGATAAAATTGACATTAATTTTCGGAAGTCCTGAACTCGTTCAATTCCAATACACGCAAAAAGTCTCCAACTCAATTTATGTAGTGTCTGTGGATGTCCCTCATCGAGTAAACATCGTCCCGGAGCGCTCCGAGCTTAGGCGCAGGTAGTTTTCTGCAGGCGGTCAACGGCACAGTGTACAGCACGTCGCAACGTAAAAGCTCAAAGGTGAATTTTTGTATTTTATACTATCGCTTTCCTGGTATTCTCTTTTCGATCGTTTTCTAAATAGTAACTTCGTACTTTCAAATTCCTAGTTTTCTTTCCACTATACTCTCTTCACTCTCCATTTCATTCAGCAACTCCGTCTGAATCTGCTCCTCGCTGCACGTAAAACTTTAAAACCCACTAGTGAGAACACGTCAAAATTTCACGGAGAGATCTGAGATAAATGTAACATACTGTGTCCAGACATGTTCACAATATATTGCAATGTTTGAATCTTCAGGGTATAACGAAGATATTCTGTGATGTGGAGTTCCCAAAATTTTGAACACGTATGGATATTATATGGCCAGGTGGCAATGTAATATTGGCACTAAATGACACAAAAGAAAGAGCACTATTATACTGACGGTTATTATTTCTAAAGAGTTTTGATGTGTCATCATCTCTTATAAGCAACTGTTTGATTTCTTCTGGCATATTGCTCGAAGGTAAACTTATTTTCCCATTGAAGCAACACAGAATAAACTGGTTTGCAGAATTTATCTCACATGGGTAGTACAAATCGGAACAAAACTGACATTTCATAGACAATGACACAACTGAAAACGAAATGACCTCACTATCACGACACCTACGCTGACTTTCTGTTTCCCTGCGTCCAGTTAATGTACGTTCGCGTCTTTTGGGGCGCGTGGGCAAGGATTCGGAATTCGACATAACCTGTGAAAAACTTCACTACTTCAGTACAATCGAGCAAAACTCACTGTCCTAAAGTTCTCTACAAAATACACTACAAAAGCAAATACATGCAAACTGTCAACACCACAATGCAATTATTACACTGAAACAAAACCTTGGCGAATTATAAAGAAATCTCGATTTGAATATAAATATTGATTCTACCTTCTTGTCGGAATTCAATTTATATGCAATTGAAAAAGTTTTTGAAATAACAGTTGTACATCTTACTACGCTCAAAATTATCTTACTTTGCATCTACAGACCTCCAACAAAGCGAGCTTTAGATTATTTCAATTTCTTAGAAAATCTAGAGATGACTCTGAACAAAATTAGTAATCTCCCTTTTAAATCCATTTTATGTGGAGATTTCAATATTGATTTTCTGAGCGAATTCCACGAAAAAGCAGTTTCTCAATTTAATTCATTCTTTTAATTTAGATGTTACAGTTAACGTACCTACACGGAATACTCTTAAATCACAAACAGCAATAGATCAAATTATAATTAACCAAACCACAAAAAATAATAACGAATAATCTAGGTTACAGTGACCACGATGCACAAATTCTTACAATTACTAATAACAAGACACAATAAATAAAACACGCATGTGCAGAGCATTTACTACAGTTAACATAAAATTATTTACGGACTACTTGCTGAAAGAATCATCGCAGGCAGTTTATAACGCTTTGACACAAATGAAAAATATAATTTATTTTTCTCAAAGCTTTCATTTCTCTTTAACGCATGCTTTCCTGTTAAAAGAGAAAATTAAACATTTCACGAAAACGTAATACTTGGATCACACAAGGAATTAGAATATCGTGTAAAAATAAACGTACTCTCTACTTCATTTCTAAACATCATAACGTGTCACCCGGTTTCCACGTCCACTTCCGAGAATATAAAAAATGTTTAAGGAAAATAATAGTTCAGGCAAAAATAATGAAAAATAATGCAGATATTTTGAACGCTAGAAACAAAACTAAAGCAATGTGGAACATCGTTAAAAATTCGACGACGTCATCACGACATTTCGTAGAGAATGTGGTTTTAAAGGATAATGAAAGAGAAACAAGAAATCCAGAAGAAATTGCGAATCTCTTCAACCAACACTTTTCTAGAATTGCGGTTGATCTCACGAAGGGACTAAAACTACAAAATTCAACATCATATGCTTCCCAAAAAAATTTCGGCACGATTTATATTTACGAAACTTCTTCTAAGGAAATTCTCAGAATAGTCAGTAAATTAAAAAATAAATATTCATCAGGTTTAGATGAATTTCCGGATTGTTTATTAAAAACCTGTGCACCTGCCATTATACACCCATTAATTCACATTTTCAATGCTTCCTTGTGCACAGGAATATTTTCAGATACATTCAAAACAGCAAAAATGAAGCCACTTTTTAAAAAAGGGAACAAAAATGAAATTCAAAATTACCGGCCAATTTCTCTTTTGTCAGTTTTCTCAAAAATATTAGAGGGTCTATACGGGAATGGAAACCTTTCTCAGGAAAAACGAAGCGTTTTCAGACTCACAACACGGTTTCAGGAAATCAAAATCTACGGAAACTGCCATTTTTTCTTTCCTTAAAGATGTTGCTTCATCAATGGACAAAAATAAAGAACCCATTTGGATCTTTTTAAGTCTTTCGAAAGCTTTCGACGTTATTAACCATAATATCTTGCCCTCAAAATTACCTTCTTATGGAATTCGTGGTATTGCCCTAGATTGGATAACCTCGTACCTTAAACATCGATCTCAAAGAGTAGAAATACCGTTCTGGCACGAAAGGACATTATTTACTTATCTCTCCAATTCTTTGCCAATTGAACATGGGATCCCACAAGGTTCGATCTTAGCTCCTGTCCTCTTTCTGTTGTACGTAAATAATATGCCCTCATCTATTAAAAATGGAAGAACAGTTCTATTTGCCGATGACACGAATGTTCTTTGCAAAAAAGAAACAATAAATAGTACTATTTCAGAAGTTTTAAATTGGATTTGTAATAAATTAATAGTTAACGAAGGAAAAACTGTCTCAATGCAATTTTGCGTTTCAAATCGGCAATCGTATGCTCCATTGAAAATAAACAATATGCAATGAGCTGATGTTAAGGTAACAAAATTTCTAGGTCTCTCAATTCAATCAAACCTCAAATGGAATGTACATATAACAGAATGAAACACTAAATTAAGCTCATTATGTTATGCATTCAGAATTCTTTCTAATTCTGTCAGCCTTCATGCAGCTCGTTGCGTGTATTTTACAAATGTACATTCCCGCCTGAGATATGGCATAATATTCTGGGGAAGCTCATCTTTTAGTTCCTAGACATTCAGATTGCAAAAGAAAATTATCCGCATTATGAAAAAATCCCAACCACGTGATCCGTGCAAGCCTCTTTTCATTGAGCTTGGAATCTTACCATTGCCTTGCCTATTTATTTACAAATCTGTAGTATTTGTCAAAAGTGACTTACTTAACGGTGGGAACTTTTAGGCTTCTAGCCTGTTGGCTTCTAGCCTGTTTGCGTTGGTTTGTGCATGTATTTGTCGATGGTAGAGAAGGGTGGTGAGGATCAGGAAGGCGAGGAAAATCTGTTTAATAATCTAAAACACTAAATTTGTATTGAGTTGTGACTGGATGCGGTGTCTGTGTCTTTTGTACAGTCGCGGGTGTACGATTGGTATTATTCGCTGTGTTGCCGACTTGTACCCAACCGTCTGTGTAGAGAACGACCTCTTCCAACCTTCGAATATGTTGATCTAAATTATTGTTTACGTGTGTGAAGGCTTTCAGAAGGTCGGCTTTGAGAGTGTAGAGAGTAGAAAGAGTAGAACGAGCAGTAGCCATGTCACGAATGCGTTTTAATGTGAAAATTGGAGTAAATACAAGAAAACCCAGGTAAGAGCAACAAGAACCTAGCTTTATATTTTAAAAGTGTAAAATTGATGTGTATTCAATAAATTGAAAAGTAAGATTCATTATGAAAACGAGAAGGTATGCTACTCACAAAATCTATTGAACTTAAGAAATTTGGTAATGTGGCTACGTAGAATTTCGTCCACTTTAAGCTGCAACTATTTAATACAATCAGAAGATTATACTTTACCTTAATTAGATGAAAGATATTATCTGATGTGTCTTCGATGTATAGAATAAGATTTGAAACACAAATTCAAACTATTTGATACACCGTCGTCCTAACGTTCAAAACAACGGAATCGTCACTGGTCACAGAAAATACAATAAATCTTTCAGAAAATTAATTCGCACAGTGATTTAATATTGGAAAATAAACTGAGCTAATACTAAACTAATAGGTTTTTGACACTTATCAGCACCTCGTAAATCTGAAGTTCGTTGTGGTTTGAATGTCCGTTTAAAATTCGTAATGCTTGTTCCTCTTGGTTATAGGAAAAAAATCAGTTGAAATTATATTTTCAGCTAACCTGCAACAAGTAATGAAAGCACTTAAGACACACTAGGAACAGTCAAATCGCTGAAAATAGAACAAAATCACAAAATATCAAGAGCACCACCAGATGCGTCCATCTCGTAAGATGGCGTCAATCAGAGTCCTTCAATCAATCAATCCTTAAGTAATAAAATATTTGAAAACGGGGAAGGATGGAATGCAGAGTTCAGGGAAAACTGCAACAGTTTTGTGAATATTTGGAATATGTTTTGTATCGTGAAATACGATGATCCTTTCCCCGAGCGCGCGCTTGCTGGTGGAGCGCTGCGTGACCTTCTGTGGCGGTCTGCTACATTCAAAATATCCGTTAAAGATTAATCGCAAAAAAATCAAAATTACTCAAAGAAATCCTTACATAATATATGACAATATGTATATCATTGGATTCGTCTTTTTACGCTCTTCATGACAGACTGAAAAATATGTATATTTCCATTTGAAAAAACAAAGTTACCTCAAATATCTCGTAAAATAAAGTGATAAAATATGAATAAATACACTACCAATTAGCCCCATTTTCTCATGCACTTTCGTGAAAAGTGCATTGCAATATCTTTTACCGTTTTAAAGTTACAGGAGGTGCTAAAGTTACGTGACTCAGCCTGTGTGTGTGTGTGTGTGTGTGTGTATATATATATATATATATATATATATATATATATATTATATATATATATATATATATGATAAGATATATTAAATTTTGCACCGGAAGAGGAGAAGTGGCTCAGTGCACCATCTGAAGTCACTGCAGTGCCTCTGACAGAGAGGACCTAGATTCGAATCTCAGCAGTGGCAAGATTTTCGACTAGCTTGTCAACTAGGTCGAATTCAGTCGCTGTCTGGAGGAGAATTCTGAAGGCCGGGTGCTGTGATCGGTAGTTTTCCGTGATTTCTCCGATCAACACCAGGCGAATGCCGGAGGAGTTCCCTAACAAACGGGCCGCGAAGCGCGCTCGATCGTTTCCTCCTCCTCCTTGTCCTATCCTCAACCTTACACACACTACACTACGCACATGACGGGAGAGCGGTTGTGAGTTTAAAGTTTGTCCCGGGTGAGGCGGTAGCCCGCTGGTGGGAGATACCTTGTTGGGAGAAACTTCTCTAGCCGATGGTAGGTCGGCGCCGAATCTCACCATTCACCTGGGAAAGATTACCGCACTACATTTCGGGACTGATGACCTCAGTAGTTGACGCGCTCGGTATCAGTAACAACCAACCAACCATTAAATTTCATCCTCTCCTTGCGTCGTTGGGCCCATCGAGCTGCGTTCGCGCTTTGCGCCCAAACCTGTTTCCGCCGTCGCTGCCGGTCGCTTCGCGAGCGCAGGTCGCCGCGGCCAGAGAACGCAAGGAGCGGAACGGAGAGGCAATTCAGACACCCAAGGACGCCCGGCTACACCTTATGGACTTTTCCTGCCTTTTGTGTTGTTGGTGTTCTGCGTTTCAGCCCATAATGTCCCGTTTAATGATCTTGTGTGTGTATCTTCCAAGCACGAATGAACTACAGAACATAGATATGTTATTTTTGACTGAGTTAACGTTACAAAATGTAGCTTAAAATGCGATAGAACGGTGATACTCGTGAAAAGAGAAAATGTGATTCTGTCAACGTTTGAAATATCAATAAATAGGTGTTTTGTCACATTTAATGTTGTTAACTGAGAAAACAAAAAAGAATGGAAAAAATAAACACAGAGCGGCCAGCTGAAAAAAGCCAAGGCGCAAGTCCAAAGTGAGAAATTGGCTGGTGTAATACAGCTAAATATCTTTGAATGAACCAAATACGTTTATGATGAAGAAATACGTTTTTTAAAAAATCCTACCCTAATTATATTTACTTTTCACGTAACAGCTCAAACCAATTGATAGGAGAATATACGAAACAATGCCTGTGTAATTTTTCTTGTTAATGTTTGGTCAAAAACATCGGTATTTAATTAGTTCAAAATATTAAGGATTCCTTTTTTCCAATTTAGTAAACAGTTTGAGTGGGGGTAAGGCCATCGTCCCCCAAATTTTCTTTAACTATTTAATTATTTTTCTGAACACTGTCGTGGGATCAAAGTGTTTTTGTGCGGTTGTTTTTTTAGGGGGTGAGGCGAGAGAGTGCCGAGCGAGACACTAATTGGTGCTCGAGGTAGGGATGGGGAAGGGCGGAGCATGGCGTAGAAGGACGGGTAGAGCGGGACTGAGCGTTGCGGGTCGGAGCGCATTTATTCCTTTAAGTCTATGCACCTTCCGGTATCTACAGAGGCACCTCCTCGATGAACCTCATTACGAGAGTGGCGAGAGCTTAACTAAAATTACTTCCATTAACACTGTAGGTAAAGTTTCTTTCTCTGTCCAAGGGATGACTGGAGTACCTGAATCTCCGCGCAGCGCCTGGTTCCTTCAACTAGCGTAACTTAAGTTCCGGCGTATGCAAATTGTACCAAGAAGAAATTAAGAGTTAAATTCCTACGTTATATTGGTGACCAACCCAGAGAAGGGAATATGTAAGTTGGGGACGGGCTACTTCATCCCTTTCCAGATAAAAGTGGAAGGTGACACTATTTTCGAAGAACACTTTCATAGCCATTACTTTAAAACAACAACTCCCTTCCCAATTTTCCAGACTCAGGACTGGTCCATTTCTTTCTTAATTTGGTTTGGTTAAAGTTGGTTTTCATTCAAATGAATCATTCGATCACTGAATAAATTCTGTTATTTTGTTGTACTCGTACTAGACTTTTCAGAGCTGTCTGTATTATGCCTATGTCAATTACATAAAAGAATAAAGTTTTTATGGCTTGTATACTAGATGTATTTTACAAAGGAAATTCTGCTTATCTTGCCATTTTAATATTTTTCCCTTTTTCTCAGTTAATATTCTACAACGCTGAACATGAAACTAGGACACTTTTCAGTGTTTCCTTTTGTTTTCAGTTTGATATAGGACCGAGTCTGGAATATTTTCAATAAGGCTGAAAGAAAAACTGGCCAGCAGTGCGGCGCTGGACCCCTTAATTAGATGACAGTTTGAAGAGAAAAGATGAAGAGATTATTTGGTCCTCAATTTACATATAGAATTAGAGAGAAAGTTTGGCAAAATAAAGATATTATTTGGTCCCTAATTTACATATAGAATTAGAAAGAAAGTTTGGCGAGAAAAGATGAAGAGATTATCTGGTCCCCAATTTACATATAGAATTAGAAAGAAAGTTTGAAAATAAAGATATTATTTGGTCCCTAATTTACATATAGAATTAGAAAGAAAGTTTGGAGAAAAGATGAAGAGATTATTTGGTCCTCAATTTACATATAGAATTAGAAAAAGTTTGGCAAAATAAAGATATTATTTGGTCCTAATTTACATATAGAATTAGAAAGAAAGTTTGGCGAGAAAAGATGAAGAGATTATCTGGTCCCCAATTTACATATAGAATTAGAAAGAAAGTTTGGCGAGAAAAGATGAAGAGTGGTCCCTAATTTACATATAGAATTAGAAAGAAAGTTTGGCGAGAAAAGATGAAGAGATTATCTGGTCCCCAATTTACATATAGAATTAGAGAAAGTTTGGCAGAAAAGATGAAGAGATTATTTGGGTCCTCAATTTAACATATAAAATAAGAGAGAAAGTTTGGAAAAAAAAAGATATTATTTGGTCCCTTAATTTAAATATAAAATTAAAAAAAAAGTTTGGGCGAGAAAAGATAAAGAGATTATTTGGTTCTCAATTTACATATAGAATTAGAAGAAAGTTTGGCAAAATAAAGATATTATTTGGTCCCTAATTTACATATAGAATTAGAAAGAAAGTTTGGAGAAAAGATGAAGAGATTATTTGGTCCTCAATTTACATATAAATTAGAAGAAAGTTTGGCAAAATAAAGATATTATTTGGTCCCTAATTTACATATAGAATTAGAAAGAAAGTTTGGCGAGAAAAGATGAAGAGATTATCTGGTCCCCAATTTACATATAGAATTAGAAAGAAAGTTTGGCGAGAAAAGATGAAGAGATTTTATTTGGTCCCTAATTTACATATAAATTAGAAAGAAAGTTTGGCAGAAAAGATGAAGAGATTATCTGGTCTCCAATTTGCATATAGAATTAGAAAGAAAGTTTGGCGAGAAAAGATGAAGAGATTATTTGGTCCTCAATTTACATATAGAATTAGAGAGAAAGTTTGGCAAAATAAAGATATTATTTGGTCCCTAATTTACATATAGAATTAGAAAGAAAGTTTGGCGAGAAAAGATGAAGAGATTATCTGGTCCCCAATTTACATATAGAATTAGAAAGAAAGTTTGGCGAGAAAAGATGAAGAGATTATCTGGTCCCCAATTTACATATAGAATTAGAAAGAAAGTTTGGCGAGAAAAGATGAAGAGATTATCTGGTCCCCAATTTACATATAAATTAGAAAGAAAGTTTGGGAGAAAAGATGAAGAGATTATCTGGTCCCCAATTTGCATATAAATTAGAAAGAAAGTTTGGCGAGAAAAGATGAAGAGATTATCTGGTCCCCAATTTGCATATAGAATTAGAAAGAAAGTTTGGGAGAAAAGATGAAGAGATTATCTGGTCCCCAATTTGCATATAGAATTAGAAAGAAAGTTTGGAGAAAAGATGAAGAGATTACCTGGTCCCCAATTTGCATATAGAATTAGAAAGAAAGTTTGGCGAGAAAAGATGAAGAGATTATCTGGTCCCCAATTTACATATAGAATTAGAAAGAAAGTTTGGCGAGAAAAGATGAAGAGATTATCTGGTCCCCAATTTGCATATAGAATTAGAAAGAAAGTTTGGCGAAAAGATGAAGAGATTATCTGGTCCCCAATTTGCATATAGAATTAGAAAGAAAGTTTGGCGAGAAAAGATGAAGAGATTATGTGGGGCAGAGT
The DNA here is from genome assembly GCA_964035755.1 of Teleogryllus oceanicus. Lineage (NCBI taxonomy): Eukaryota > Metazoa > Arthropoda > Insecta > Orthoptera > Gryllidae > Teleogryllus > Teleogryllus oceanicus. The sequence continues at coordinate 131,804,297 of CAXIVR010000006.1, forward strand.
GCGAGGCGTGGGGGCGGCTGGTGCAGGCGGCGGAGGCGACGCTGCGCGGGGCTGCGCCGACGCCGGGCCGCGCCCTGTGCCACAGCGACCTGCCCGTGCTGCCCATCGTCGGCGGCGACGACGCGTTGCTCTTCGAGTTCCCGCACATGGTAAGCGCCCCCCACCACCCCGCTCAAGGAATAAAGGACTACAAGAGAATTAAAGTAAATTTCAGTAATTGTATTTGGTGTTTGATGTAAATATGATAATAGGATACAATAATTGATATTTCACTCAAGATATCACATTCTAAATACGTCCGAAGAAGGCGCAGAAGACTATTTTCATTTAAAATTATGCGCAATTATTTTTTTTAATTAATTTGAGTTTATAAAATGACCTCTCTCTTCCACAATTTCTATCTATTTATGCCATTTGTACCCGTCTATTCCTGTGTCTTCTGTTATATTTGTTACATACAGTTTTTATATAATTCCTTTCCTTATTGAAATTATTATGTTTATTTTTTGCTGTTAAAAAATAGTTTTCGATAGGAAGATACATGAGCTCACGTGTCAAGCAACACCGGTTTGAACAATTTTATGCATGGTCACAAATAATGACAAAAGTATTTTATAGCCACAATATTTATTGTTTTTTGTGGCAGCCTCAAATATATGGAGGCCACTAGAGCTCCGCCATACACACATTCGGCCACACACACACGCGCGCGCGCGCGCGCACACACACACACACACGTGATATCAATAACGTAGAAAAATCCTTAATGAACCCAATAATGAACTCGTATGGAACACATATATCAGAAAAAATCACAAAAGATGTTATTGGATTCTACTACAAGTAGGCTTATTTAAAGAAAATAGTTTTTGGAAAAAAGTTCCAATCAAGACTTTAACTATAGAAAAATTTTTATAAACGTTAGTCGATAAATCTGAGCGTGCTTGTTGAAGTTTAAGATAACGATTACTCGCTAGTGGTTTACCAGTACATCAACAAATTACAATCTTAATTACAATTTTCTTATTATCGTCATTATCATTTTTAAACCAATCTCCACTCCAACACGTCGTCTACTCATTCCACCAGTTGGCGTGGAAATAACAGTTACTAAAACATACTACATCATACAGTGATACCTCTTTTATTTGAAAATTTCACCAATGACAATTATGAATGTGATGTTTTGAGATAAGGGAATATTTGTCGCGCTGTGTAGCTGAAGCTTCTGAAATGAATGGTGTGAGTGTGTGTTATGCGCAGGCGGCCGTGGGCTTCGGCGAGGGCGATCGCAAGCGGTGGCTGTGCGGCGGATCACTCATCAGCGAGAGCTACGTGCTCACCGCCGCGCACTGCATCCAAGATAAGTCGACGCCCGACCACAGAGGAGTGTGAGTACCCAAACGCTCCCATCCTGCCAGCATCTTCGCGTACGTACTCAGAAAATACTACATTCTTGCAGAGCAAGAAGTAGGTGGTGTATTACACCCAAAGTAAAAAAAGAACATCACTCTGAACCAATTTACAAAATCAGGTTCGCAGAATGCATAATACAAAGATACATATTGAATAAACAAATGTTCATAAGATAACGCTTCAAACGTAGAATTGTACGAGTAGGGTGGCCTCGGACACCACCTTCTAGAGTTATAAAGCCTGCTCACTGTTTCGTGACGTCACCGTAGGTAGTCATGGAGAGCGTCGGTCATTCCTTGCTTACCTTTTCCACACCAGGAAACCCGTTTTCACTTTTGTATTAAAAATTATCAATTCATAATAAAAGTTATTTTAAGTACACTTTTTAATAAACATTGGTTTTCAATAAGTATATTATAACCTATTGTTACGTTTCTAGGTGGTGAATTAAAAGTCTCGTATTATTTTAACAAAAACGTTTATTTTGTTTCTTAACACAATCACTGAAAAACTTTTATTTATTTACCTACACTTTCTTCAGTTATTTACACTACACTTCTCTTGTTTATTTACACTCACTTCTCTTACACCTCGCACAGTCCTAAGCACTGGCCACAGTTCACTGCACTGATCACAGTTCGATGCACTGGTCACAGTTCACGTCACCGACCACAGTACGATGCACTGACCACGGTTCACGTCACAGCACACTCACTGCACTGCTATTCACCGCGACAGTTCAGCTTCCACTGAGGACTTTAGACTGACTCGCGGTCGCCGGCCGTCGCGTATTTATACTCGTCAAGACAATCCAGAACCTTCCGGACACCGCGCACTTTCTGGAGTAATCCACCGGCAGGTGATGCAACCCGTGTTCACAGGCAGCTCGTGGTAGCGCCGGCAAATGACATAACCAGCGATCACAGGCTTGGGGTGGCGCCGGTGGATGATGCAACATTCGTTACACTATTTATTGAGAATACAACTGATGAATTTACTGGAAAATATTCATTCTTCTGCAATTTGTTTGATAATCTATCATTTCCTTTTGACAAAACTTAACAAAAACTACAGCTTTCCAGCGTAAATGTTTGACTAAATCATTTACTGAATGACATTAACACAAGCATCATGAACTAATTATCTCTCAGATATTTGAAGATAGTGGGACAGCAAAAATTTCTTTCATTGGTGACTTTTGAAGCATTCCTTATTACAAAGAGTCATTGGGAGCAGTCACCCATTCTCATCTTACATTTTCTTCTGTGCATATTCCAGGAAACTAAATTGTCTTTCCTTTTTTAATACAATAGTGTATCAATGCATGATTAAAAACTTTGTTCTGAGCACATGGTTTTTATTAAACATATCTCTTTACAATACGATACATTAAATCAAATTATTTACAATATAATACACAACACCTATTTATTTACAATATAATACACATCTATTTATAATAGATCACTGAATTTATTGTAATGTATGTACTTTTCTCTGTAATTTCCATTTCCAGTCTTTCTCGCTTTTCGTAAGGGCCTTCCCGTCTGGAACACTCTTTGGTAAGGTGAGCTGGACAGTTAGGGAACACAGATGGTACAGCATCACTTCTTAACTTCGGTATATTCAGTCTCCATGACAGTTTCTCTCCTTTTTCATTATACACCTTCTCCCAAATAATGTCATTTTAATGGAAATAACAATAATAATAATAATAATAATAATAATAATAATAATAATAATAATAAGAAGAAGAAGAAGAAGAAGAAGAAGAAGATTGCATGAGAGGTAAACTAAAAAAATTGTACAGTGGTTAGTCTATAATATCAAATATGTACATAGAATTTAAGTTTCACTTTCAAACCAATTTTACCAAAGAACAAAAAAAAATCAATTTGAAATTAATTCATGCACAACTGAGACTTTTGTTTTCGTACTTCCCTAAGGTAATATGACATAAATTTGAAATTTTTTGTTTTAGTAACTTATTCATACAAGTTACAAGAAATATCTAAGATTGTTCGTGAGGTTATGAATTTTTTACGCATTACTTACAATTGAATATTATAACTTGTGCTACTATTCTAAGATTATTTAACTGAAATTTTAAGTTTTTACTATCACTATTCACTTAACAGTATACAGAAAATAGTTGCAAGTTCAGCATCATATTACAGGGAAGAATTGCAAGATCTAATTGCAAACAACTTGGTTTCGTGATAGAACATTAGGAATATTACTAAATAATGTCAAAATCCTTAGCAACTCACATACAATTTATGCTGTGAATAAATAATAAATATAATAAATGTAGGTTCTACATGTGCATATGAACCACAGCCTTACTACGAGGATTTGGAAGGAACAAAATCTTCTCTGCGAATAGCAGTCGTCCATTCTTCCGCAAAGCAGGATCTTTTGGAAAACCAAAAACATGTACTTTCGAGGCTTCATCGCAGTTTCCTCGACACCTCGGAACTACACATCTAAACGGCATATCAAACCGGCAGTATAATACAAGTATGAATTGCACCGAACACACGGACAACACCAGACGAATTCAACTGAAAACAACATGCGTGCGTCTAGGCCACCCATGCCTCATGACTACCTACGCCGCTATCTTAGTGACGTCACGTACTAGTGAGCAGGCTTTATAACTCTAGGAGGTGGTGCCTCGGGTCTAGAAATACTGTATGCTGTTTTTACACAGGATACTCCATAGTTTAACAAAAATTAGGGTATTCCTACACTACCTTTCTTTTTTATTTTCCGGAAAAAATCTTTCGTATGACACTGGTAATAATTTATAGAGAAAAATGTAAAAATGGAAAGAGGGAAGTTGTGAATAAAGAAAGAAGCTGTGTACGGGTTTCAAAACAAATCTAGACAAGTGTTGGAGGGAGAAGTCTGCTCTCGTGAGCCGTTCTTAAGGTCGAACCTGAATTGTTTATGTAGTTATTCGACTATTTTGCATCGATCATCATCGAAGAGATCGAAGTCGCCACCGGCACCCTCGAGTCGCCGGCAAAGTGCTACATAATCAATCAGCAGTGATAGCTCAAGGAAAGAACGGTTGCCATTGCAGTCTCTGACAAGGAGAGTCTAATATTCGAGTCCCGATGATGGCATTTTTTTCGACACTAGCTGTAAAACTAACACGAATTATGGCGCTGGAGGAGAATTATAATGGTCCGCTGCTCTGAATGATAAATTTCCGTTCTACTATGGTGGATGTCGAATGTCACATACATTTAAAATGTTTCTTTTTTACTGATACGTTATTGCTTGTTACTGACTTTGAAACGGAACTCTATGTCCACTGCATAATTTACCTGGATCGAAAGGATCATGGTTACCAAGGAAATATGAAAACAGTTGCAAGATGCTAGATGTTCTCTTATGAGAAGGAATTATAAAAGGAAGTTATGGGAGGGAAATATGAAAAGGCAAACCGAGTCAAGTTAACATTTAATTAATTAGTAAATAAGTAAATCTGAATCAATAAAATTAAGTAAAAAATAAAATTATGCATGTACCACGGGTAAAAATCGCTCGGTCTCTCGAGTATTTTGTCGCCGCTCAACCCTTATAACGCCCTGGGTGAATAAAAACGCTCTTATCATAAAAGACAGTTGCTGTTGAGTGCTTGTGGGCGCAGGGGTCCCGCGCGCTGGGTGCGGCTGGGCGACCTGGACCTGTCGACGCCGCTGGACGACGAGCGCGTGCAAGAGCGCGCGGTGGCCGAGCGGGTGGCGCACCCCGAGTACCGCGACAGCGTCAAGTACTTCGACGTGGGGCTGCTGCGGCTGGAGCGCGCGGTGGCCTTCGGCAGCGCCGTGCGGCCCGCCTGCTTGCACACGCGCGTTGACCCGCTGCCCGCGCGCGCCATCGCCACCGGTTGGGGGCGGCTCCAAGAGAGTAAGACACACACACGAGCACGCACACACTCACACACACCCACGCACGCACGAGAGAAAGTGCGTCCGAAGACGGTACTGACAGCAATGGATCAGTGGCATTCCCATTGCTCCAACTGATTTTACCTTAGAGTCAGTATTGCTGCTGTCTTTGCAACGTCTCTGAGGTCCCGGCGTACAAGACCCGATTTTTCTACATTTTTAGATTTATTATATTTCAAGATTACGTGGTTCAGTTTTTTTTCGTGGCCGATTCTTAGCAACCTCCGATATTGTCTACGTAGAGATGTCAAATTCAACTGTTATCTGGTGATTTCTAGCGGCAGGATACTGAGATCGGTAGTTTTCTGTAGTTTCTCCGATCAATATTAGGCGATTAGCAGTACCGTAACAAACGGGCCATGGGCCGCGCGATATTTATTTATTTTTCTTCCTTGTCCTATCCGCTCCACTTACACACACACATTTTTGTACACTGCCACACATGTCGGGAGAACTGTCGGGAGTTTAGTGCTGGGCTGGAGATTGACAACTGGAACAGATACCTTGAGGGTGGTTCCCATAAGCTCACTTGCAGGTCGGCGCCGTATCCCTCCGTCCAGAGGAGTAACAATCCTACCACCTCCCGTTATAAAAGCATGCAACACACTTAAGGGACTAATGACTATAGCAGTTGATGCAAGAAACAATCAATTAATTAACCATCAGTTTATTAAAACCTTGTAAAAAAGCTTAGTTTCTAACATTGCCTCCAGAACTAAAAAACATCAATTAATTTTTTATCAACTCGGAAGGAAATAGTATTTTATTGATTCTTTTTCCAATCGAAGTGTTACATAATCTGGAATTTCATCAGATTAATAAGGAAGACCAATGCTTTCCAAGCAAACTTTGAAGCTAGGTGAATGGAAAGAGCGAAATACAATGATGCCTTGAATATTGAACATATAACACAAAATTTCTAAATGTTGGTGCCCTCATTTAACGAAGCTCACGCCCGAGTTGCAGATGGACCCCTGTCGGACCGGCTGCTAAAAGTTGATCTCCCGCTGGTGCCCCAAGACGCGTGCCGCCGCATCTTCGAGCCCGTCGGCAATGAGGGCTACAGCTACGTGAGTATATATTGGCTAAAACCGCTCCAGCCAGGCGAGCACAGACCCCAGACGCCACGCAGCCCATGGCTAGATCCGCTCCTGCTCGTCGAGCTCTGACCGGAGAGGTGGCTCAGGGCATCAACTGGTGTCACTGTAGTGCCTCTGACCGGGAGGTCTTAGGTTCGAGTGCCTACGGTAGCAGACTTTTCGGCACTGGATAGATAGCTAGGTCGAGTTCTGTCACTGTTTGGAGGAGAATTTTAGAGATTACTCTGATCGACATTTTTCTGTGGTTTCTTCGATCAAAACCAGGCGAATGTCGGAGCAGTACCTAACAAACACGCCACGGACGATATTTCCTTCCCCTTCCTTGTCTTATCCTATCCCTTACTTACACACACACATTGTGCTATCACACATGCTGGGAGAGTGATCGGGTGCTTGGAGCTTGTCTCGGGGTGAAGCGTTTCCCCGCTAGTGGAAGATACCTGTTTGAGTAAACTCCATTAGCCGAGGGTCGAAACTCCATTAGTTCAGCGCCGAATCTCACTATCTAGTGGGAGATGATCGCCACCTGCCGCTTTAAAACATACTATATTAAGCTGACTGGTTAGTCGGCAGCGTATCTCACGTTCCAGCGGGGGAGAGTCATCGCCATCTCACTATAACACGCACTACATTCACGAGATTAATGACCAAAGTAGCTGACTCACCCGGAAACACAAACTACTTTTTTAGACAGTCACTAGTAAAAGCGGTTCTCTCAGGGCAAACGTAGCGTGCTAAAAGTTGAATATTTAGCGCTTGTGCTAAAAGTGAAATGATGCTCAAGTGTTCAGATAAATTTGTGAATGTAACATAGAAAAAAGTGCTTTCTTCTGACCGTATCAGCTACTACCGACGGTAATCCAACGAGATAGAATATTCATGTTCGTTGCCTGTATTGTAACATTAAGAGCTTTACGTACTTGAACTCAAGTGGTACTCAAATTCACGTGGTAAAAATGATTTTTTTGTATACCATCATTATAAACGACCCTTTTCGATACCCCGAATCGTGCATAATCCAGTATTTTATCGCACGCTACATGACGTCATCGCCATTATTAAACGCGACATGACGTCATCACACATTGAGCCAATAGTAGCGAGAGAATCGTGGGGAGGTAGAAGAAGACGGAACAGCCGACCACCGTTTTCTCACACGGATGTCAACAATGCCATCTTGAATTTGATTTCCAGAGGGCGTTGGATGTCAAGCACCCGAGACGTCAGAAGAAAGTTGTTACGCGAAATTAACTTGGATTCTCTTGTAAATTTATAATGTTGTTATACAAAAAAATAGCGTATGTAACTCGTTTATAATGTTGCTTTATTGCATTCGTACACATTTGAAAACTCGCTCCTAACGTCGCTCGTTTTCAAAACATGTACTCATGCAATAATGCTTAACATTATAAACTAATTGCATAAACTACTATTATTTTGCTCGTAGGATTGCCCAACCTTTCCTACTCGCAAAATAAAACTTCACTTTATCACAAGTAACGATTTGTGGCGAAGGTGTGCGGGACGGTGTTTGCTCAGGCGCTGCCGGCGGGCGTCGTGGGCGGCATGGTGTGCGCGGGCGGCGGGCGGGCGCGGGCGGCGCTGCGGGGCGCTCGGGCGGGCCCCCCTTCGGCAAGGGCTGCGCGCGCCCGGGCCTCCCCGGCGTGTACGCGCGCGTCGCCCACTTCGTGCCGTGGATCGAGAGCGTCGTGTGGCCGGAGGGTCGCCGCCTTGAACGACCCCGCCGCGGCGGCGGAGCCAGGTTCAGTCGTAAGGGGTCGTAGGACCTGCCCAAGACGACGATCGCACGGCGGTGCCGCAACCAGAGCCGGAGAGCGTTGTGGTCACCCACGACGATGACCTTCCGGCAGAAGTTGAGACACATCCTGAGCCAAAACCAGAGCCATCTTTCAGGAGAATCATGTGGTCTCAAGACGACGACCGCCTGGCGATGCCACAGTCCGAGCCGGAACAACTTTAAGAGAGCATTGTGAACAACCATCACGACGAACATCTGACAAGAGCTGAACCACAGCCCGAGTCATAACTAGAATGTCTTAGAACATCTAATGGATCCAGAATCCCATCACGGAGATTGCCCTGCGGAGTCACCTTCAGAGCCAGAGCCTCAGACGGAACCGTGAGGTGCGAGGCGAGGAGATTTGGTTCATTGAAAATGGGTCTCTAACATTTTAGCTCCTCAAAAATATGCTAACTTTTTATCATATTTTTATTTTCTTTGCTGGGACAATAAACAGCATTTTAGATCTCGGACCTTGGCGTGAGACAAAAAATTGTTGCATCCAAAAATACGCAATATTTGTATATTTTTTGTATTCAATAAGATAATAAAACTACATTTAAATAGAATTGTTATTAATGAAACCTTTATAATTGTGCCTGGAAACTTAAAAAAAAACAAGTTTATAAATTTTGTTTCTGATACAGAAATGAATTTCAGAAGACTTTCGAGTGCTCAGAAGGGGAAATGTTTCACATAGTAAATTATATCAATGGCTCAAATTCGAAATCGTCTGGCTCAAATTCGAAATCGAAATCGATGACTCAAATTCGAAATCGAGGGTCTGATAACAATACGCACACTTCCTCAATATTCCCAACCCGTACCGCTCTCCGCAATCACATGCAAACTACACCTGCTCATATCATGAGGAAATTTGCTGCCCGCTTGTTTTGCTCCCGCATTGTTCCAACAGCTACTGATTGCAAGAGTATCAAATCGCGACCGCAAAGAATCCACACACGGACTGTTAATTCCACAGCGGGGTTACTTGGCGTGGCTGGGCGGGGCAGGAAAAGTCGATGGCAAGAGGATGCGGGTGCGTACAAGAAAATGAAGGGAGCCTTTTTCTACTAGTTCATTGAACTGCTTTTCTTCCTACTTGTTGTTTGCATTGTCTTCGCTCTAACTCCAATATATAATTTATCGCACTACTTTTAAGAAGGACTAATAATATTTCTAATCCATCCAGAGGACACATACGGTAAGTAAGACGTACTTAGACCAACGTGTTCATTACGGTGGATAGCATGAAAGATGCCGAATCTCAAATGAATTGAGGAAGCTTACTATGCAAGACAGAAACATTAGGTGAATATGTCTGCTCTTGGAGAAGTTACAAAATGTTCAAATAGTAGAAAGAGATAAAATGTGGCAAACTTACTTCATTTACAATATAAAAATTAAATCATCTTGACTACTGAGTCATAGAGTTTTAGAATCATAGAATCATAAAGTCATAGAGTTTTAATATGAAATGATGTAGTCCTTGTAGTGTACTTGGTCTACGATGTATCAAATAAAATATTGTGACGGGGAAAATTGTCTAAAATGAACCGACATTTTTATTTTTCAATGCCGTACAATGAATAAAGATTCAATTATTGAAACACCTCACATTCTACAGAGAAAGATAACCCCCATCTCCTGGCAATCCTTTAAACCGGAGGTTAATATACTGATTGCACAGATTCCTAAATCCTTAATTTCTCCAAAAATTGTTTCATCCCGTCTGAATTCTCTTTATGAAGACTACCATGACTTAGAAAAAATATATACGGATGGACCAAAATATGAAAACAAAGAGAGTTGTGCAATTGTTTCCACAACCTTTCATAATACCTTCAAGTTCAGGTTCACAGAATGTTTTTCTAGCTCCTCTTGCGAAGCTTGGCCCAATCTGAAAGCCTTTGAATTAGTTTCCCAAAATAGAGAAAACCGCAAAATAGTGATTCATTCAGATTCTATGGCTACCTTGAATGTAATTGCCAAAAGATTATCTAAAAATCCTATAATCCAAAGAATACAAGAACTTTCATCTACCCAAATAAACAACGGAAACTTCATCTCTATTGTTTGGGTTCCAGCACATAAAGGCACGTAAAGTAGGTAATGAAAAATCAGATAAAGCGGCTAAAGAAGCAACTTCATTACTAACAACGGACAACAGTGTGAAGGGAGTTCTCTAATATCAAAGAATACCTTAACTACAAGTCCAAATTACCAGACTACGTATTGGCCACCATAATCTCTCCCACATGCACCTACAAAAAAAACTGACCCATTACTCTCTCCTAAATGTGGAACTCAAGTATTTATTATCCGAATAAAAGAAGAATGTGGTTGATAGTTCCCGGTAACATGGTGATGTCAGCTCCGTAACCTAGACAACAGCGAATCAGAAGTATCGCCATTTGCCCGATGTCACGTTTGAACTGCGAAATGAATCGCGTATCCGGATGCTGCAGTTTATCGGCTGATCGTCGACGTGTGTTGAGCTTACAGTGTCTAAGTGTATTGTGAGAGCAGGAATTCAGAGAAGCGTGTTCTGTTAGATTTGTTGTTATAGTTGTATTTTTTCCTTGTTATTGGTGTTTTGTTATTTTTTGTTTCGTTTTGTTAGTGCTGTCATTAATTTGACATGTCAGAAGTAAGTTACAAACGCGACCGAGGCCGGCCGAGGATTCATTCCGTAAAGGAAAAAAGAAAATTCGGCCGGGGAGTTCCTCTGAAAGGCCAGGCTCGCGAATATTGTGTAAATGTTCGCGACTATTTTGAAAAGGAGAAAAACAATGGTGGGCCCTTATTACCTGTTTCAAAGGTAGTAGAGCGCACAGCTGATGCTCTCAAGATTCATGAGAACACAGTCATTAACATTGGTCAACAGAAGCAGGATGCGGAAGAAACTGGCCCTTCTCATCTGGAGACGCCAGGTAAGAAGAAAATCGTTGAAAGGCGAGTCACAAACCTGGAAACTTTTCAGAAGGATGCTGTGCGGAGGCATATTTACGCCTATTATTCAAGGAAAGAGTATCCAACCTTGCAAAACCTATCTGTTTCATTACGAGATGCAGAATTGTTTAGTGGTAGTATAGCTCCGCTCCGCAAAGTTGTGCACGAGCTAAAATTTAAATACAAAATGTTTAACAAACGCAAGGTGCTTATGGAAAGTAATGACATTGGGGCGTGGCGCTCGCGTTTCTTGGGAGACTTTTGTGCCCAAGATTTTGATGAAATTGTGTGGCTGGATGAAACCTGGGTGAATGCTGGCCATACTATTAGTACAGCGTGGACAGATGATTCAGTAGCTCGCACTGCCACTACACCAACCGGAAAGGGAGGACGAGTTATTATTGTTCATGCTGGCACAGCCCATGGTTTTATTGAAAACGGTCTTCTGATATGCCGTTCTCGAAAAACAGGGGATTATTATGAGGAGATGGATAGTGAGCGTTTCCGGAAATGGTTTGAAGATAACCTACTCAAGAACTTGCATAAGCCATCCCTCATCGTCATGGATAATGCTCCTTATCATTCTGTTGTAATGGACAGGGCGCCGACTACTGCTTCCAGGAAGCAAGATATAATTGAGTGGTTGTCACGTCACGGTGTGCAAACTGAAAAGTGGAAAACTAAAGCGGAATTACTTGAAGATGTTGCAAGAATCAAACCCCAATTTCCCAAATAGATAATTGATGAACTTGCTAAGGCAGACGGCCACAGAGTACTTCGTTTGCCGCCTTATCATTGGAACTTCAATGCCATTGAGTTAATATGGGCACAAATGAAAGGTTACGTGGCAAGGAATAATAAAACCTTCACAGTGAGCGAAGTGGAAAATCTTTTCCGGGAGGCTGTGCAAGGAACCACTCGCGAACAGTGGCAAAAAGTTGTAGCGTGCTCGAAAACGGTGATAATCGAAGCGTGGAAAAACGAATGTGGCATTGAAACGAATGTGGAAGAATTAATAATCTCCCTCGGTGCATCGGATAGCAGTGAAAGCAGTAGTTCTGAAGAGAGTGAGTGCTGACAGTGCGTCAGATATTAGTGGAGTGTTTCCCTTATAAAGGAATAATTTAAAAATGTTTGTGGTTTTAAAATGCAGTGACCACAAGTAAATATTTACGAAGTGTGACAAACTATCGTTCATCAGTGCAGTTTGGGAGTAATTGGCGAAGGATGAGAAAATGTAAGTTCCTTATTTAATTTCTTTCTTTTACGTGTTACGATTTCTCTCAGCTGTTCGTCTTATTGTTCAAAGCACGTGGTAGAGCGCGCCGCCCCCCTCCACACCGAACTGTCAACCACATTCTTCTTTTATTCGGAGATTACACCCATATTATTCTGAAGTGCCCTGAACTAGCCCAAATAATACAGTCTTGAAACTTAAAATATTCTTTATTTAACTCCTTCTCCTCTCCAGAAGAATGTATAAAAGTCTTTCAACTTTTAAAAATCTCAAAAATTGATATCTTAATATAAAGACCATCCTTTATCTGAGCCATTCCACGTCAAATCGCACAAGAGTTGACACGACTTTGTTTAAAATGTACGACAATTTTTTTCTTAAATGTGGACATATTTTTTTTATTTTCCTGAAATTTGATTATTTGAGTAGTTATGCCAATATTAAATTTTGGAATTTACGCGTACTTCATAAAATATGATCAATTAATTCATATAAAAATTCCTGATTTATTTCATTAAATACTTTGAAATGTGTATTTTATTCTTTTGTAAGTACATTTTTCATTACATATATGTAATTTTTTCAAAAAAATTAAAATGTCTACATAAAATCGACGAGATAAAAAATATAGGCGTATTCCTCGTTCAATTTTCTACAAACTACACTAAGAAAATAAATGGGAACTCCAAACACACAGTTCTAAAAAAATCAAATTTAAGTACACTACTGGAAACATAAATTAATCGGGGTCGACTGTGGCTACGTTCAGCTTTTGCACGGCTTGGACAGGCATTGTCATGACAAAACGTCGCAGGCGGAGCCTCACAAACCATCGTAGCCCATCTCAAAGCAGGGGGGAGTGCCCTAACAAAATTACGTCGTAGAAAATGGCGGGCACCGCTAGTTCAGATGTGGAAGTATTTTCAAATAAAAAATACATGGAAGAAACATTTGTATGAACATGAAAGTAAATTAATTTTATTTATTTATTTATTTAACGTCAAAAAAACAGTTAAAAACTGCGTATGGCGGATATAATTTTTTTGAAAAATTACATTGATATCAGATAAAATAATACTAATTTTAGAACAATTATTTACTTATACCCATTTTAATTCCAATATTATTGTCCATACACAATTTATGAACTTTATCAAATGTCCAGTTTACTACAGATTTTTTTGATAAGAAAAACGATTATAATTGCATTGGACGGTAACTTTCCACCAATGAGGGGTTCTTATTTGGTTTGGGAATCGGTATGATGACCCCGTGCTTAAATGTTAGAGGAAAATATCCGATTCTGAGACAAGAATTATAAATGTTTGTGATGAAGACCAGTACAGAGGGAGGAAAGTGTTTGACTATTATATTACTTATTCTATCGTATCCAAGAGATTTTTTAATTGGCAGTTTGGCTATGATATTTTTTATTTCTTTGGGTGATATTAATTTAATTCTTGGGTTTGGTCCGTAAGTGGGAGTAATAAATGCATAATTAATTAATTGATGAGATGGATGGTATTGCGTGATGTTGTTAGGAAAAGAGGACTAAAAATATTTGGCGAAATTTTCTACCTTTTGGAAGGGAGTGTATGCACTTGTTGCTAATTTAATTGGAGGAATTATAATTTTTTCCTGAGTATCTTTTTTGTGAATTTCCAAGTTGTGTTGTTTTGAGTACTGAGAGACTGGATAAGTTCATGATATTGCTTATTTTTATGATTTATTAATGCTTATTTCAAGATATTCCCGATAATGTTTAGTTCGTGTTTGACACTATTACTTTTGAGCGGATCCATAATCTTCTGGTTTGATTTTCAATGTTTATGGTTTTCGATATTTCCGGGGAGAGGTTGGTGTAATTTTTTTTCCTATCATTTTTTTGAATTCCGAATTTTGGGTTCCTTTGGATGATAGAATTTAAAATGATACTGATTGATCAATCTGGAGAGCGGTTTGTTGTATTTTTATTTTGGGGATTTCTGAATTTAATTCTGATTTAAACTTAGTCCAATCCATCTTACAAATTTTTGAATTGGGGAAAGGAGCATGAGGGGGAGGAATTTGGTGGGAGGTTACGAGTATGGGAATGTGATCTGAATCTAACTCAAATATTGTGGAAGCGTTAAATTTATGGGACGAGTTGGTTATTCCAATGTCTAATATGTCGGGATTCCTCGAGTTATCATGGGGGTAATACGTAGGTTACGGTGTTGTTATTATTTTCAGTGTGGAGTTATTTATAAAATGTGCCAGTTTTGTTCCGTCCCGGTTATTGTTTTTACAACCCCATGACGTATGTTTTGCATTCAAGTCTCCGAGCATTAGAACATTATTACCTGTTTGAAAGAGATTTTTGATGCTATTCATGTTTAATTTATGATCGGGAGGTTTATAAATGGTTATAATTGTCCTACATGTTTGTAATATCTCAGCATTAATTGCAATTATTTCTATTTCATTGTTGATAGGAGTTAGGTTATGATATGATGTTTTTTTATGTTAGATTTGATTGCAATTAAGTTTCCTCCTCCTTTATTATGTGATCTATCTTTTCTATATATAATAAAGTCTGGACAGTAGAACTTATTGCTGGTTTTAAATGCGTTTCCGTAACACAAGCCACGTCAACATTATAGGTATGGAGAAATTGCGTAAATTCTATTTTTTTATTAGAAATACTATAAGAATTCATGAAGGTTATTCCATTTAATCTATTTACTGCCATTGCTATTGTTATTAATTAGGAGTGAAGATATGGAATTTTGGATTGAGTTGATTATGGTAGGAATTAAGGAATTTATGAAATTGATTATACTGGATGTGACTGCTTCGATGATGCTATTTAGAAAGGAACTATTTTGTTGGGTTCCATTTTGGGTGCTTTTGGGATGTCTATGATTGGATCCAGCGGAAGTAGGGTTTGCGCGGGCGGAAGAGTTGGAGTGTGTGAAGTTACGTAGTTGTTGTGATACTGGTAGGGAGGGGAACTCGGTAGTCCAAATTTTGGAGTCAGGAAGGTCATTTAAGGGGACACCTCTAGTGAGTAGATCTGCAGGATTAGAGTTGGTGCTGACGTGTTTCCACGTGTGGCCAGCAGTAATCTCATTAATAACTTGCGCTCTATTGCACACAAAGATATTGCCTTTAAGAGGCGGGGATCTTATCCAGTCTAAAACTACTCTGGAGTCGGTCCAATACACAAGCTTAAAAATTAACAATTTTGAGGAGAGATCCTCCTTCCCTCTGTTCATTAGTCTAGTTAACAGAACTGCTGCACACAATTCTAAACGAGGTATGGTTAAAGTGGTGTCCTCGGTTTTTATTTTTCTTGATTTCATGTGAGAAGGAACTACTCTAGTTTTAGCACACAGAAGTCTAACAACACTGTGGTCTTCAATTGAAGTAATTTTTACATAAATTGCAGCACCATAAGCAGTGAGGCTGCTGTCTGAGAAGCCATGAAGCTCAATTTCTGCGTTAGCAAAGGGTACAACACAGCGAGGGAAACTAACTTTAGTTAAATAAGGCAACGAGTCAAATATTTGCTGCCATTGATTTGACAATTCAATGGGAATGGGGTCATCCCACTTTAAGGGGTACTCCCATAAAATGGGCAAATTGTAAAAATCAATTAATTTTTGGAGTGACGTGGCACAGTCAGGATTCAATTTGGGGGGGTCTAATATTGAATTTAAATGTTGAGATACAATTATTCTTGGATGATCAAAACGATTCTTTAACATTTGCCAAGCAACAGAGAAATTAGTGTCAGACACTTCAAGATTATGTAAAATTCCTTTGGCATCATATTTTAAACAACCCATCAAGTAACAAAACTTACTAGAATCTGTCATGTGTTGGGCATTAATAACAGCATTTTGAAAGATGTCCCTAAACTTGGGCCATTGGGCATATCACCAGAGAATACTGGAAGTTTTATCTCTGGTAATTTACATGGGAAAGAATTTGCACTAAAGGTTTCTGATGCACATGATGGAGCTGGAGAAGCTGGGCGAGATTCAGGAACTAAATTCGCATGTTGCAGTATGGCACACTTTGCCTTTGCACTGACTTTATCGTATTACTATTAAATACGTATATCGTATACTTTATCGTATTACTACTAAATATTTCCTCAGAAGAAATAAATAATTCAGATTCAACTTCTAATGCGTCTACAAGGTTCTCTGCCTTGTCACGTAACTTATCTATCAGATTTGATTAACAGCTCTTGATATGATGCACCATCTGGATCGCTAAACTCATCAATGAATAATTCGAGTGCGTTAATTGCATTACTTAATTGGTGAGCTGCGTTTTCATCATCCTTTCTCAAGGTTGGTGGGCCATGTTAATTAACTAAGTAGGTCACCACGCAGAAGCAGAAAAAACAGCAAAAACACAAACACTGGCACAATGATATAAAGCGAATTAAATGAAAAAACAGAATGATTCTGTATAGAATGAGATCACTTCCCTGAGCATGCAACACATTTCAGGACAGAATCAGCTGTCTGGCAGTTGTTTACATGTGGCGAACAGCTGATAGCTGTGGCACACAAACACATTTATCAATAGCACTGATCAAAACAAATGATGATTGGATTGCCATCAAATTGCTGTGGCAAATTAATTTTCATTAGCACACATTGCATTCAAATTTTGTTGCTTGCAAGTAAATAATAGTTAAAAAATCCTAATAGCTACCTTATTAACGTAAAACAAATATTGAATAACTAATACTAATGACACAATAAACAGACAGCAGGCAACAAAACGAATTTCATGCATGCTAACAAATGACACAATAGCAGTTATGCACTTTACACAAATAGAACACACACACAAGCACTAAATTCACTTGAGATTTCAAGATAATAATTGCAGTGTAAGCAATTGGAAATGAATTGATTGCCTAATTTCACTGAATGAAATTGTATTAGACAATTTCAATTAATATGTTTGTTTTTTCTTCAGCAGTGAGCACAATTACATTAAAAAAAAAAATGATTTAAACAAACACAATAATGGATGAAGTTAAAATTTTGAAAATTGAAATAACTCGCAGTGATTTGAATAAATTTGATAATAGTGGATAGATTAATATCTTTATGTCCACTTAAGTTTTAAGCAATATTATTTCGTTGCACAGATTAACACTTTACACACATACAAATTTTGATTTAAACAGCGACAAAATATTTGGCTGGGATTATGCCCACTTCAAACCCACACTGATTGAGGCACTTTAGCGCTGATAGCAAATTTTCACCACACAACTTGTGAATGGAAATGAACACTGCTTTTGAAAAAACACAGATTTCACACGATCTTCTTAAAGATGTGAAACAGTCGACGCAGAGCAAATTCGATGCGAAGACACCTTCGGCTGAAGAACGCAAGTTCACAAAAGATGATTTTCCGGAGCTCGCTGATCCAGCATCCGGTGCACGTAAGAAAATGAACGGTAATTTCCACAGGTCACTGGTTCGATATCCGGAGCTCGAAGGACCATGGACGGGGCGGTTGTCTGTGCTTACAGTGGACTGTATTATATTGGTTGTTGAACGTTGGTAGGCAATCCACTCAGTCCCTTTCGACGCTCGTTAGGAATTTTGTAATGATGTGGGTTATCATGGAAACACAATTCTCACCTTGCAGAATGATGTTTAATAGTTTTGAGTTGAGTTGAGTTGAGTTTAATAGCTTTGAGTTGTCACAATTGTTCTTCACAATTAAAATACACTAAGTTACTGTTCTCAATGTGAGAATATAGGAACCTTCCATCTTGGATCACGAAGTGCGAGACATATGCTCGCCTGGCAACTTACTTGCAACTTCGTGTGAAATACATTGATTAGTTCAATTCATACACAATGCTGAACTACAACAAATTGAAACAATGTGGCTTTTCACTTGGCCACAACATAAGCACAGAATGTTACTTTCTGTATAAGAATTTACGTGATCTTTTAACACGGAGCCCGAGACATGCTTCTCGCGAGGCTGCATCTCAGCGACTGATTTCTTTTCGGTTGCGGGTACGCGAAGAGGGGATATGAACTGATTTGAACTGGCCAATTAGCGACTGCTTTTCCAGCGGTTGCAGTATGGGTGAATTTAAACAGTCCAATTGGCAACTGCTGGAATTTTGAAATGTTCTGGAAGGCTTTAGAAGGTTCGGGTGGCCGAGGCGTGAATTATCCGCATGGAAAGTTCCATAAGCCGAGCGGCACCACCGCGCCGCGCTTCCGGTGTTACCGCCCAGGGCGTAGGAAGTGTTTTATTTATACCTCCCTTTTCTGCTTTTGCGTGTGGGCCTTCGGGCCCACTGGGACGGGAGCAAATTCTGAAGAAGAGGATAACCATGATCTGATCCTGAAGAGCCGTCATCGAGAAGTTTGAGAGAAAATCCACTTCAGTAGATTATGACGTGCCTTGTACTGCAAGTAATTATTTTAGATATATTTTATTTTGGATCTAGTTTGAATGCTTTATAATGTAGGACTTGCTGATGGTTTCGAATGTTGCCTACAATAAATAAAATAAAAATGAGAGGGCGGACTTTTCCTCTCGCGCAATGCGCGCACTTCGCGGAATGCGGCGATGAGGCGAGCTGCTCGGAGCGTGCGTATGGAGCTGGATGGCGGGATTCGGCGCCGAACTACCGTTGGCGAGCAGGGTTTTCATCAACTAGGTATCTCCAAGCAGGACGCCGCCCCAGCCCGGACAAGCTTTATGCTCTCGACTGGTCTCCTGGCAAGTGTAGTGCTTGTAAGTGTGTGTAAGTAAAATGTGAGATAACATTATAAATATTATCCAGACCGCGCATTGCCTACATATTGTCACACTTTAACAGTGCATTCTGATAATCCGACCATCTTCGTTTTCATGCTAGAGATATCCATCTAAATTATTGCAATGCAAAAATGTGCAGCAATTACCATATGATCTGCATATTGGAAGTTGGCCAAAACAACTTGGCTCATACGCTGGTTCATTGGTAACCAGTTGGCAATACTAAAACCTCTGCTACACTAGTCCAACTCCAAAATGTTTGCATGGATGCAGACATGCCCTCAGGAAGAGATGAATGTTTCTTTCGATTCAAAAAAGTATTGAGAGTCCGTACAATATTTATATTTTCAAGTAGAGAACACAAATGCCTTCCGCTTGCCCTCCATTTTTAAGAAATTGTATTATTTAATCATCTGACAATATTATTTTGTTACTCTATTATTGTGTTATGGAGAGACCTACTCTTTATCCTTCTCCTTTATTCCTACTGAACTGTATTTTGTAGTTTTGTTTTTGTCCTTCAGACCGAAAACATTATATGAAATAAATTGTATAATTTGTTACTAGATATTACAGAAAGGTCCAACGTACGTGCTTGAGTCTCTTGCAGAACGGTTTAAAAATGAGAATGGAATGTGGCAATTGTCAAACTATGAGCACTACTACTTTCGTTCGATAAGAGTTTAATTTTAATTGGTGCCTAATGATGATACACAAGCAGATGGAAACATAATAACCACTTTGTATTCATGGTAACTACTGTGAACTCTAATAAATATTTTACAAGTTTAAGCTGTACATTACGTTCCACCTGTAGTTTCTTCAAATAGTATTATAATTTTCTGGTGATACATATTTACATTTGAGGAAAAATGAAACAGACAATTTTTTTAAATGACTCCCTTTTATGTTATCGGGAGCTTTACTAATAATCGAACTGACGCTTTGAAATTTATCTCTTCTATTCGGGTTCCATGACGTACGCAACCATGAGAGATTATTCCTTCATTTCTGGTGCCTATAATATGCCCCGAAAAAGATCATTGCAACAGTACAGAGAACACAGGACAATTCCTCCACCGAGAGGTAAATTTATTCTTTCAGCTATCGTGAACCTTACAAAACAGTTAAAATTTTAGCCGGAGTTATTTATAAATTTAAAAGGAAAAAATAAAAAAATAAACGAAAGAAGAAAAGTATCACTGAAACACTGACTTATTTTATACATTAGTTATTAGAATTACACATACATTATAATTAGAAAATTCATATCGGCTTTAAATAAAACAAAAAAAACTTGGTATCGTGTGATTTTAGCATTTTTATCAATTAAATCACGTAATCTTGACGAAAAAGACTTCGAGTGCTTCGGAAATGAGAATCTTATAGCGTTTTCCATTCGTCGCACTAGTGCGCACTCAGGGCAGCTTTCGTGTTCCATTCGACTGCTAGGGTGCACCAGTGCAAAGAACTGCGTGTTCCATTCGCACATCGGCACGGACCCGGGGCGCCCTAAACTGCACTGACGATCGCGTCAATGCAGTCCAGTGCACCGGGTCATTGTGAGGTTAGGTGCGGAATTTATCCATGTTCATATAGATTCGTGGTGAAATTATGAAGACAATTGAGGATCTTCTGTCACGCAGGGATACTTCGAATGATGGAGTATATTATGTTTTGCAAGAAATGTCTTAAAATAATGTTTGTGATTTACACGAAGTTTGGAAAATCAGATTGTGTTCTCCGAAAATTTAACCTTGAATAACTTCAGGTTAACAAATTCAGTGCTATTTAGAAACTAAAGTGTTTTAGGTACGACTCAATTTCGAAACGCTAATAAAGTGAAAATAAAAATAGTGACCCTTACAAAATCATTCAAATATATATACCAAGAAATGTTTCTCGCACGCCCATGCATATACCAGCGGAAATGTTCATGTTAATATTTTTGTTTTACGTAATCAAACAATTCTACAGAAGCCTTTCGGTTCAACATCTTGTGAATTACATCGATCACTGGCAAATCTCGGAAAATGAAATTATGACTCATACGCATTTGAAGTTTACGTAGTTTTTAAATAAAGAAATCACACGTTAATAGTTTATGAATTAAGAAGTAAGAATTACCAAAAGACTGCATAAAAATTATAACGACGATCATAATTCAAAATTATTATTTTTCGAGTTCCATCAGTGTGACTGGCCAAGAACAGCTGTGTATAATTTCACTGCGTAGCGCACAAGAACTGACTCAGATCCGGAATCCGTTTCATTCGTTGTTGCCCTTCACGCGTGTGGGGCAGCACTGTTGCGGAGCGATGACGTTTTTGTCCTGCACTAGGGTGGGTTTCAGTGCAACGAATGGAAAACGCTATTAAAGGTACTCAATAATTATCAAGCGAAACAAAATTTGATTATTGCATCTTTTGACCGAGAGAGAGCTCGGATGTTAGGCAAAATTAATTTTTACTTTCTCATATATGGAGTAATATACATAGTATAGTGAAAGTTATGTAATGCTGCGCGAAAAAACAGCGGATTTTCGTCGGAAAAAAATTCATTGCCGGGCTCTGGTAGCGAAAAAGTGTATATAACCTGTTGCTAAATTAAGAGAAAAAAATCATCTAACACGTTCTGTAGCCAGAATTCCTGCTTTGTCGGTGATTGATGCCGAAAAACCAATTGTAAGCAAAATATCCGTCCGTCTGTGAACACTGCTAGCGCCTAAACCATGTGAACAATCTTTTCCAAAATAGAAGAAACCCCTGTCGATCTGGCTCTAGTTGAAGCTTTAAGATTTTAAAAAACGTTCTTTAATATTTGGGGGTACTTTACATGAAGCCCCCCTGACATTTTCTAAATTTTCTCAAAAACGGCTCCATATTTTTTCTATAAATTTCGTGTAAGAATAGAGTAAAATAGTTTTATAAATGTGGCATAGGTCCGATTTTCACGGTTAACTCTGAAGTTTCGAAAATTGCAAAAGTTTGAATTTTTCCGGCGTCTTCATACAACCATACAATTGAAAATAGAGAGTTTTCCTTCAAAAGAAATTTGTTGTCAATAGTTATAACATAAAAGTCATGTACATTTTTTAGAAACTTTTAGTAGTTTTTGAGCTATAGTGCGTGAAATATTTGCAATTTAAAAAAAATACAAGAACAAGATTTTCTCAAGACATTTTTTCTTTAAATTTTTGGTAGTGTTTATGTACCCTATCCGATGACATAAACACCATATAGCTCTATTCTTTCGTTTTTTTCAAAAATTACAAAAATGTATTTTTCTTGGTCTGTCTCTCACATCGGTAATATTTGCATTAGAGGTGATTTCTTCACCTTAATGTATTTATGAGTAAATTCGCTTTAAATAATGTCAACTAAAGTTTCTCGAAAACACAACAGTTTTCGATAAAAATAAGCTGAAAATTCCAAATTTTCAGAAACACAAACTCCAATTTCTCAAATTGTTCTAATCGACAGGGCTAATTGCAGTGTTTAATATAACGTAAAGTTCACTTTGGTGAACTCTTTTGTTTTTCAAAAATTACACAAATGTAATTTTTTGACATGTCTCTCAAGCACATTTCCATCAATTTGTAGACATGATTGCCTTTTTGAGTGGAAGTGC
Source organism: Teleogryllus oceanicus (assembly GCA_964035755.1). Taxonomy (NCBI): domain Eukaryota; kingdom Metazoa; phylum Arthropoda; class Insecta; order Orthoptera; family Gryllidae; genus Teleogryllus; species Teleogryllus oceanicus. The sequence goes on from CAXIVR010000006.1 coordinate 131,827,199, forward strand.
TTCAAATGACTTCCAATGAAGATTTCTGAAAACTCAGTATATTCCTGTCGAAAAAGCTTCAAATTTCGCACTTACAGCAATGCTTAATCACCATTTTCTTGAAAACGGCTTCAAATGTTTCAATGAAAACTTCTATTTAAGACAAGGGTTTACTCTTTTTTAATATCCTTGAAGGTATAAATTCGGTTGTACGGAAAGCAAAAAGTTGAGAAAATGTCAAAAGAAGTACTTCGGGCGACGATAGATGGCAGCTGATCAGACATTGGGAGCAAGACCTTAAAGCTAACTACACCAAGGAAATTAGAAAAATGTTCTATGAGAAAGTCTGTACCATTCTGTAGCACCTCTAGTTATTGTTGTTATGATTATTATTGTTTATTATGATTATTATTGTTGTTACGATTACAATAGGAATCAATTGCACTTCTGAAATTGTTTAAGAAGATATTCATGTTGGCTTTTTGCTTATTTTAGCATCTGAAGGCTATTTTTAATGTTTTGCCTGATTTTGGCTTGATTCTTCCTTTTTAGTCATACTTTTCCTGACAGTATTCTCGATCTAGCTGGAAACATCTCCAAGCGTGGACAACAATAAGGCCCTTTTTGACAACGAAGACACGATATCAGTTAACAAGTGAGGAACCTGGAATACAGGGCCAAGAAGTGTTAAAAAATCTAAATAAGAAAGGAAGATTTTACCCTTCAAGAATGTTTTATATCTTTCATTGAAACAATCAGCCTTCGACTCCTCTCGAGGAATCTCATCCTATGGCCTCTGATTCCTTTAGACGACAGAACTCTCTCTACATGATATGCGATGTCTCTAGCTGCTGGCTACTATTTACAAGGGCGAAGAACGAAAGCAATAATTGCGTTTTCATTGACGTCATTTCAAGATTCAAAGAGTGTCCAAAATATTATTTTGTAGTGTCAGCTTCAAATCACAGAATGAAGAAAGAGTCATCATACGCAAATTCATTGTGCCGCTAAGAATAATTTCTAGTTATGAAATTGAAAAATTATCTTTCTGAGAGTGGAGGTATAAAAATATTCTTGTCGTGTGCATTATAAAGAAAATTTCCTTCCATGTACAGGTGTAAATTTTAAAATTAAAATAAAATTTTGAATAATTTTAATTATTAATTGTATAAAATAATTCCTTTTAAATTGTGATTTTTCATTATTGCCATGCCCGTTTCGACCCTTATATTAGCCAGAATAAATGTCTTTCAGTATCCCTTTGTTTGTGAAATAAATACCTGAACTTCTAGGCACTATTTATACCTTCCACCAGTTTGATAACCCTGCAATACCCGTTTGCCTTAGAAGGCACTTGCACATCGGGACATACCTCAACCTGTTGCTCCGCGTGTTTAGTCGAGGAATCGCGCCCCGGCGAGGCATGAGTCATCCGGCGCACGCATCGACATGGCCACTTCCGGTGGGTTGAGCGGCGCTGCTCTGACGCACAGCGGCGGCTGCGGTGGGCACTGGCCGAGACGAAAGCAGACTGCGGTGAGACGGCACAGCAAAGGGCGGAACGCCGGTCATATGCGCGATAGCGTTCAGCCCTGTGTAAGGGACTGCCACAGTACGAGCTGGGGTGCATTCAAACATGGATTTTCGAGTACTCTAATACTAGATTAGTGTGGCCCTCCCGGTGGGCGTTTTCATGTTAAAACATTTTATTTGTGTTTCGCAAGTTCGTAATAAAAATAAATTATTAACAAATTCGATTCAAACCGGTTCGTCCTCTTGCGGGAATAGAAAGTTACGAGAAAAAGTATCGATTACTTGCTTAATTTTCTTGCAGCTGTAAATACTTAGCCCTTGCAGAGAGCTCAGTCAGCGTGCTCCATGATGCGTCCCCGGGTTCGATTTCCGGACGGGCAAGATTATAGTGAGTGTTTTAATTGCAACGTCCCAGATGTGTTGCCGATGAGAAAACTCACTTCTTAAGTTGAGAAGACGAGGGCACGGCGTAGGGATGCTTACGTGCTAACCACACGTACCCCGTAACCCATCGCCGCAGGACGGAACGTCGCTGGTAGGCCCAGGCTTCGTCAGAGACTATTACGCCAAAGTATACACATACATTAAATACTTATTGTTGTACACTAAATGAAACGGAGAACACAAAACCTAAAACAACAATTTATTTTAATTCCAAAGTACCACAGAATGAGCCTTATACAATGTCAGGGTCTCAATCGCCAGTAGAAAGGTGCACAAGTCAAGTCGTCGTAATTGTAACAATCACCAAAAATCACAAGAGAGAGCGAGAGCGAGAGAGCGAGCGAGAGAGAGAGAGAGAGAGAGAGAGAGAGTGTGTTCAGGTAAGAGCACTTTTACACAGTTTATCACCAATACTTGGCGGTTAGTTCCAAATGTCAAGTGGCCGGGCCGTCCGCGCTGCGGCCCCTCGCACGGTCGGGGAGGGGTAGCTGCCCTGTCACCCTCCCAGCTGGAGGGGCCTCCAGTCACCCGGTCCCCTGGCGGCGCCGACGGTCGGAATACCTGGCAGCCCGTGACGCCGCGGCGCCGGCAGGTTTTCTGGAGCGCCCGCACTACACTTTTTTTTTTTCATTACAAAATTAGGATTCGTTATCGCCAATCCGACGGAGGAAGTCCTAACGCTTCCTGTAAATGACAGAAAAAGAGTATGATAATCCACAGCGTTTTATTAATGTACTTGTATGTGTACAATGGGGCATTGAATCCAAAACATGTCTTTTTCTAGAATTCGTCCAGAATATTCTAGAAGGAAGCCGTTTGCCAAATGTGCCAACCAATCGATTTATCTTGTCGAGAGGAAGCGAATGAGCTATTGATCACTTCTGTATATGTTGTCACCTTAAATGAAATTTATTTCCTTACAATCCCCCAAACATGTTTTTAAATAACTTTCTTAGAATATTAGGGATGGATCCACAATGAAATGCTCACCATTAGACCCAAAAGCGTCTAATGGGACCTCATTTCTCTCGATTGGTGGGACTGCGAGTGTTGGCTCAGGGCATCCACTGATGTCTTCGCAGTCCCGCTGACCGGGAGGTCCTGGGTTCGAGTCCCGACAGTGGTAGGATTTTCGACACTAGCTTGTCAGCTACGTCAAATTCAGTCACAGTCTGGAGGAGAATTCTAGCGGCAGGCTGCTCTGATCGGTAGTTTTCCGTGGTTTCCTCGATCAACACCAGGCGAATGCCGAAGCAGTACCCTAACAAACGGACCGCGCACAATCTTTCCTTCTTCTTCCCTGTCCTATCCTCTCCTTTTACACGCACTTATACTAACATGCACTACACTACCACACATGCCGGGAGGGACTGGTTGGAATCAATCATCGACTGTTGGACGAAAAGTGTCGAACTGTGAATAATGGACCATATGATGCAGGTTTTGAAAGTACGATTATTTGACATGCAATAATTTTTGCAAAGTTACTATTAAATAATTGTTTCGTTGTATTGTTCAATGATTCAAATTAATTTCTCAGCACACTCAGACAATTTTTATATCAATAGTTTTTTGATACGTGTGAAGGACTCTGTTTTAGTGAACTTCTTTACTAAAAATAACTTTTCACAGAGGAAGATAGTACCGACCTTGCAGAAAATGTTTGTACTCTTCTCTCTCGATACCCTTAGGACTGCAGTAACCTTATTGGTGATAAAGTGCATGCATCTTTGTACGTTGTATTATTCTCATTCATTTAAAGAGCGCGTAAAATCACTATTTATTGGTTCTTTTTCCAAAGCAGCTTCTCTGCATTTTCCGTTGATAGGAGAAATCATGCAATTGCATTTTATCACCAACCGTAGCGACAATTTAGGATACCTTGCTCAGGGAAATTTTCTTCGCTTTCTTTAATTATTTTTCTTTTGCAAATTAAGTCGGTTTTCTGAATTTAGAATTTCACTTTTGGAGTCACTTAGTATTTGAAGTTATCATACTTTATGAATGCTTAAAATCAACAATTAATCAGGATCACATTTTGAAAAAATGTTAAACCTTAAAAATAAAATTTCTCGAAAATATTAACAAAAATCGAAGACTCAAACACCATTACTCATAAATTGACAAACTCTCGAGAAATCACAGTACCACATCTTAGGTAGCCTGGCGCCATTTCAAGGACATGTTGCTACGATGAAGAAGTCGCGTAGTCTGAAGAGAATGAAAACAGGATATTCCACTCCGAAAATAAAAAAAAACATATTTGTTTCTGGAATCAGAAATTTTTAAAACGCCCCGGTTTGTTCATGAATATTTAACGAAATCATAGACATTTCTTACATGACCTGAGGCTGCTTAGTTTTCTCTTAATTTCTGTGCGCATACAAAATTGTAAGCACCGCAAAACATTGTAAGCACCGCATATCAAGATATATTACATCACTACGAACAACGATAGGTGGGAACATCCAAAATTTCCAATTTCCCCATGGTTCGTGAGTTCCCTGACATAATCTAAGCGTTCCAATATGTATGAATTGGATACAATTCTGTTGAAAAAGGGAATTCCGAAGCTGTCTTCGAGGAGCTGGTTTGGGCCATTATTTTGAAGGCAAATGAGAAATAATCGGGATGATAGGCGAGTTCGAGACTCGTGAATGTGCAAGTGGCCGTGCGGGGGATCCCCAGCGACTCGCACGCTCTGGCGGCGCGCCGCACAGTGAGGCCAATCCCAGAACGACTGGCCAATCAAAATACCGGTACAAAGGCCTTCAGTCTGCAGGTGAAAGAAACAGAAAGACCGAAACATTGTTGGCTAACAGTTGTTGCGGGTTTTCCCTTAAGAAACAACTGTTGCTAAGATGGTGTAACAGTGTTCATATAGCACGTTTAATACTAAAATATGACCGTCACGAACATTGATTTTCAATGTGAACGTGAGATGAATTTTCACCATCTTATATAAATTCGCTGATCGCTATAAGATTGTTAAATTGTCACGAATGCAATGTTTGTTTCTATAGTCGAGTCGCTAGAGCATGGATTTGGATAACAGAAAGTACCCGGTGGGGATAAAATATTTGCTTATGAAAATTTATTTTCAAAATGAAAATAAGCTTGGCGATGGCGATGATAACGATGATGATAATTATGAGTGCCATAGTCGATTACACTGATTGGCGAAAGGAAGGTTTATGCCGTCCATCCCCTCACCCCGTTATCTTCCCTGGGCTGATTACTTTGCCTTTCACACGAATGATGTTAATAAAGATAATGTTAAGGGATGAATGATGATGCGATATTAATTATTGGGAATTAATTCTGTGTTCAAATTAAATATATAATGGCATGAGAAGTCAATTACATCACACCAATTACATTACACCACATGGCAAAAGCACTCGTGTCAATAAATTGTAAATATCGTAATTCATTCAACATATTGTAAATCTTTGTTACGTGATAAATATCTATAAACCAATATCTCGGAACGCCATAAAAATTTTAATTAATTTAATAATTGTTTGTTCAAGAAACTGTACTTCATTTCTATGTTAGCGAGATCAGAGAAATACGCCTACGCTGCTTTACTTCTTAACTTCAAGAGAAGTCAGAAACGTATCGCGTTTCTAAGTATCAAAGGATGTGGGAATAATGAAGAGAAAGTGTGTGCCATTCTGTAGCACCACTAGTTTATTATTAAAATAGTGTTATTTCCTTCATAGTCGAAAAGGATTGAAATTTACATTTTGCCATCTGTCGGTGCAACACAGTTAGCTCCTCGCGTTCGTGGCCGGAGGTCGTCGTCGTGCACACGGACGGGTCTAGGCGCTCCATTTGGGATCAGGACTTCCTCGTGGTTGGATACAATCTCTCTGCGATGGCGCAACATCGCAGGTTAAGCTTTAGCCGCGTACTCGCAACACTTCAAGGGACTTTGAGGAGACCATGGTGAATAATTTCATCGACATCCCCTCTTGTAAATCGCAAATGTCATATAAGCCCCGAAAATACGGGACTCCCAAACAAATTCATTCTTCCTCACTGTTCGTTTATGTGTGCCCGATCTGGTGTCATTCTGCAACACGTCACATAAACAAGATATACATTTAAAAAAATCCTGCGTATGCCCATGGTTAGTGAGGCCCACAAAGCTTCATTCCTATTTCAGCCTAAAAACAAGAGAACAAATTATTCACACCTCTCACAATTGTACTTTCGTCATTCAAAAACAACTGGTCCATCCATACACAACTTCCGTGTTGAGAATCCTTTCTTTTTCTACGAATAAAAAAGAGATATATGCGTCAGCCTATCTGGCCTTAATGATAGGACTGGGAACAATGTGGGAAGAAGATTCGCGTGCGGTTTCGGCCCAGTTGTTTAAAGTACTGATCCAGCATTCTTGGGGATATGTTCGTAAGAAACAACTGATTCACTCAGAGTGTGAATCAGTCCATCAAAGTGGTAGTTCAAAAATAAATAGGTTATATACGATCTTAAAGTATTTTGTGGATCTTCTGAAGTTTACAGAGACAACAATTCTGAACTCTCCTAGGAATCCTCAGGATTGTTATCATCAACGTATGTTCAAATTGCCTAACTTCTCCATGCGCGGTAAGAAAATGATATATGATTTCCTATTTTTCTTTACCAAATGACGTACTTTATCTTATAGATTTCTACAGATGCATATGCGTCAAATGAACGTGTAATGTACTTTATCTACTTGATGACAGAAAACGGAAAAAATACGGAAGCATGGAATTTCCAAGTACACTAGTCACTGAGTTTCCTGTTTTGTTATTGCAGTGAAAGTGTGAATCAACACTGCGGATTAGAATTGTGTTTAACTATACAGAACTTTCGGTTTTGGATCAAGGTAGGAGAAATCATTTCTTGAGCAAACATGACAACTTATCAAAACGTATGCCCATTCCGCGAATAATGCATTACTAAAACCGACGTCAACGAATCAAATTTTATGCGTTAATAAAGATCTGTAGGGATTGATAATGAAACATGTACAACTGGAATTTGCATATAATGATCCTGTATTGGGAAGAAATCCTAAGCTTTTATTTTGCAAACTATTAAAACTTAACAAGAGTAATGAAATGATTCATAGTTTATGTACATTTATTTATACAAAGAAAGATTAAAACACAGATGTCACAGTTGAACAGATGCTAAGAATTCTGATGAACCACAAGGCTCCCAACATTTGTTCTTGAATATTATAAACTCTAAAAATTATACTGCGCTCTATGTTGGTGAAGTCATGCGTTGGTCATCTACAACTGACCCTGCGATGTCTTGGTTGTATGTGTACAACAGATTCTATGATGTCTCATTTCAGCACTTCCTACATCACCTATCATATCCCTGAAAAGGATTTCGGCAACACTCATCCGCAGGAGAAACCGTTTGGAAAATACAATCAATCCACATCTTTGAAATAGTTTAAAAAAATATTTTGAGTAGATTTCGAACAAGATGTATCTTGTGTTGAAACAGATCTTCAAATCATTTTCAGCATATATTATTAATAGTGTTTTATTATACGAAGGCGAAATTTTAAGCAATGTAACTCAAACTTCTACTTGATCTGAGCAGAAAAAATATAGAACTACAAACAAGATTATAGACATTAGAAAAACAAATGATTTCAGCGATTATAGTTTCTTTGATTGTTGGAATAAGGTGATACTATTCCACTCATTTTTTGTGAAAAAGAGTATTTAGCTAGAATAAATATTTGACTGAGAAACCACGTATTTTTCGGTGGTTTCGTATAAAAAACAGATCACGAAGAAAAACTCGTATTTTTAAAGTTTTCTCCGACGAAGTTGCGATGAAAACCGTGTCAATCATGCGGTCTGCAAGTGCCCCACGCTGTCGGCTGACTAGCCTTTGCGCGGGCGGCTTCGTGTTAGCGCTAATGCGCTGCAAATTTCGCACACGGGCAGCAAGCGAACGCCTCTTTTCCTCCACTACGTGATACCCCTAGACCGAAGGCGTACTCCCCTGGTGGTAACGCCAGTTATTTAGTCCGCCGCTTTTCCGCATCACTTTGAGGTACCCTCCCCTCCCACCGCCCCCCATGGAGAAGCATTTAGGGCCTCTCTTCCTGCTGCCGCCGAGCGCTCCGAGCGGGAGATTCCCCGCCGCGCGTTGGCGGCTTCTACGAGACTGGAACTTTTCAGTTCTCGTTACACCTTGTGGTCAAGGCTAAACAAACTTCAAGAGTTTGCAAATATTGAAACTACTCACCGGAATGCGGCAGGAAAGAAGAGGTATGTTTTTTTTTACGTGGACATTATAATTTTCTTCTTGCCCACTCACTGGATTTCGATAATCAATATCCAATTATCGTTTTTTCAACATGAGGGCGACGTTAGCCTTCTAAATTTTCTTAAATGAACAACATATGGGTCACTAACATATAAGTCTCAAGTGTCTAACGTCAACTATTCTGATTGTGGTACGCAAGGAAGGAAATTGGTTAATTTATCGCATTTGTTTGTTCTTGTTGCTTAAACAATTGCAATCAAATAAGCTTACGCTACTGGAAGTCATCCGATCCATATGTCTGTACTTTATTACGAATTCATCCCAGAGATCTCTTGGCAAAAATAAAAAAGTATTTACAAGCTTCAGGTATTGAACGCAGTGTTTTCTGTATTTTATTTTAAACTGTTTTTGACATTCGGGAAAGAGAAAAGCTCATTTAACGTACAGAAGCTGCGCAAGTTAAGTTGGAAACAGCTTTAATACCTAACACAAATACCCACAAACAACCTAAAAATAAGCTGTTTCCAACAACTTTCTGCTCAATCCATGTGAATACTGCGAATGAGACCCCCTCTCTCTTTATCTATCTCCTCTTAGATCATAATTCATGATTTAATGTCCATAGGTGTTGAAGAGCTCCTAAATATAAATAAGTAAATAAATAATATTATATTGTATTGTAAAAAAGTGTCTGAAATAAAATACCAACACAATATTTTAAAAAAATGTATAACACTACTACAATATATTTGGTGTCACAATTTGAATGCATTTTTTATTATTCTCTTTAATACCTACGTGATGATTTTGAATATCGAAATCGAAAGAGATTGTGTTCAAAAGAAAAGTACAGAGTTTATTTCCTTCTCTTTGTCTTAGTTGAGTGGTTATTGCTGTGTATTGGTGACATTGTAAAATATCATCGAAGGGAAATGAAAAGAACAATGTTGAAGTTTCGATCATAGCGTGACAATCTGAAAACTGGTATTCCGAAACAAAGGGTTAAAATATTTGTGCATGCAAAAATGATTAATTATATATATATATATATATATATATATACATATATATATACACACACACACACACAATTTAATCTACAATTGAGCTCCTGTATGAAAAGTTCTCAGCAATGGCACAACTCATGGGCTACAGCTTCCGAAACAAACAAAATATTTATGCATCAAAAATGATTATTATTATTTATAAATTATAAATATATATCAATAAATATATTTTAATCTACGAATTTTTAAAAAGTTCTCAGAAACACTCAGGGGCTTAAGCCCACTCGTGAATTATTAATATATTTAAATTTTAGAAAAATTATTTTATTTCAAATTGAAACTTATAAATAACTATAAATCCACGAATAAAATAAGTTTCAAATTCAGCGTATACGAGATTTTTAAAAAGGAAATATCTAGTCTGCTAGAAACTTCACCTACAGCCAGGGGCGGATTTATAAACATCACCGCCCTGCGCTCCGTTAATTTGGCCGCCCCTTGAGAATTAACATTATTTATGAAAAAGAGATTATGATTTGTATATATGCATAAATTTGATATTACTTAAAATATAAAGATATTATAAAATAAAACATTAATACATGTACATCCTGAATAATGCCGTGGCTAATACCGTTTCTTTTGAAGTAAAATCTAATATCGAAACAGATTTCTCACTCTTTTTTAGATGGGATAGGTCTAAGATCTTCATTGCCAATAAAGTAGCTAAAAAGAACACGATTATTTCATTATCCGATGGAAATACGTATCATGAAGCTTCTACCACGGCTTCCGGGTGTGCGGTTTCTGTTTCTTGTGGTCGGTGTTCCTTGACTCTCCGTATTATTGCAAACGCAGATCCGGGTACATATCTTTTTTCTTCCGCAGATATAACCATTTCCATCTACGCAGCTGCAGTGCCAACAGCAACCTCAAGCTGAAACTGTATCATCCAGCTATTCCACGTCTATCTCTCAATTTAATATCCTTCTTCGGTCTACTGCTTCAGCACAGTCAGTGTAGTTCACGAGTAACATTTTACAGTGCCTTCTCTTAGGACAGTACTATTTGAAAAGGTAACGTTGAAGTATTTGAAGAGTTATTAGATTCTACGAACCCCACTTCTCTTCATAGTTGATTTTAACATTCGATATGACTATTAAAACTGCATACTCTTCAAATGAAATCATTATAACTTATGAGCATACATAAAATGATTGAAATTATAAAAAACACAAAAGTTACAAAAACTCATTCAAAAATAAAACGTTAGAAATTGAAGGGACATGGTCCCCCGAAATTATATATATATATATATATATATATATATATATATATATATATATAACAATTCGAATGGTTTTTATTTCTCAGTTAATTTGTTAAATTGTAGCCCAGAAAGCATTTTTTCAAACCAACTTGTAAACAATTACAATTGTAAACAATTTACATGCTTCTATTTTTTATGCTTCTGCAATGCAAAGTTTTGCCTAGAAAGCATTTTTTCAAACCAACTTTTCAATGCTTATTGCGGCTCAGCTATTCTGAATATCCAAGTAGTTTATTAAACAAAATGTGCTTAAAATTGTTTTAAGAGCTTTTTTTTTAAATTTTCGACGTTTCCTCCCCGGACATCCTATCTTTTCATTTAGAAAAAAATTCCAGTCGCATTGCAACCATCTTCAGTGCAAGGCGGCTGTTGGCCAAGTAAATGAACAACCTAGTACCAAAAAGGCCGAAAAATCTTTGCGGAATTATATTCATAATATGTGAAGAATTTATGCAGTTTTCTTCCACCATCTGTCGCGTGGCCGCAGGTAGATGGCGTCTGCTTAACTCTGCACGGACCTTCCACTCCTCCGTGAGTTCAGTTCGGCCCAAACTGGCCTTGCCGACACTCCTCCCCGCTAGTCCAGTCCGACCCTCCTGGGTCTTGCTAGCAGCTCCCTTCCCCCTCTCCCGACCACCGTGCATTCAGAGAGTCGTAGATCCGTCCGATGGCCAATGCAAGTCGCTCTTCCGGAGAAAAGTCCTCGCCGAGGCTGGGCAATGCTAGGTGCTGATGTAAGTAACACCACCTAATAATTTGCTGTTTGCCATGCCCTGTTGTCATTGCTCCCTCTCATCCGCCCGTAGGAGGCTAGTAATAGGAGAATAGTAAACGGCCCTGAGGGCCCCTTCTACCCCTACCGTCCTTCCGCTCCCCCGCACGTGGTGCTAGACCCTTCCCCCCACGACGTACCTTGTATACCGCCCTACTTTTCCACCCCAGCCGACTATATCACACTTGGAACAACAATGTGTTTTTTAAGGTATCATGATGTAATGAAATTATCGGGAGTAATACTCATATGCCCCGGTCCTCGCGGTTAAGCTCATTAGTCAGCGTGCTCACTTTCCATGACGCGACCCCGGGTTCGATTCCCGGTCGAGCGAGATTATAATTTGCGTTTTCCTTGCAATATCCCAGTATATGTTGCTGTGTGACGTCAAGGAAACTCACTTCGCAGGTTGAGAAGACTAGAATACGTCATAGGGATGTCTTCGTGATAACCACACGTACCCCCACATAACCCATGGCCGCAAGGCCGGGACGCTGCTGATAGGCCATGGCCCGTACTCGGCCTGTCGCGCCAATTACAGACAGACAGAATACTGATATAACCTGAGTTTGCCAACAGCAATTAAATTTTAAGATAATATATTTTAACATTCAGCAACGTGAGCAATTTAGGACAGAAACTCCAACTGTAAAACAACAGAAATATAATATGATAAGGAAATTATTAGTTGAAAAAAGAAAAATTTGTTTGTAAACCACGAATGAGAAACCTTTCTGAGATAGTTCACTGTTAGAAAAGTATGTGAAGACACGTGTGCGCTGAGAGAGTGATGCACTATTAAGTAGGGTTGCAAATTCCGATTCACGAGAAGACGTAATCAAGCCAGACGTGAAAAGAAACAAGTAGTGAAAGAAAAGTAAGTGAGAAGCGAGACTGCCCCGGGTAGTCAAAGTCTAAAAATATTATATATACTTGGAGCAACGATAATTGTGCTAGAGTAACATCTATTAATGAAACTGCAAGTGAACATAAGTGGAAGTTGATGGGTTTAAGTAGACGTCGAGAAATATGGAGGATAGGAAATATAATGGCCAGGAACCTCGAGGGTACCGTACTAAATACAAGGGAATAGAAAAATAACCTAGTACAAAACAGATAATTAGACGCACTCCAAGAATAAACTATAGAAATGATATGGAAATAAATACACACAAAACGGAAGTGTTTTCAGAAATGGAGGGAAAATTCCATGAAACATCCAAATCATATGCAAAGGAAAAGTACTCAAAATCATATGCAAAGGAAAGTGTCAACATCGCCGTGTTACCGAGGAGTAACACTACAGGTGACCGGAAGGAGCTTTACATTGCGTATCACCAAGAGAATTGCAGGACTTACAAGCGTAAATGAAATAAAACATCTCAGAGAAATACCTTTAAGCATAGCAATGCAGCTATTTGAAGCCAAAGTCAGCCACACATAGGATCACACTGATGTGGCCGTTCCCCACAAAAAGGAAATGCGGAAGCAAATGCGTTACTGAGAAAGGCCACAACATGTTGGCCGAAATGCCAGCAACCATGACCGACTCATCCCGGATAGCCTAGCTAGGGAATACAAACTCCGGCCGCGGAAGCCAACGCAATCATTATACAAAAGTTGCACATAAACAACTAAAAGATGTCATTAAGACAAAAAAATGTACAAAAATTTTCAAAAATGGTACTGTACTAAAGCAGGTTTAAGCATTTTTGTACTATTATCATTTTTAATTTTCACAGAATCTCACATAGACTGTAAACAAAACCACGTTTTCCTCACTTTCCTCGCCGGTGCCACCTTCCCTGTCACCAAAGCCCTTCGGCGCCGACGCGCCGCACTGGGTTGCATTGACGCGGGCGGCTTTTGGCCCATCCCGCATCGTCGCAACGCGGAAAATCGCGGTCATTGTGATAAACCACCGCCCAGACAGCGGGCCCAGCTCGATAGGCAGGTCGTGTTTAGTGGATGTTAAGAAGAGAATTCTAGCGGTCGACTGCTTTGTTCCTAGTTTTCCGGGATTTCTCCGATCAATACCAGGTGAATGTCGCAGTAGTATCTTAAGAAACTGAAAACGAATTGCTTGTGTTCTGTCTTTGTACATTCTTGTCTCCCCTCCCCGCATATATACACACACACTCACACTAATCCTTACATGCACTACATTACATATCGTAGCTTTTCCGAAATACTATTGTAACATTAAAAACCTGTTTTGTACAGGAAGGTGAGATCAATTTACTTGCAACTCTATGTGCTTCTCATTAACTGACAATATTCCAGCTATATCAAAAAGTCTCTGTTTCTTTTTAAGTTTATTTGATGAAAATGCATTTTATAAAACTAAATTTTTGGACATTATTTCACAAAAATAAATAGCGATATCCATCCATGAAACAGCGATGGATCTATTACCAAGCAGCAATTGGTAAAATGTCAAAGATAAGACTTAATCTACATAAAAATTATTTTTTTGAGCTGATCAACCGCTTTTCTGAGCAAACCTAAAATCTCAATTTTCGACTTCTTTGAATTACAGTATTCCGGAAAAGCGATGATATGTCGCGAGACGAGTCGAGATCTTAAAGAATGTCCTGGCTGGGGCAGTGTTCCGTTGGCGGAGATAGCTGGAGTGGGAAACCCCGCAAACCGACGTGTAGTTTAGCGCCGAATCTCACCAGTAGGAGAGGAATAGCATCACCTCCACGAAATAACAAGCAATAAGCGTAGGAGACTAACGCCTGTAGGTGTTGATGCGCCCGGAAACAAAGTAAACAATGAAATAATCGGGATGCGGGCGTGAGAGGCATGTTTGAAGGGGCGTGCGTGGCTTGGGGGGAGTTGGGTTGGCGGTGTTTGGCGCGGCGGGGGGAGCGGGGGCGGCGCGTATAAAACGGGCGCGGAGCGGCGCGCCGGCCGCCAGTGCGCGCGCCGCAGCCATGGAGAGAGGGACGCTCGCTCGCTTGCTGCTGGCGCTGGCGGCCGCCGCTTCCGCTGTGCACGCGCAGGGGGGCTACGAGGGTAAGTAGGCGATGCACGCAAGGAGGTCACGCTGCGTACACACTCGGGGAATCCCGTATGTGGAAGAAAAGTTTTGGTTGTTTGAAACACAAAGCTCACGACGCTTTCTTACAACATCTATACATCTGCAGTGCGATGGTTTTTATTTGCTAGCTCAATACACATGTTTTTAGAAAAACGTGCGTGAATGTTTTTTAAACCTTTCGCTCTACACACTACTATTTGCGCAGTTGTAAAAGTTTCGTTTTTCCCAGATGTCGCTTTTCATAAAAAAGATAGTAGGGATGTGGATACGCTTTTATAGCCGGCACCTGAGATAGTGATCTTCTACAATAATGTAATTTCTGTTCCTTTGTTTCAATCTTGTACCAGTGGTTTGTTCTCAATGCCTCAAATCTCATTCGTGATTTTCCGTTCTATTTAGTGCCCTTGTTATGGCAACTGACATTCCGATCCGTTCGCGCTTGGTTCGTGTGGCTTTCTACCAGTCCGGCAAGCGATTCGCTCCTACGTTGTGAATTGCGTTAATAACGTCGTCCCGAGAACAAAGCTCTCACTTCATGAATGAGCTTCGCATCGTTCATGCGACGCCTACATCGGAAGGGGCGTTCCAGGTGGACATGGTTTTCCTCTCAATGTGAGAGTGAAATAAAATAATTGTAGAAATGTCCGCTGACAAATATTTGTAAGTGAACTAAAATGAGATTTAATAACGATTAAGATGATATTTTCGGAGCCGACTAGAATTCAAAAGACTGTAGTTTCACTAGTTTTTGTGAAAGGTAATCAACGCTGAAAACTTCCCATAATTGACACATTCGAGAGACGTATTTGCAGATGGGTCAAATTGAAGATGCCCATTTTCAAGGTTCCTCCACTTGCCGCTGGATTCAAGAGGCCGCGTTGATGACATGAATCGCCACGAGTATCGTACACTTTTAACGAAAGTAGTTTATATCATACGTAATCATAAATCAGTTGTATAAAAACTTCTCTGCTGCGACGAAGTGATTTGCTATGTGTTGTCTACAGGTAAAATAATGTACATTTTACGGAATTTGAGAGCTTAACACAATTATGTATTTCGTTTTTAATTCCTATAACGCATCTTATAAAGAGATATCAATGATGGTTATGCTCTTTTATGAATTGAAATACATATTGTGGTTACCTTTTAACAAAACATTTTAGGGAGATTCCATGTTTCATGAAATACATCTCAATAGTTTGAAAATGGTTTTTGATTGATTAAAAAAACAGTACTTCAGAAAACAGTGCTTTCAGGAAGTAAGTAATCGTATAGTGTTAAAATTTTTTAAAACGACTGAAACGCTTTCCACACTAACAGATTATTAGTGGGAATTGTTATCATAATAATTACGAAAATACAAAATATGAAACTTTTGACGTCGTTACGGAATTTGATACTAAAGAAACCATTATATGTGAAAAAAATGTGAAAAGGAAGTAATCCCGACTTAGCCTTGGCGCGCGGAAAGGTGCGTCAAGGTCGCAAAGCTTGTCGTGCCTGAAGCTTCAGAGTGGCCAGACAAGATTCTTTCCAGAATGTTTCTTCTCAATTCCATGCCTGCGAATTCTCCATTACTTTTATTTCTAGATGAGCTATGTTATATCAAATTTCATTGTTCATCTCGAGAAATTATCCTAAATTCAGTCAAATGCGTCGTAGCATTATAGATAAATTCGAAAAGTCGAGTTTTTGACAGTGTTAGAAACATTTCCATGAATGTATGCTGGTTTTGCAAACTAGTCTATTTATTTCAGGTTTTCGAAGGTTGTAGTATTTCTTGAAGCTGGTTTCTCTTTGTGTCGTCACATTATGCAACGATTTGAGGTTGATAACAAACTTTGTAAGTTCAACAAGATGAGTGCATACAAATATAGTGGTCGGGTTGTCATTCTTCACTTATGGGCATAACATTTTATGATTTTTTTTTTAGTACACCGTTAATTGCATCGTGAGAAAGTCTATCAAAATGTGAATCATGCAATAATGAACTTCAAATCATGAATATGTCGTGTTTTCAATAAATTATTGTTAGGTATTAGAGCCAATACACAAACATATAACCATTTCGTTTCCTACAGCATCAGCATGACGAAAGCCTCTTGTCGGTCAACGATAACATATTTCAGGGATGATATTTTAAACTAAATGTATATGTGTAGATCTTTTACACTGGAATTGAACTTTTTATGGATGATTTTTTTGGTTTCACGAATATATGTTCTAATTGCTAGTCGTGTTTGTAGTTTTTTTTTGGGTGAGAGCATTTTATAACATCCGGTAGAGCGAGTTTGATGACCTGACTTACGCCACATAAACATCTTCGCACGTGGACGTCGACGCTTACGCTCACGCGCGCGCCCTACACACCAATACGAACTCCCATAGAGATTGCACATAATTATACAGAATATGCCTGTAGATGGTGTTTAAGGACTGTGGTTCGCGTCTGACTTTCAGTCTAGGGCCCCTCTCTGTGTGGCAGAATTTTTACGTCACAACATGCCAGACATAAAAAACAGAAAATGTAACATGCTACCACAAAACCAAGGGTAACATGCAGACCAAAGGTTGGTATCACATATTGACGACGAGATCACCATTTCAACGAAATGAATGGATTTGGCGAATGTTCTCTATGCAGTGAGGGGTAGATGCTATCCTACTTACAGTGACTCATGAAATTGATCATGCGTATGTTATCTGGAATGAAACAGTATAACAGTTCACTACATCGACTATTTAGACATCAACTTAGCCTATGTTTACATACAGTCATACAGTTACAGTTATACGAATTGGACCAAAATTAAAATCATCCCCGCAAAATCACAATCCAAAATATTCACACTGAGACGTCCTCCCTTCCCTACACCTTTACAAATAAATCATACCGATGTACCCTGGCTTTCTCATTCTTGGCCAGCCAAAAACCTAGATGTCTTACTGGACTAGCGGTTAACTTAGAAACCCCACATTCAATCAACAGCCCATAAGACATGAGTAAAAGTTTTAAAACGCTACTCGTTTATCAATAGTAACTCCACCCTTAGTATAGAAAATGAGCTGCTCATCTATCAAATGATAATAAGACTCACAATGACATACGATTGCCCAATATGGCGCAACACAGCGCCAACCAACCTATCCATTTTGCAGAAAGTTCAAAACAAATATCTAACACAAACCTTGAAAACCCCCTGATTCATTTCTAACTCACAAATATACCTCTCCTCTCAGAATTCATCTCACAAACCTCTCAAAAATATTACTCTCTGCTCCCAGCATGTCCCAACACTCCAATATTCAATCTCAGTGAAAACGCTCATTTTTCTTCACGCATTAGATCCAGATGCCCCAAAGACCTCTTTCGCCCTCCCTAATTCATAAAAATCATTCGCCCCAATTTCCCACAAAACACACCCCTCCACTTCTAAACAATAAATGCAACTTCCCTAGTCAAGTTATACAAATATGAAATTTTAAAATAGTGAAGGGTTATACCGAGACCCGCATTTTCCTGAGGAAGGCCAAGTAAATACATTGTACCGTCAAAATCCCGGAAAGACAAAAGTGGAACGGAAATAAATAAATTTAAAAAATAGTTATTATTTATTACTTATTTTGGACATCAGGTACTTGATGACTCCAACAAATCACGTTTATTTTTCCATTCGAAAGCTAATAAAACTATTTATAAAATCATTTATATATATATATATATATATATATATATATATATATATATATATAGAGAGAGAGAGAGAGAGAGAGAGAGAGAGAGAGAGATTTTCTGCATTTTACGAATTAAAATCATGAAAGGCTTTTATGTAATCACAATTTCGT
Organism: Teleogryllus oceanicus; assembly: GCA_964035755.1. Lineage (NCBI taxonomy): Eukaryota > Metazoa > Arthropoda > Insecta > Orthoptera > Gryllidae > Teleogryllus > Teleogryllus oceanicus. The sequence goes on from CAXIVR010000006.1 coordinate 131,845,453, forward strand.
TTACGTAGTGGCAGTGAATATATTTTTTTTCTATTGTGATACTTGTCTTAACTTTTCCACTCGCGAATAAAAGCGTATTTTTTAATGACCACACACTACAGTTCTCCTTGCGAAACACAATTGACGTCCGTGCGTTCTCCTGAAGTAGCGTGAATGCGGCTGAGCGCTCCTAGGTGTCTTCCTCCTCGGTGCCGCTGCGCACACGACCTGCTCGACGACGTGTCACGATCTCGGGCTCAGTGGGCGAGTACGCTATTCTCCGGGGGCGAACACGCAGCACACGCGCCGCTTCAGGCACTCGTTGAAAATCATATTACGAAGGTCTTGGGGCGGTCACAAAGTAAGACACAGTCGTAACGAGTCCCCTGCTTTGCGAAAGTGTTAATATATCTATTTTAGTGACAGTAGTTTTTCTTGTCACTTATCGTCGTCACTTTGTCGTATTTATTGATATGTCCGGGCACGTCTCAAGCTAAGGTCGTGTCCCGTAAGCGTAGTGAATGTTTTATTGCGGAAGGTGGCGATATTCCTCGTCCACTGCGTGGTGCAATCATGTGCCGTCCTACATTTCGGCTTGCGGGGATTTCCCACTCCAGTTATATCGCCAGAGGGGCATCGCCTCAGTTGGGACAAGCTCTCCGCTCTAGAATGTTTTTTCAACCTTCAAGTACTTGTATGTTGTAGTACAGTGAATGTAAAAGGAACTGTGTATAAGGGATGGGACAATGAAGAGAAAGGAAAGATCGCGCGCGGTCCGTTTGTTAGGCCGTGTCCTGCGTGAGCTAAACCGGCGGCGCGGCGGCGACAAGCGATAGCTTGCGTCAGCTTCAAGCGACAAGTTGCGATGCCGCGCGACAGAGCGCGTGGGGTCCTACGTAAGCGACAGGAGGCTGCGACGACAGTCGAAATGTTTCAAAGGAAACATTCAAGATTTTTGTTATGTTCAACAAACTCTCCACAGATATTTACTCTGCCAGTTAGTAATAGGTTTAATTCACCCTCAACAGAAGCCCGTGAAATCAGACAGACTATTTGCAATTATTTCAATAGCCCTGCCGGTTTGGTTACAATGGAAACCTAACCTCATTTACGTCTACACGAATACTGGTATATAATACATCGTGATGTATGTACTACGCAATATAATTAGCATCTGACAAATTCACTAAGAATAATATAAATTAACATAATTTAATCAATAAAAAACAAACTTATTTGTTATTTTCAGTGCTTTCGTCACTTAAGGAAGTGACGAAACAATTCGACTGTGGTAGTTACTCAATCTCTTGTTCCACAATTCCCTTGCATTTTTCACATCTTCAGTTAAACATTCCGTTATATCGTAATTCGACATTTTTGAAGTGGGAAATCGAAGACTAAAACAGCGAAACTATACGCGCGATACAGCGAGAAGCGGAAACAAGTAGCGACAAGATTCAAACCAACACCACCTACATACAGGCTGTGGCCAGCACCCTCTCCACTAAGGCCTCGGCGCTCTGTCGTGACGTCACCTCTAGAAGGCAAGCGCTGTTTTACCTAAGAGAACACGCAAGGTCACACGCCGAACGGCGTACAATCGTGCCTGGGTTTTAAATTTACTATTCCCAATATTAATAATTACCTAGTTATAAAAGTAAATATTGAAGTTATAATAATACTCATGAAAAAATTAGAATTTATTAATGATATTAAAGAAATAAACAAATTCTACATTCTTACATCACTAGACATGATGGCCATGTTCCACTCATTCCCTATTTACAAGCCATGGATATCTTATTCAAATAAAATTCAAGAATTAAATAAATTCCAAAATTAGAAATGCTGATTACTTCTAGACATAGTTTAAACTATATAACATTTAAATTTAATAATAAAATATATGAAGTTGATTGCACACCAATAGAAGGTTCACTAGTCAACTATTTTTCATAGATTGTTTTTTAATTTGATATACAGAAAATTTATTGAACAAAGCATTACTGTAAATAAAATGTGAAAAATATCTTCCCTACTGTAATTATTATTATTATTATTATTATTATTATTATTATTATTATTATTATTATTATTATTATTATTATACATTTCTGGCATTACAAATATGAGTAAATATTGTTTTGTCAATAATATAAAATTAAATATACAATATACCTTCCAACAAAAACCATTTAATTAACACAAAAGATAAAATTGGAAGAATGGAACTAGAAAATGTCGTTTGTGACTTTGAATTCATACAGATTGTCCTTAGACCTATTTAGGACAAACTGGAAGAAAATTAAAACTACAAGTTAATAAACATGCAAAACAAAATTTTAATCATCCAAATAGGAAAAATTCATTGACAAAAATATTTAATTATAATCACAAAATTGATTTCAAACTAAAATATTCTCACAAAGTAAGAGAAACACTGAAATAAAATTAAATAAATTTATGAACTCATTAAAGTATTAGTTAACAATATTTGTAAGATCTTTTGTATGAAATCAAATATTTTCTTTCATCCTGCTTTGTACAACCACGATTGTTATATTGAACAAAATAAGGCAACAATATTAAAGCTCACACTTTTAATGTCCTTTTTATAAATACATGTATATGTAACATATTTAATTCATTATTTGAATCCTTTAGTCTGGTGAGAACAAAATACATTCAAAAACATTGCTAATAAAGTTTGAAAAATGTAAATGCAGTGAAAATATTTAATTTTCTTTCTCTAAATTCAAAGTACTATAAAGCATCTTGATTTTATTTATTTAAGATTAGTCACAAGGCTAGAATTAAAATTTAAGTAGACTATTCGTTAAGTTTGCTTGATACAACTTAATAGAGGGAAGAATTCAGATGTCAAGCAGGAACAGGAAATTTGAAAAGGAAGAGCATTTTTATCAAAATTTTTAATAAAAATTTTACTTACCACACAACATGTGGTTAAATTCATTACATTTTGAGGCAATTAACATATTTTATTATTTATACACACTGTACCAGATGCATACACATAAACACTATTTTTTAAATAGAAATTTATTGCAGGAAACATTGTCTAAAACTATAACATTCTACTTAGTAATCATATTCAACAGATGACTGCATTAACGTGGCCTAGTAAGAGGCACAGATAATTTCTTACCTGTTTTCTCGTCGTAGCATTCAGCGCCCTTTATTATATCGCCTTCTGTGAAGTGCAGTTCACACACCTGTAAATAAAACAAGCAGAGAGTAGGGTCAGTATATCTATACATAAATTCTTGGATCAGGATTACATCTGTTAGTTGCTTAATATGCTTCACATATGCTATGAACAATAAAGATGTTTGTTAAGAAGTTACTATAGTGTATGAAGATCTCTCTTTATTCACTTGTTCATATTAATATGGACATCTTACATTAGCCACCTACAACATTTCATTACCTATGAAACTAACATTCTAAATTTATAAGTCGCGAGAGTAAAAATATTTCAGTTCTTTACTATAGAGCTACTCACGAAAGAACTATTTTCATTTGAGGAAATATTAAATGCACAAAAAAAGTATCATGTAAGTATTAAGAAAGTTTATAAATTCATATTTATTGACTACAATTGTAGTCATTTCTAAAATACACGAATCGGTTTCTCACTTCGCAACACTAATTCCTTTAACAAACCATACACTTAACCTCACTTTTAGTAGTTGAGAAAAATGTGTATAAAACGTGCATCTATCATAAATATAACGAAAAAAGAAATATTTGGATGTACATAATAATTCTATAATATGTTTAATAACACTAAAAGATGCTTACCTTTGTATATTTGGAAGGTGTGAAATCACGTGGCACAGCGCTGAGCCATTTCCTTCTCAATTCTGCATTCTTAATTTCACACGGGAGCGAAAACACTTGCACTTTCGGTCCCGTTGGATAATTTCCCTCACAATTTGGAACACAACACGAAAAAACCATTTTCGAAACTCTGTTTCACACAAAAACACGGCTTCGCGAACCTAAGCGCAACGAAACTAACGAACACGATAACTAAGAGGGAAAATCAGTTTTGCAAGAATACCCGAAGCCCTATACAGAAAATTTTCAATATACCTACTAGTTGTGACGTAGTCAGTCCGGAAATGACGTAGCACCGAGGCCTGTGTGGAGAGGGTGCTGCTGTGCAGCACTTTTTTTGTGCATTTAATATTTCCTCAAATGAAAATAGTTCTTTCGTGCGAGTAGCTGTATAGTAGTGTCTGGGGGGCACGCCCCCCAAGATCTTTTGAACCGCGAAAAAATAAATTGATTTTGTTTATTTGTTTATGTTTCTTTATTTTTTATTTGTTTAGTTTTGTTAATATCATATTTTGAGTTGGTCCATTAAGTGGGTTGTGATAAATAAAGTTTTATTCTTGCTTTGTTATTTGCTTTAGGAATGTTTTACATATATTAATTATCTAAAAAGGGGAAGTAGTAGTAATTAATTTTATACAATAAAATTGTTTTTGATATAGTTTTTCTTATAGTATTGGTTAAATGCGTGCCAGCTGCCGCGGTTAGACGTGAAATACAAGTGAATATTTTTAATTAGAAGTTAATTGTTATTGTTATTTTCATGTATTTTATTATTAATTTTGGTGGAATAAATAAATTGTATTTTTGATTAAAATTATAATGAAGCTTCGAAATTATATTTGTAGACTAGGATTAGATACCCTATTATGTGTTATGTAAATAAAAATTGTTGGGGTAGTAATAGTTATGATCTTAAAACCAAACTCCTCCACTCTCCCTTACTCACTCTCTCATTCCTTCTCTCCCCTCCCTTTCAACCCGCACTCCTCTCCTCTATCTCCCTACCTCTCACCTCATTCTCGATTATTCGCCTAGCTCCTTAACAGCCGCGGGGGGCGTTGGCCCATTGCAGGAGCAGCGGTAGAGGTCGGCAGCGTCGCGTTTCTCTTCTTGTTGCCCCCTCCCCTCCCCCTGCGCCGGGCTACCGACACCACCAATGGCTCCTTCCGAGAGGAACCACTGGAAACAAACAACGTGCGTCACGGTTACTGCCTGATTTTTCACGGGCACGCTTCCTGTCTAGGCCGCTCACGTTACAAAACCAGACGCAAGTAAATTTTACTTGTCACAGAACCTTAAAATAGACTTTGTGCAAATTCTACGTCAATAATTCGTCATAAGCTGTTCCATTATATTCATAAACTTTGCTAGAAAGTGAGAAATATTGAAACGTTAACAGGTTTTAATCTATGTTTCTCGATCAATAAGCTTCGAGATCTGCGGTATGTACCATGTATTCGTCATTTGCTTACTTAAGAATTTCACATTTTTTATTTTGTCACAATGCCAAGTCGAAAATACAGCCAAAATGTTGGGGTCTTTCATAATCGCCACTGCTATATCACCCATAATCGTGTCGATTAAATCATGTCCACTTCTAATTGCTTATTTACGACGTATTTGCTGGTTGAATCATTTCCAGTTTCAAACTTCGTTTCGTTCTAAGATTAACTCAATGACGTGCGCTTCCAGTTTCCCGGTATGTGCAATTAGTGACTTAGTGACAAAAGCTGCTCAATTGAGATCAAATTCTATTGAGAACGTTAAAATAACTGTAATTACGTATAAAATAATTTTCTTTCTTTTGGAAGGTGCTACAGCCCTATTCGTCCTTTCACCTAACATTGCATATTTACTGTTAGGCTTCACAGTTACATTAGACTGATATTCAATTACATTCTATACCAGAATATGCTAGCACTTTCATATATCATAAAAATATGGAAGTGCCCTTAGACCGAGAATTTCAGACCAGTGAATTTCCCAATGCAATTGATATCGGATAGAGTACTCTACATTTACATATTTTCAAATTTAATATCCAGATTTATATTGAGATTACGTAGTCCACATAATATCACAGATAACGTTACAGTTTTATTCTTTTAAATCGGTTAACAATAAACTGTACTTATTCACGGAGCCTTTATGGGCAGAATAAAGGAAAACGCTCTAGCGTTACAAATTGGCAACGAAATAAACTACTGAAGAGGTTGCTTTAGAAGGAATCTTAGGTTTTCAACTATAAAACAAAACTTGCATCATTTTTTTTATTTTACCCAATGTTTTGAGTTAATAACGAATCGAATGGAGCATAGTACTGTCTTTTGGGTGCTGAGGTTCTTTCATGATGTTATCCCATTATCGTAATTATATTTAAACAAAGTATACACAGATATCGCACTGGATTGATGTCCTATTTGCTTTCCATTTATACAAAAATATCCATACATTTAAGTTGACCCTATCTGTTTCCTGCGATCGACACACGGGTATATTCAAGTTGTATCAACAAGTAATTAAGTTTCAACAAATAAGGAGAATACGCGGAGACATATTTAATTTTGTCGAATTTGTCTCCTTGGTACAAACATTGCAACAAGGATTAAGATAGTTTTTAAAAAATGTAAAGAATCACTATCTTTTGTAGAACCTAAGATATTTGTAGCAACAACTCAAATACTGTTTTACTATTCGCGGACTGGTGTAAGAGGCCATTCTCGCGAGAATTATGTTTACAAGATGCAGAATGCGGAGACCTCCGTTTTACGTTCAAGTGCAATTACAACACGCAACGAGATGGTTTGGCTCTTACTCAGTTGAGTGAAGGCCCCTCACGCTCATTGGCAGCTGCTGTAACAGCAGACGACCACATCTTTTACTTTCAACTTTTTCTCAGTCATGATGTGTGTAACAAAGACAATAATTCTTCATTACGTTTGAGATAACGTAGTCTTTTTTATATAAAAAACACTGAAAATGTTATGTATCAAATTTCTAGTTCTGCACGTCCTTTTGCTTAGCTTTGATAATACATTTTTGTAAGAGATTATTAGTAAATTATTTGTAAGAAATTATTTTATATTATAAAGATCTAACTCTCCGTCCCCCCTTTCTTTCTTTCATTCTTTCTTTTTCTTTTATTTAATTCTTCTCCTTTCTCTTCTTAAGACGTGTTTTTTAAAATTAGGTAACTATGTTAATTCTAATTTTATATTTTTTCTTGTACCAGAAAACTGATGATGATGGCTAAGCCATCGAAAGCTGCTATTTGTGAAATAAATACTATTGTTGACAATGACAACGCCTTCAATCATTTCAATTATGTAAATGTCAACTACAACTCACCACTGAATCAATATGTCAGATGATGGCCCACACTCATTTTATGTGGAAAAAAAATATTCCCAATGATAGTGATCGAGGGTATTTCCGAGTTTATATTTTCCTTACCCTACCATCCATGATCAAAAAATCTTACCTGTCACAAATATTAATTGTGCACGATATTGTGAAATGTATAGTTTTGGGTGGGAAGTGTTATATCAATAACGTTTCGACGGCCAAAGAGTGATATTAAATGAAGAAATGTTTGACCGGCCATCATGAGCATTATTATCAATTCACAAGTTAGACCTGAGCAGTAAACAGTTTACGACGGAAGTAGGTTTGGGACGGAGCTCCATCAAAGCTCTTCCCATTCACACGATTACATTTCACGCAAAACATGTCGATGAATTGGCGAGAAACAGCTCATTAGTCTGGGTTGTGCGAAGAAAAGCTCTTGGACCAAAGCCAAAGTAAATAAACGGACACGGTAGCTTTTCATGAACAAACACACATTGACCTTGAATCACAGGAGACCTTGAATCACAGGAAATATACACCTTAAAGAGATGAATACTCAGTATCTAAACTGCATTTGTGAACAGTTTTTGATTGTAAGTAAGGAATGGCAAGACTGCACATTTTCTGACATTCTAGGAATGTCTAGGAAGTCTGTTACGAAATTCTAGGAATGTTTGGGAAGTTTAGTAACAGTAATGTCTGCACGGTAAAAGAATAATATTGAATAAAAAATAAATTGATGTTTGATCTACCACTATGCTCATTATTATCAATAACCTAGTCTTGAGCAGAAAACCGTTTTCGTATTCTTAGCCTTTTTTGTTGTCTTCCCATCAGCAAGGGATCACATACATCATTTAGATACTACTTGATATATTTTGTCTATAACTTTTCCGTCAATGTTTTTTGTGGAATATATTTATGTTCTTAACGTAAAAAAAGCGTTTTATATACAACTCATATTCACTATCACGTTATACAACTTTTTAATCAACTCTTTCGCACGTGCCTTTGCAGGCAATACAGAAAAGTATACTTTAATTTTATTCATCAGGTTAAAGACTCTTGTTAATGGTCAGTAATGCTTCTACAGAACTTCTTTACACCTGCGGGCCATAAAAATATTTTATGGTTTGGTATGGTTCATTGCTGTGTGTTTATGGACCTGAAACAAAACGCGTATTGATATTGTTAATAACCTTGTGGGCCTTTCTGATTCTTTATGCCCTCGGACCTTTTGAGTACTTTATGGTCCGCTCTAATACCAATACAACACATACAACATATTTGTGAATTCGATCTACTAAAGTTAAGATGTAAGCAAATACACTAAATAAATAGTGTAATGCTCAAATAAGTAAAATAACTCGGAATAAAACTTATTTTGCTTAATTTATATGAAAATTGCAATTTTGGAATGTTCCCGTGAATTAATAATTGCCACCAATCACGCATATTTCACTCTTACGTATCACCTTTTTTTTAGATATGCTTCTTGAGTAGCACTACTCTCATAGTAATAAGATGTATAAGGCACATCGAATAACATCCTCGAAATACATTTTGATGTTATGAATATTCTAATTAACTTTTGGCAATAGAGGCAAGTACCGTTTCATCAGCGCAATTCACACTTATACCATAAACATTTTCATATATTTCTCGAGATTGTACTGGAAACTTCTGCCCGCAGGTTTGTTAGCTTTTGCGAGAATTTTCGCAAAACTTCACAATATTCTTTCATTTTGTTCGAAAAAAATCAGTCCAACGATTATGCAATAGTAATTACGAGGATGATCCGTAGATTCACGCTGTTTGTTTATCTGAAGTCATATTGACAAATGAAATTTACAATGTGTCTTTTTACTTAGACCCAAGGAAACTTATAAAATATTTAGAATTCTCGTTTGATTCAGCGACGAACTAGTAAACCAGTTTTCTGTGCCCAACGGGCGTTACTAGATGTTTGTACCCCTCAGGCGACTTGCAACCCTTCGGGCTAGAGGCCCACGGATTTGGAATTCGCCCTCGGGGCACAAATATCTACTTAACGCCCTAGATACATAAATAACTAGTATTACTTACTCTCCTAGGCGCTCCTGACAGTGGCGCACATCCTCATGGCGGCGCCAGCCAACTATCTGTCGCGACGTCTTCTAATTTTTATTTTTGTATTTTACAAACAAATTGGAATGAAATCAAATAGAATATTAGCATACAATAGCAAGGATACTACTCGAGAATGACGCATTCCGGGCTATTACAACCCCGCTCATGAGGTATAACCTCTCTCTTGGAGATAAAGGATACCTTTACGACTTGTTTAATAAATTACTGTTCTGGGCGCATCACCTTTTTGGAAGGGTCTTATCCTTTATCAAAACGAATCGATTCCAATGTCATGAGATGGGAGAACGAAATGGAAGAATAAATGGCAGGAAAGAGAACTTTCTACTTCGTAATTGAAATGAAAATAGCGCAATTTGAATTGCAATTTTGGCGTAAAATAGTTTGGAAATTATGAGTTTGACAGATTCAAAGATACATGTTAATCTCGTAGGTTGAAGGTTGGAGCCTCATCATGAAATTGGACTCGAGTAGCGAAACGTCAATTCGCCTTAAAGTTTTGAGGTTATAAACACGCCATTACACTTGCGGTTTCGCCAAGATCTTGAACAAATAAGCCGATTTCTTCTCGTTGAAGAAAGGGAGAAGACTTGTTATTTATCTTTTTATCATGTTCCTGTACAGGCGACGCGTGCCAGGGCCAAGGCGCGACGCAGGGCGTGTGCCGCAGCATCAACGACTGCCCCGAGGCGCGCGCGGCGCTGCTCAAGGGCCAGCCGCCCGTCGTGTGCTCCTACGCCGGCTTCACGCCCATCGTCTGCTGCCCCCCCGCCACCTCCACCCCCACCCCCACCCCCGCCGGCAGTCTCGCCACGCGGAGTGAGTACACATGCCCACACTAATTCACTAAAAACTAGACTAAAATGTTTGTTGTTTACTAATAGTAGACTCTCTAAATAATGGTGTAAATATTATTATTGTTATTAATAACATAATAGTAAAAGGAGTAGTAGAAAAATTAGAATAAAATAAGTATTTGTATTATTATTATTTGTATTAATTTAGTTTGAATTTTCAGATATTCACTTATTTCTTTTCTGGTCGTAATAATACATTAAATTAATTATATTAAAATTACAATTAAATATACTGATATTCATTCGTATGTCTCCTGGAGCGATCCAACCTAGTTTCCTACTAGTAATGTTAGTGTCATTTACTCTCATCCAATCTTTTATTCTAACATTACACATAAAATCGTGCATGCTCTTAATTTTGCGATACTTAAAACATGACGTCCAATTACTGCAATAATTGTTGCAGATACATTACCTTATCTAAAAACGTAAATCGGGGTCAAAAATTTTCAAAACACAACAGGCGAATATTAAATATTTAATGGCGTCTGCTTCTTGCTTGGAGCCTTGCTTTAGCATGATGTCACCTATGTCGTAAACAGTGATGCACTAAGTATCATAATTCAGTCGGTAAGAGCCTAATAAGAAAAGGCGGACTAACACAATTAAATATTTAAATTTTTATTAAAAATGTAACTGTTTCATCGTTTGGAGATTTTTCTCGAGTTCTGGTTATCTAACAAAACCATAGGCACTTCTCACATGAACAGATGTTTCCTAGGTTTCTTCCAATTTCTGGAAATTTGGAAAATACGTTTTTTTATTTTGCCTTTGGTAACTAAACAAACCACAGATACGATTCAAATATTCAGAGGCTGCATACTTTGCTTTATTTTTTGCCTACTTCGGAAATAAGTTAATATATATTATGTAATATTACCATACTCGCTTCTTATTCACTGACGTGAATACATTTTTCTCTCGTAGGAAAAGATTCTTTAACCTGTAATGTGAATAAATTGCTATTTCCATTATTCCAAAATAACGTTTCCAAGTACTTCTTAAGCTGGATGGTTCCCTCGTGTTGCAGAGTGCGCCAAGTACGCGGAGGCGGTGTACAGATACGAGAAGACGTTCCACATCCCGCCGCAGACGGTGAAGGTGGACCAGTGCGCCATCAAGGGCGTGCCGTTCATCGTGGGTGGCGAGCAGGCCAGCTCCGACGAGTTCCCGCACATGGTGAGCCGGCCCGACTTGAGACTGACCACCTTTACCTTTCTCGCTTACGTAATGTTACCTGGCAAATCAGATTAAGGGAGAAATGTCTAAAGAAATATTTTACAAATATCTATTGACGTTAGTTAGACTTTTATTTACTCTTCTTTCATCCTCTCCTTGCAGTACAAAATTCACAGTGGGAAAACTTTAAACAATCCCAAAAGAATTCGCTCTCGATATCCCAAAGACATGTTTAAACCCCCAAAAAACAGTATATTAATATGTATTAAATATGTAAATCTTCATCCCAATGTATGTATAGAGTGATCTAGATTTAAGAATGTATAATGTATGTAAAATTTGTGTATTGTATTCAAATTGTTTAGTTGTAAGTATTAGAAATATAAGTATTAAATCCCGTAAATTAGCTAGTAGTAAGATACAAGAGTGAGAGGTTGTATGCTCAAACGTGAATGCCCAAACGTTATGTATTTAAAATAACAATGTACAAACCCCTGAAAGGCAAAACTGCCGAACAGGAAGAAAATAAATTTAAAAAAATTAAAAAGAAAAGACTTTTATAAAAATGATTGGTAATTTACAACCACTTCAGTTAAAAACAATATGCAAAAATATTCACCGTATATTGACTTAATAAAATTAAAAAATAAATTTTATTCAATATAATAAGTACATTATTACAATGAATTAATATTAAATTAAATTGATACTCATGGAATATTTCACTAAATTCAAATACCAGTTAACTTATGAGGAAACTAGCCAGAAATGTTGAGTTTGAAACCACATTTTCTCGAAACGTTGCATCATATTACGTTTTTTTATTGTTACTCGTAATCATCACTTGAGTGTTACGAGTCAAATACCGAATTTATTTCCCGCTTGTTATGTATGAGCTGCCAGTGAGTGTGGTTTGTGCGCAGGCGCTGTTGGGCTACGGAGACAACGCGCAGCAGCCCGAGTGGGCGTGCGGGGGCTCCTTGGTGAGCGAGCGCTTCGTGCTCACCGCCGCCCACTGCATCTTCACTTCGTTGTGAGTACAGCTGCTTCGCTGTCGCTGCTTCGCGGATGCTAGCAAAGGCGGGCAGTAGATCCCACCGAGCCAGCTCTGGGTTCAAACCAGCACATTTCCAAGTGGAATTGTTGGTGGATATAGGGAGTTTGCGGCTATGTTCCTAGGGATACTCCAGGTTTCTTTTCCTAATTCTGTAATTACTGCACCATCAAATGATATCATTAACATATTCTCATTATCTTGTTATTAAATCGTCGTGTACGTACGATATTGGCAGAGGATGTCCTTATCAATTAATAACAATAAAAACTTGCTTTAGAGAACATTGGTTACCTTCTAATGAACTTAGCATTTTCCAAATTCCAAACTTTTACCTCGCAGGCTTTTATTGTGGAGATTATCGTATAAAGATCCTACATATGGTGGTTCTTGTATTTACGTTAGAAATAATACCAATTCTATCTCTTTGACAGAATTAAATGGTATTCCGTTCAAAAGGTTTTCGAAATTTCTGTTGTACATCTTCCTTCGCTAAAAATGATATTACTTTGTATCTATAGGCCTCCAACAAAGAGAGCTGCATGTTATATTTTGTTCTTAGAAAAAGTGGAGATAACACTTAATAAAGTCAGCAATCGCTCTTTTGAATCCATTGTTGTATGCGGAGATTTCATCCTGATCTTCTGGTCGAATCTTGCGAGAAAGAACAATTGTAATTGTAATTAATTCTTTCATTTTAGATACTACAATAAATGTACCTACACGGATGACACTAAATTCAATGAAGGTAATCTATTTGTTTGTTTGTTTACTGACTATTCTGAGGATTTCTTTGGAAGAAGTTTCCTTAAAAAAAACATCGTGCCGAAATTTTTTAGAGAAGCATATGATGTTGAATTTTGTGGTTTTAGTCCCTTCGTGAGATCAACTGCAATTCTAGAAAACTGTTGGTTGAAAATATTCGCAACTTTTTCTGGATTACTTGTTTCTCTTTCATTATCCTTTAAAACAACATTCTCTACGAAATATCGTGATGACGAGGTCGTATTTTTTACGATATTCCACATTGCTTTAGTTTTGTTTCTAGCGTTCAAAATATCCTTATTATGTTTCATTATTTTTACCTGAATTATTATTTTCCTTAAAATTCTTTTAATTCTCGGAAGTAGACATGGAAACCGGGTTATGTGTTATGGTGTTTAGAAATAAAGTAGAGTGTACGTTTGTTTTTACACGATGTTCTATTCCTTGTATGATCCAAGTATTACTTTTTCGTGAAATGTTTAATTTTCTCTTTTTAATAGGAAAGCACGCGTTAAAGTGAAATGAAAGCTTTGAGAAAAATAAATTATATTTTTCATTTGTGTCAATAGCGATATAAACTGCCTCCCATGATTCCTTCAGCAAGTAGTCAGTAAATAATTTTATGTGAACTTTAGTAAATGCTCTGCACATGCCTGTTTTATTTACTGTGCCAGTATTCATGTTATTAGTAATTGTAAGAATTTGTGCATCGTGGTCACTGTAACCTAGATTATTCGTTATTATTTCATATCTAGTTGTGGTTTGGTTAATTATAATTTGATCTATTGCTGTTTGTGATTTAAGAGTATTCTGTGTAGGTACGTTCTCTGTAATATCTAAATTAAAAGAATGAATTAAATTGAGAAACTGCTCTTTTTCGTGGAATTCGAAATAATCTAAAGCTCGCGTTGTTGGAGATCTGTAGATGCAAAGTAAGATAATTTTGAGCGTAGTAAGATGTACGACTGTTATTTCAAAAGCTTTTCCAACTGCATATAAATTGAATTCTGACAAGAAGGTAGAATCAATATTATTTCATACGTAAATATACGAACCTCCGTAAGCAGTGCCCTTATTTGATTCCCTCGCTCTACAATAAGATCCTGCAAGGTAAAAACTAGGTGTGTTCAGATCATTATGAGATAACCAATGTTCTGTAAAGCAAAGAACATCTATTTGACTCGGATCACACTGTAATGCTGCCTCGATAAATTCAATTTTATTTGAAAGAGATTGCACATTATAATGCATTATTTGAATCTTTTGCATGTACCTACACGGATGCTTTTCTGCTGCATCTGACTGTAGTTGCTATTTATTTATCTCATTTTTACCTCGAGTGCGTGGTCGAAGGAAGAAGTATCGTGTCCCACCAGTGTTAAAAGGGGAGGAAGGAGGGGTTACAGATGTAGGGGAATGAATAATGGGAGAGGTAGTACAAGGATTAAGTTCAGAGGATAAGGTAATTGGGTCCAAAGGGGTTCCGTAGGATGGAAGAGAACTATGAGATGTAGGTGGGGATGAGTCTTTGGTAGGATACTGCTGAGGTGTAAGGATGTGTTTTGCAAGTTCGCTACCGACTGCATGTTTGCGGGCAAGGTTCAAGTGAAGACCATGCCGGGTGAAGTGTTTTTCTGAGAGAAAGTTAAGCTCAAATAATTTAACATGTCTGCCTCTCAGATGCAGTTTTAATCGGTTGTTTGCGTGTTTAATTTCTTAGCACAGTGTTGGTTTGTTGTACCAGAAAGACAGAGTCGAGATTACAATGTTCGTGTTTTGGGCGGCACGTTGCAGTTTGTCAACATGTTGCTCAGGTGTAAAGTGACCACCGAAATTGATGTCATTCCACCCTCCTATGATGATGACTGTATTCCGTTTGGTGAGAGTTTTTGTGTGGGTGTCCAATTTACTGATCACGTCGGCAAACCTCCCACTAGGTTTAAACACACACATGACAGAGAAATTGGAGGGTAGTTATCGATCGAATTTTAATTAACAAAACTACTACTAGATATGAAGTTGAAACAAAAGATTTAGAATACAGTGACCAGGATGCACAAATTATACACTATTATAAGAAATGCGAACACTGACACAGTAAATAATACACGTGTGAGTAGATTGTTTACTAAAAGTCAAATAAAATTATTCATTGATTACTTGATGTAGGAGTCAGGGACGCCGGTTATATTACTGTTGATACAAACGATAAATATAATTCTTTTCTTCAACGCTTTCTTTTCACTTTAACACTTGCTTTCCTCTTCAAAAAAGAAAATTAAATACTATCCCGGAAAAGCAATTGTTGGATAACACAAGGGATTAGGACATCATGTAAAACAAGCGAATTCTTTCTTTCATTTCTCGACATCATAACGTATCTCAAGATTTTCTCATCTATTTAAAAAAATATAAATCATTGTTCAGAAAAGTCATAAGGCAGGCTAAAATCATGATTTTAGATCAGGATATTTTGAGCTCAAATAACAAAACAAAAGCAAAGTGGAATATAATAAAAAATACGACCAAATTAACTAGAAACCTTGTAGAGAATGTTGTTTGAAAATATAACGGTTGAAATGTCACCTACCCGGCAACAGTAGATAGTCTCTTTAACCAATCATTTTCGAGATTTGCTGCCCATATCGCTAAGAGTCTTTAGCCAAAAAACTCCATATCAGACATTTCGCCAAAACTTTTTGACACTATGTTCGTTTCCGAAACTTCTTCCCATGAAACTCAAAATAATCGGTAGACTAAAAAATAAATATTCGCCCGGTTTAGATGAATTTCCCAATTCTTTGTTAAAGTCCTGTGCGTCTGCCATTGTACACCCGTTAACTCACATACTTAATGCATCTCTATGCACCGGAACTTTTCCAGGTACTTTTAAAAAATATAAGATTAAGCGGATTTTCAAAAATTTCAAGAAACATTGAACTATGTCTCGTCGCTTCATACGCGGTGGTTCAAATGCAACAACACAATTTAGCAGTCAATTTTAAATATTTCTTTGTAATTAGAATTTGGTTCAAGGTCTATAAAGAACAGAGTGAGAGAGAGGTAACATCGTTATCCTATGGCGGACATTTATTATATTTCTTACTTTATGCCCCTCTTCCAAAAGCGCAGCTTTGATATCTTTGACGTCTACAGTATGATGTATATGACGTAACACAACTCTATACGCACGTTCTTGTTTCAATTGATACGTATAGTAAACGTGTTTGTGGCTAAATAAGTGCTTTACTACTGCTCTGTTAGCATCTGGAGTTTTTGGTGCTATTTTGATTTTGTCATTTGACAGAGATTTTATCTCGAAATCTTCACCTCTGTTTTTTTTCTGTTGTATCTTCTGCACTGAGTACACGAAAATTATTGTGCGTGGGCACAGTAATCATATTAACATTATTATCGCTAGGCGCTGTCCGTTGCCTTACCCTTCTATTTTCTTTCGGGTCGAGGTCGTCTGAGTTCGGTCGTGTTGGTCGAGCTGGTTTGTACGTTTGCCAGGAATTCTGGGTCAGGTCCACGGGAAAAGATGAATCTTGATCCATGCTGTGGCTGCCGCTGCTTGTTGATTCTTCTGTTGACATTGCGTTGAGAGATGTAGCTGACCGGGTATTGGTAGCTACGACGTTCTCACTGCATGTTGCCGTGCCTCTAATATACTGCAATATTCAATGAATCACAATATTTTTTGTCTTTGCTGAATTGTTATAGATAATAACACTGTTTCTGTGCACAATTTTAAATGTTCAACACGAAACACAAGTTGTTATCGCTTGGCCTCCCCTTATCTTGGCGCGTTCACTGTCGAGCAAGGTAAGGCTACGGAGCGGCGGACACGATCCGCACACTACGGCGTCCAGGCGAGAACTGTTTGACTCAGACAAATGACTCACAAAAACATTGATTTCATATTCTTTCAACTCCTAAAGTTTGAAGTTTCAAGAAAACCTTATGTGTGACATAACATATTTAGTTCATTCATATTTTGTTTACGGCAAAATTTAAAAGATTACCGATGAAAGAATATTTTAAAAACTGTAATTAAAACTCCTGAATAGGATGGCGGTCATTATTAATGTCATTTAGTTTGTGCTAAAAGTCCATATTAGTATTTTAATTTTTAAATAGATTTACTTAGGCCTCATTTCGTTCAAAATCGTGTCCCACTCCGAGAAATTGTATTATTTAAGCGCTATCATCATTGAAAAAAAAATTAACCTGTTATGCCCAATGTCGCCAGAACTCGTAATAAAATGCAACCTAGTTATCTCTTTTATTTCAATCGTCCAGACTTTTCTTTCAATATTCCAAAACTACCTCGTCTCTAAAAATGAGATACATCGAATTGTATTTCTATAAAATAATTTGGAAGAGAAATGGTTGTATATGTATCATTGAAAATAATATCACGACGACGCATGTGGAGAGAAAATAATCTTGTTGTGGGATTATAAAGGGACAAAAAATTTAGGCTTTTCACGGTAACTTTCGGAAAACTTTTCCCACTACTCAGTGTTGCGTCAACTCTTCGCTTTTCTGCACATCAAAAGCCATCGTTAAACTTTTGCCCACCTGTCTGTAACTGGCGACGACGAACTGCAAGGCAGGTACCTTCCTTTCTCATTTAAATCAAGGCTGCTCAAGTGAGAGTTAGCGTAGCTCAGCCAGGCCGACGTAGTGCCTGGCTGCGTTCTGAGGCTCCCTTTGGAAGAGGCGTTCGGGTGCGATCGGATGTAGTGTAGTGAAAAGCGAATAGCACCCGGGCCACTGCAGTGGAGATCCGCGGTTAATCTGGCGCCATTTCTGACATTAGATGACCCCTGAACTAAACCACATCGGCTAATCCGCTCATTATGTTCGCGGGCTGGATGAGAATACTCAGGGTAGAACTATTGTCACTGTACAGTCTCTGACCGGAAAGACCTACGGGTCCGAACAGTGTCGAATTTTAAGCACTAGCTAAGTTGAATATCCAGGTCAAACTGATAACCTGTGTTGTATGATGGGTGCATCCGTAGCTTTTTCGATCAATCCCAGGCTAATGCCGTAGAAGAACATTAATAAATGAGCCACGGCGGGGGCGCGATCTTCCCTTCCTCTTCCTTGTCCCGTCCTCTTACACACGAACACCACACACACCACACACACACACACACACACATTCATGCACTACCCTACTGCAGATACCGGGAGACCAGTCGGAAGCTTAGAGGTGCTCCACTAGCGGAAATTTCTGGAACCCGGCAAGCCGCCGGATCTCACGTTACAGTGGGGAAAGCATCACACTTACTGGACCAACGAACGTAGTAGTTGAAATGTCTGGAAACCCGAAATTTCGACGAATTTATGTGGCCTCCGCTTGAGCCACTAAAGCGCTCAACGTCTGTTGGCAGGGGCAGCCCCAAGGTGGTGCGGCTCGGGGAGCTGAACCTGAAGACGACCAAGGAGACGAACAGGCACGAAGACTTCGCGGTGGCGCAGAGCATCCCGCACCCCGAGTACAAGGACGGCGTCTACTACAACGACCTGGGGCTGCTCCGCCTGGCGAAGGACGCCACCTTCACCGCCTCCATCCGGCCCGCCTGCCTGCACACGGCCAAGGAGACGGACGCCGAAGCCATCGCCAGCGGATGGGGTTACACGGACTGGGGTGAGGTCATCCCCCCACTACGTAACACAACCGCCTCTTCAAAGTGCACGTTAATCACGTAGTATTGGATCATACGTGCATTTTTATCGGACTTAAAAATTATCTTGGGATGTAATTGTCAATTAATTCAATGTGGTGGGAGGGTCCGATAATGGAGATGACTCAAAAGGTTGATTTTGACTGGCGATAGTGAATATTTTTGGTGAGTGATTATGATTCTTCCTAAGAAAAAGGAAGCGAAGATTCCGACGTCTTCACGATGAGAATGGTATATGGACTGAAAAATTGTTACTCGAAAATGAAATTGTTTAATAGTATCATAGCAAAATCTCGTAATTATAGTTTTTGTAACTTACTTTCAGTTTTGATTTTTTAGTTTTGTTTTTTAAAAAAATGCTTACGTTTTCCACCAGCGAGTATCGAAACTTACAAATTTTAGTAGTAGTATAGTTAAAATAGTGCAAAAATGAAGATTACGCTTATAAGCATTAGAGACGTATCTTCAATGCAGCCACGCCATCCATTATATAAATATAGGGTCTCTTAATGTATAAAGCGGGCAAGCAACGATAAATACCGGGATACTAGAGGACTCAAAGAAGAGAGGGTATTTTAGAATAAGTCAACAAGTCTAATCGATTAATTATATCTTTGAAGAACGCATTTGAGACATTCTTTTACAAAGAAATTCCAAAAATATGATCAACTTCATCTTTTACGATTCATGTAGATAATTGTTATGAATTACATACATACTTTTGATCAGTTTTTTTTAATAATTTGGTTGAAATTGTTAATGGTTGGAGTGATTGAAAATGTTCGTCATACAAACTATGCACTTGAACGTTTTTTCATATTCTTTGCAGCTACACCTGAAATTACTGAGCATCTGATGAAAGTGAGACTACCCATTCAGAAGACAGAAATCTGCAAGAACTCATACAAGACCCTGGCTACAACATCTCGTCTTCGAAATGGAATTTCTGAAGATTCAATGGTTTGTGCGGGAACACTACAAGGTGGTAAAGATACATGCAGGGTAAGGCATCTTTTCATGTTTTTCTTTACTATTTTATTTATCGACGCTCTCAACGTATTTGTTAACAGAAAAATTGCTATTTTTGCCAAAAAACAAAATGAAGATTGCTAACCCGGGACCACAGCACGGGAAGCTATTATGCAGTCCATGGCCTATCTCAAAAGCAAAAATTGAGGTGCTACAGAATGGCAGACTTTCTCCTGTGTGGCCTTTCCTTGGCCAGCTGCCATCTATCGTCGCCGAAAATACATTTTTTTCACAATTTCTCAACTTTTTGCTTTCCTAGTAGTTCAAAACTGAATTGTTACTTCAAGAATGTTAAAGATGAGAAAAACTCGCACTAAATATGTTTTTACTGAGAAATTCACTACGGATTTTGAGAAAATGGGAATTAAGCTTTACTGTAAATGCGAAATTTGAAGCTCTTTTTCTTGGAAATCTATTGAGTTTTCGAAAGAGTTAATTTAATTATTTGAAGCACCTCTGCTCACAAATTTAATAATGCATATATATTGTGGAAATGCCAAGATTTACGACGTGAGAGCTATTTCAAAACAATTACATTTGTGTAATTTTTCGAAAAAACAAAAGAATACCCCAAACTGAACTTTACGTCATATCAAAAGTGCAATTTCCACTATTCTTTAGAAAAATTTGAAGAAAAAAGAGGAGCCATTTTTAAGAAAATAGGGTTTATGTGGCTCTGAAAATGCGGAAGTTTGAGCTCATTTTTACAGAAAACTGTTGTATTTTCGAGAAACGTTATTTGACATTATTTAAAGGGAATGTACTCATACATACAATAACGTGAATAAATCGCCTCTAATGTAAATATTACAGACGTGAGAGACAAGTAAAAAAAATCATTTTTGAATTTATTGAACAAACAAAGGAATAGAGTAATATGGGGTTTCTGTCATCGAATAGGGTGCATATGGTATCAATTCTATCAAATATTTAAAGAAAAAATTTAGAGCCGTTATTGAGGAAATCATGTTTTTGTAATATTTTAAAATTAATTTAAAAAATTTTAAAAAATATTTGTGGGGAACAAATGTCATTTGAAGGAGAAATATCTATTTTCAATTTTATAGTTGTAGAAAAAATCCAAACTTTTGCAATTCACGAAACTTCAGAGTTAACGGTTGAAATCGGACCTATGACACATTATAAGGGTATTTTACTTTCTTCTTACAAGGAATTTAAAGAAAAAAGTTTGGAGCCGTTTCCGAAAATATTTTGAAAGATTGTACTCATGATTTAGGCGCCAACAGTGTTCACAGACGGACGGACGTTTTGAAAAAAACAACAACACTTTTTCGGTATAAGGGGACCCCAGAATGTGTATTTCCGTTAAAATCTTGAAATCGATTTTCCGCAGTATTACATAACTTTCTCTCTACTACGTATACTCTGTATATACGTATGTATACGAGAAAGTAATTAGAGGTGCTACAGAGTGGCACAGACTTTCTCGTGATATAGTTTTCTAATTTCCATGGTGTGGTGTGGTGTGGCATTAAGGTTTTGCTCCATTCTCTAAACAGCTACAATCTATCGTCGCCCAAAGTACATTTTTTTTTACATTTTCTCAACTTTTTGCTTTCCTAGAACTACAATCGAAATCTTATTTCAAGAATATTAAAGAATAATAAAAACTCGTTCTAACTACAATTTTTCATTGAAAAATTGGAAGCGTTTTTTAAGAAAATTGCAATTAAGCATTACTGTAAATGCGAAATTTGAAGCTCTTTTTCACAGGAATCTATTGAGTTTTCCAAAACGTTCATTGGAAATCATTTAAAGCACTTCCGCTCACAATTGTAATAATGCATACAAATCTATCAAATGGTCCATATTAACGGAGTGAGAGGTATTTTAAAAAAATTACATTTGTGTAATTTTAGAAAAAACAAATGAATACACCAAAATGAACTTCACGTCGTATTAAATAGAGCATATAGCACTATCCATTAGAAAAATTAGAAGAAAAAAATTCGAAGCCATTTTTGAGGAAATGTCGTTTAAGCGTTTCTAAAAATGCGGAATTTTGAGCTGATTTGTACAGAAAACGGTTGAGTTTTCGAGAAACTTTATTGGACTTTATTTAAAGCACATGTACTCATAAATATAATAATGAAAAGAAATTGCTTCTAATTAAAATATTACCGACGCGAGAGACAAGTCAAAAAATTCATATTTAAAATTTTGGAAAAAACAAAAGAATAGAGCAATATGGCGTTTATGTCGTGATATAGGATTAGTCAATAAAAAATTCTATCAAAAATTTAAAGAAAAAATTGGAGCAATTTTTGAGAAAATACTTGTTATTGTATTTTTTTAAATGGCAAATATTGCGTGCCCTATTGCACGAAAACTACTAAAGTTTCCGAAAGGATGTACATGACCATATTGAAAGAACTATTTAGGCACAACAAATTTCATTTAAAGGAAAAATCTCGGCTTCAATTTTTAAATGTATTTTACTTTATACTTACAAGAAATCGAAAGAAAAGAATTGGAGCCGTTTTTGCGAAAAGTGTGAAAATCGACTGAGAATTCTTCAAATTGGAAAACATCGTACGTATGGTTTAGGCGCTAGCAGTATTCGCAGACGGACAGACAGACACACGGACATACATACAGACAGACAGACGGAGGTTTTGAAAATAACCACTTTTTCGGCATGAGGGGACCCCAAAACGTGTATTTCCGTTGAAATCTTGAAATCGATTTTTTGCAGCATTGCATCAAGTTCTCCATACTACATATGTTCTCCGTATATACGTATGTATATGACAAAGTAAAAATTAAGATATTTATGAAATTTAATTCAATAGATGATTGTATCACAATGTGACGTTTTATTACAAAATATTGAGAAAGTCATGACACCACGAAAGAGGGGAGTTATGAAAATGCCATAAAACATATTAATGATTGTGAGCGTATCCTCCAGGGAGGCTAATGCATAATACATTTATTATAAATAACTTTGAGATTTCATTTGTGTCATTATCACTAAGAATTGATGAAATCTCTAAATGTATCTCAGTTTATCTCTTTGGTAGATGAAGAATAATACTTAAATAAAAATGACAGAACTAAGATTTCACATTAGTGCGTGTGGAAACATATTAAATAAGGTTCCATTTCTATACGTCTTGTCGGATGATTCAAAACGTTTAGCAGGCCTTACAAACCGACTCTTGAAGATGCAAACTAGAGATATCACAATTATAATTGAGCCAAAAAATAAAAAAGAAGATTGGTGTAGAAGATAATTACCCATGACTCTGTTGTTAATAGCAATTAGTGATCTTAGGAAGCTAATTATTTACCTATACATTCTTCAATAGCTTTTTTATAACACTATTCATCTGAGGAATGAAAGCTTTGTTGAAACTTGAAAGCTTTGTTATTATCTTCTCCAAAGCTTTCAATGTCTTCCAGTTGTAAAGCATTTTTTTTTATTATAAAAAAGGTATCTCTGGAACATACCCGTAATAAATATTTATTCTACATCACGATTTGTAACAAAAGGATGACTTTTTCATGGTTTAAGACTGGATAAAAAACAAACACGTTAAACACATTACCCTCCTTAAGGGGTAAGAGCGACAGGAGGCAAACATGACATATTCTCTTCACCGTAACTAGCAAGATCCGTCTGCATGAGCTTTTCTTCGTCACACAGCTACAGAAACTGGGACGATTTTGAAGGAAAGCTACAACTATATTTTTGCCTCGACCGGGAATCGAACGCGGGGACCACAGCACGGGAAGCTAGTACGCTGCCCATAAGCCATCCCAGAGGACCAAAACTCGTGAATGGGTTAAAAAATTATGGGGGTGAAGATGACTCGCCATGTCCTCGATGAAAAAAACAACATCGTTCTACGCTGGCGATTGATTATCCTACCGTTCGTAGACTGCATTAGTGACGCGACTAAAAAAAATAAGATGCTGAGATAAATGAGTTTCAAGATTTCTCCTTGTATTCAAATGCATCATTCTTACATTCCCAACTTTGCCATTTGTTGACACAGCTTTCTAAGATATGTTGCTTTTGCTTCCGGAAGTTACACCAATCTGCAATTCTGGAGAGTGCATTAACCTTGTTTTTGCGTTGTGCCACTATTGCATCCCATGAACGATATGTTTTGCCCCAAATGAAGCACGATTTACAATACAGTAACTCAATGATCGTTCTGTTACAGGGCGACTCTGGCGGTCCTCTCCAGACCAAGATGACAACGCAATATTGCATGTACAGCCTGGTGGGTGTCACATCCTTTGGCAAAGGCAACTGCGGGACCAGCAAGTCTCCGGCCATCTACACTCGCGTCTCGTATTTTGTGTCATGGATAGAAAGCGTGGTATGGCCCAATGAGAAATAAAGATGCAGAGACTTAAAGCTGTTGGCCGTGACTGGCTGGCGATTATAACAGGTTATGGAAGTAACTGGAATATTTGGAGACTGATATACTCGTGAAATCTTGTTGTGTTTTAAGTGTGTAGTGTAACAATATGTGAACGTGATTATTTATTTGTGTCGAATAACTAGTCTATAATAAATCAAACCTTTACTAGTAAAAAGAACTTTGTTATTGATCATTCTAGATGTAAAAACATGCTTTTGTATCAAGAAAAAAATTAACACGTTTAATGGATAATTCATTATCAACCCGCTTCTACATACTTCTAATGAAGTATATGAAGTAAATGAAATATGAAGATATGCAAGCTTTAATCAAGAAGGTGGATTTGCGATTTTGGAAAAAAATTACAGATCAATAACGTAAAAGTATTGTATAAATGTTCTGGCCAACTTTAAGTTATCTTTATGTAAATCTCCATGCAAAAATATTTAGCATTAAAAAATAAACCAACCCTTGTAGAATTTCACAAATTACATCAAAATAATTAAGTTTAGTTTAAAAAATATTTGTAAGTCACTATTTACCCAATGTAAATTTCTCTTGAGTTGCAATATAAAGAACATAAACTTGTGTTAAGATTTTAGGAATTCCAAAGTCATCGTTCAGACGCAAATCCCTAGGTAATCCCTGAAAAAGTATGTATTACAATATATATTTGTATGTATTCCAAGAGCAGGTGTGGCTAATTATTGTTTTAAAGTATCATTATATTAGATTTTAATTTCCTTTTCATCATGGAATTAAAAATTTTAAAAATGGATTTATTCTCATGTGCAAGGTTCACCTACAAACTTCCATTGTAAGTCAGTTTTTTTATGACAGTGAAATTCCGTCCTTGGGAGATTGTAAAACGATTGAAAGCAAAATTCTGTTTGGGATGAAAAACAATGAGGCATAATTTTTCCTTCATAAAAACAAACTATGCGCATATATGTACATACATGTATTTATTTTTCGTGTACAAATCAAAATAATTAAAAGCAAAATAATGATTGTAAACTATCATTTTATATTATGAGCGTCTTTAAATTCGCGAATGAAAACCAGCGCCTATTCCACATTAAAATGGTTTCGTAAAAGCCAGAAGAAAGACGGAATAAATTAGAAGTAACATGCGTGTTTTTAAGATCTGCTAATTTCTGCTTCAGCATCTGTTGAAATAGGTGTATATGAGTGAAATATGTTGCAGATGTGAATTGGTTCCATCCACTAATTAATTTTTCATTTCACTTTATCTTCTGCTGATACATCTAAAATTTTTTCTGCTCTGTGTACGGTATAGTCATTTTCTACTAAAGGAATACACTAAATTCACTTTTTGTAAATGTATTTATTAAAGTGTTGCAATGCCATCGCTTTGCCAATGCATCGCTTTGCCAGGTAAGGTGGAGTTTTCCAAGGAATTTCAAGATACTTTACTAGTTTCCGGGGTCGGTTTCCAAAAAATAAAACTTACCACAAAAATATATGCTGGGTAAAGGGAATGAAGGATGACTGAATGACTATATGATGAAATGATAGACAAGAGAGGGGGCTGAAGCAATCTGGGGAAACATGACACAAGCGCAAAGCAAAATTTGTCCACCAGATATTAATTTGGGACGGCTGGGACATGGAAAATAGATATTAGACACAGAAGGGATGCGGGCTGTACGCTACGCTACGGGCTGCTCCTTCACAGTTCCTCCTAACTCCTTTCGGAGTGTTTTAGTTTTATTCTCATTTTTGACTAATTTTTTACAATAACCTCAACAAAAATGTTATCTTAAATCAAAATTCAATTTATTTTTTGTTGAATGTAGGGTAGCACTCACATTGAGCTACCTTAGTGAAATGTAATAATTTGGGAAAGAGACAGGATATTCGGGAGCATCCTCAGTAACACTGCCATGAATCCGCTTTGTCCACCATAAATGTCAATCAGGCCAACCTGGATAGCCAAGGTTGCTAAGCTTGAAGGGCTGTAGTTGTCTCGTGCCTGAAGGGTCGAAGGTTCGAATCTCGCACGGGGCATGGATGTTTATGTGTCCGTAAACAGTATGCGAGTGCCTCTACGGTTACCTCCAAATCCAAAAAGCACTGGCAATTACAGAGGTCGCTGTATGACCTAGTGAAGAGCGACCTTAAAAATGTCAATAAGATGGATCGACAGGATATTGTACACGAATCACCATAATTGAAAGTGAGTGGTCTAATCACTACACTATCCTTCTACCAAAGTTAATAAATGTTTCTGGCGGTAAGACCTGAATTAAAATGGAAAAAACCAAAAAATTTTAATTCCCTCCGGCATTGTAAGATGTTTCGTAGAAATAAATGATTTTCTTATATATTTGTATATGATTATGATTTATATACGTTTATGATTTCGTAGATACCCAAGATCACGTGTAAATTCAAAACCAACGACACAGTTTCGATTTTGACTGAAAAATGTGATTTTTCTCCTACTCTCATATTGTGCGAGCCGATTAAATTCTTATTTATTTATTTATTTATTTATTTATTTATTTTACGTCAAAAAAATTAAATATTTAACAAAATTAACAAAAAATATTTTCATGGCTCTAATTTTTATACGCAATCCATTTTGGGGTAGATGTAATGATTTGTAAAACATATCTGAATTTAGCCAATGTTTCTGGGAAATATGGTTCTATAAGAAAGGGTAAAATATCATATTGGTCGAAACATATGCTGGAATCTTCTGTATTTATGCGTATTAATATAATCCTGAACACTCGTTCTCTATGAGGTAAAATAGCAAATATATGTAAATATAAAATGAACCGTTTTCTGTTAACCGTTTTAGTCATTCTGGATGTCACCTAAAAATAGACCAAAAACACAGTGTTAATATAATCATCCAGGATGAAGAGGTATATACACATACGTTCAATATCAACACTAGCATGTAGCTAAAGATGTAGCATAAGATAACCAACATGTAGCGTAAGATTACCATCAGAAGCAACTGTTTTCCATGGCATTAGCTAGGCGTACGACAAGGTTTGGCACTCTGACCTAATATACGAAATACATCACATAGACGTTCTACAGTATTTATGGAAGTATATCGAAAGTTTTCTGATCAATAGATCGTTTGAAGCAAAAATAAACGCTTTGTATTAATATCCATCATTACTGCATGTGTTCCACAAGAATTGGTTCACCTTTCTAACATTATTCCAAATAGTTGAAACTCCAAATTATTGAAAGGTATTTGCTCTACCCACATTTTACAACTACTACTTTATCTGGACCCAAAATGGAGAATCAAAATCAACCCTCTAAAATACCAGGCTAAGATTTCATCTTAGCCATTCAAAAATTCTATTGAATTAAACTTTCAGGAATGCAACATACCATGTAATTCCACCTCCTCACTGGTAGAATACTTTTATCTTAAATCAGTTTAGATAAGATACCTAGTTACTTACTGAAAAAAACACAAAAATGGGATCCCTTTACTAATTTAATCGTTAGTCAAGAGTAACAAAAAATATCAAAAGTATTTCCTCTCGTTAATGCAGTCTAAAATGAAAGTTGAATGTAGACATTTATTATAAAAATAATTCACTCTTCTTACCACAACTTAGACATGTCCGGTTTCGGGAGACTCTTTTCCTAGAAATGTTAAAAAAGTGAACTATAATTCAAATTAAATATTTAAGAAGTCTAAATGCTCTGTCGTTTATTTCCAATATGCAAATTCAAAGAACTAAATGTTCTTTCTTTAATAATACAGAAAACCTAAAGACATATTCAAAACATGGTAATATCAAAGACAGCCAATGAAATTGAAATTGTAACCTAATTCAAACTTCTAACTCGCTTCAGTAAACGAGTTTTTAAATTTTTAACACCGTTGTAACTACTTCGATTACAGTCGTGAAAAATGACTGCTTATGGGTGGGCATTCCCAAAAACATTAAATGTTATGAATATTTGCCCTCGCAGGGTCAATTTGCCGATCTAGAAGAATTAAATTGTAAAATATTATCAATAATCCACATGTTGCGTACTCGAAAACAGGAACTCTTAATTAGATAATATTGTAAGGTGAATATGGTGATCGACAAAGTATCCGCAACACTTTGAGCGAAGAATTACTCCATTTCTGTCATCTCTATTCAAAACACAAGCACATACCATCATCACCGTATCTCAAAGTCGTGAATGTTAAAATAACTTCGGCAATTACGCACGACGAGGAAAATCAGCGCAAAGCTACGAGCACTTTCCTTACCGCATCACCATCATCGCTACCAGCGCCCGCGCCTCATCGCGCTCCTGCGCCTGGCCCGGTCGCCTTCAGCGAGAGCGGCCGCCCGCGCCCGCTACCAATGTCATCGCCACCGGGTGGGTGCCAATTCGCCGTTATTCACAAAATTAGTGGATAATGTTGGATATAGGGACTGCATCGAACACAGCGTCTACCATTAGCCTGTTATTGTTCACATTATCCAAATTCAGTTGATAATGTTGGGAGTAGGGACAGATTCATAGCATACCGCTTACCATTTTAATGTTTAAATTTATGTTTAAATGTTTAATGTTTAAATTTTTAATCCAAATCGAGTGCATAATGTTCGAAATAGGGATAGCTTCAAAGCATACCGTCTACCACTAACCGGTTAATGTCTACCATTTTCCAAATCGAGTGGATAATGTTCGAAGTAGGCACAGCTTCGAATCGTACCAGCTACCTATTATTACCTATAATGTGAACAATAACCTATACTCGGTTATTGTTCACATTATCCAAAATTAGTGGTTAATGTTCGAAGTAGGAACAGCTTCGAATCTCATTCTGCTGAAGTATGAACTGAAGGACTTGCACGTCAGCCAGCACGTTATGTCTAGAGTAGGTGAATAAAGTTACGGCGACGGGAATTAGCAGATATTATGTGATAAAAGTAATCAGACTGTTGGTGACAGTTCCTAAAGCTAATGGGAAACAAGATGTGAAGTTTCTAGCTCCGCTGTATCTATCATATATTTTTATTTAAACAGTAACGTTATTCTCCGTAACCTTATTCGACTGAGGCTTCGCTACGCATTTTCTTGTTGGCGACGCGGCGCCGGGTTTCGGCTGCCGCGATTTACGTGAACTTATATTTTGTATTGCATTGTTTCAACGTACTTTTATGTCAAAAACTTCGAATGAACACCCAAGGGTATCTCATTTGGGAAGAGCATATTTTTCGTAACACCGAGCAGACATACGCAACTAGTTTTCAATGAAGACACCAATAATTACAAAATAAAATTTTCTATACATTTGTGTTTATTAATTGTAATTAAACACAAATAAGCACTTACTACTTAATCTAATCGCATGCTCTATTATTTTACCATTTCAGTTAATGTTCTCGAAAAATCAAGGGAATTGATGAAGGTAGTCTTTCCGATTCAGAAGTTTGCCAGAAACAGAAGTTTGCCAGAAAACCTATTCCCTGATGAAAAACACCTGAAGGATTTTGGAGGAATCTATGGTGTGCGCTGGATCCTTGAAATCGGACAAAGACACCTGGAAGGTGAGTGAGAGATATAGAATTCGTTGGTGTTATAATTGTATTAAAACTATTATAACCTGTGAGATTACTATATTACAAAACACTCTTTCGAATTTCGAGAACTGTTCAATATGATTGGCGATCTTGAGATTTGCCTTCATAAATCTGGGCAATTGCCCTACGTTATAATGGTACGGTCAATCAAGAGACGCAATTCCTAGCTTTCACATTTTTCTAGTTTCTAAATAGAGGTTCTCTAGCATTTTAATATTGAAGATGCACCACCTCTTGCAAGGAACGATCTTGTTTCCTCCTTTGAGAATTCTGTTTAACATATAAATTATTTTTCTTCTCTGGATGGAATTAATTACTATGTTATTCATGTTAGATTAGTTAAACTTCACTTCAGCCAGGAAAATTGTTGCTGAAAGAGCACAATGTTATAAATAACTTTCCTCGCTTACATTAAATACTATTCGTAGGATTGCACCATTCGACCTATCGGCCTCGTGTCGTTAACTTTCCAACTCGCAAAATAAAATGTCATTTTTATCACGACTTCTAAAATGTTACTGTCATCTTAAATAACCATTTTAAAACATATATACTTCAGCTTGATCGCTCTATTATACGGGAAGATTGCATCTCCGTAAAACGTAATGTACGTTTTCCGTAAGTTTTATCGAGCTCATCAGTAGTGGTTTCTGAGTTATAAACCTGCCGACGCCAATACAAAAATCGTTGATCGCTCTACGTATGCAACGTACGATGCTACTATCCGCGCTAATAAAATGGTACCCCTGAATATCTAGAGCACGATCCCCAGTGGTTTATCGTACTCCCTGAAAGGAACAAATAGTTGGTATAAAAGGAAAATAAAACTTAACTTAAAATATAACTAAACTTCAGCAACAAAAATCTGCTTTTGAGTGTGGAAACATAGACTGTGGAAAATGGAGTCCTGGAGCAGCAAACATTTAGTATTCTGAAACAGTTTACTGAAGACGGAAGCTCCTTCCTCGTTGCATGATATCAGTTGTCGTAAGCAGTGACCCACTAAGTAAAAATCATCAATGGGAAGAAATAAAAGAGGTCATCTTCGTCAACATATCAGCTTTATTAAGATAGCCGGCTTTCGACGGCTTTGCCGTCATCGTCAGTCTACAAGATACAGAAAGATACTACAAAATTATATGTCTGTATCTTGTAGACTTATCTTTCTGTATCTTGTAGACTGACGATGACGGCAAAGCCGTCGAAAGCCGGCTATCTTAATAAAGCTGTGTGTTGACGAAGATGACCTCTTTTATTTCTTCTTATAAGAACGTCAACAACACCAAATCAGAATTCCCACAAATCATCAATGGGCTTAACGTCGTCTGACGACCTTCCCCACCAAGTTCTATCCCTGCCCTTCGACACCCTGATACACGTGCGTCAGCCTACGCTCAGGTGCGTCGTCCTATAGGACGCTGAACATACACAGCCGCCTGCAACAGTCGGCCCCGTAACGTCGCTTGTTGGGAAGGAAAGGCGGCTGATAGGTGACGCGCACGTCGTGGTGCGTAGCCCTCTCCACAGCGCATTACTTTCCATGTCCGCAGGTAGATCAAATCGCTTAACCAACTTACCAGGGCGTTGGAAGGGTAGGGAAGGTTATTTTATTAGGTGATACAGGTGGTTTAGAAAAGTTCTAACCACTATACGGAAGGTTACAACAATGCGTACACGGGAGTAAACGCGTGACTCGCCGAGCCAACTTGCGTCTCGACCACCGGGTAGGCAATGAGAGGCCCAGAATGATAATATAGTCGTCACATCAGTTGTGAGAAATTGCAGACCAATCAATATTTACATTTTTCAGTCAATTTGTTTTACATTTATTTACATTTTTCAGTCAGAAAACTGTTAGATTTGTTTTGTATCTTTCCACGAGATTTTTGTTATCTAACTAAACCATAGACACTTCTCACATGGCCAAAGGCTGCATACTTTTCTTTCAATGTCTTCGCGCATTGGAAATTAGTAATATCAATATCACAATATTCCGCGACTTCAAACATTAGTACACATCTGAAAATATAATAATTAATCATGAATTAGGCATTACCTCTTTCAATAACACTGTGTTTCAAGTTTGTGCTTTAATATATCGTGCTTAATAAAATTCCGAGACTATATTTGACAATGTCCTAGCATTGCCGTGTATATATTCGACGATTTTCAACACGATAGTTTTTATTTCACTGCCGTTGGTAAACGTAATGTTAACAATAAATAAGTTTAAAAAACCTGGTTTGAGTAACATAAGTGGAGGATTTCTGAAGCGAGAATTTGAGTCTCTCTTTCTGCTGCAGGTGCGCCTGGAACAGCCCTACTGCATGTACGGCCTGGTGGGCTTGACGTCGTTCGGGAAGCACTGCGGCTCCAAGAACCCGGCGGTCTACACGCGTGTGGCGCACTACCTGCCGTGGATCGAGAGCGTCGTGTGGCCTGAGGAGCGGTAGTTCGCCATTGCGCTTCACTCTCGCATCACATCTCTTGATGCCACTGCAGTGCCTCTGACCGACAGGTCCTGGGTTCGAATCCTAACGGTGGTAGGATTTTCGACACTAGGTAGATCAAATTCATCCGCAGACTGGAGAAGAATTCTAGTGGCTGGTTGTTCTGATTGGTAGTTTTCCATGGTGTCTACCATCAACACCAGGCGAATACCAGAACAGAACTCTACCAAATGGGTAACGCACTGTGCGCGATCTTTCCTTCCTTTACCTTGTACTTTCCTCACCCCTTACACACACACACACACACACACACACACACATACACACTCACATACACTTACTTGCACTACTCTACCACAAATGGGTGACCAGTCGGGAGCTTGTCTCGGCTGGGGCGGTGCCCTGCTGGCGGGAGATATCACCATCCATAGGGGAAAGATCTGCCATAAAACAAGCTCAACATTTACTAATGATCTTAGTAATGGACGCGTCCGAAAACACAAATCAATCAATCATTGTATCACAACCCGAGCCTTGATAAAGTCAACCTCGATATTTCGAATCGTTCGCAAGCAATTGCAGTTATTTCTAAATGGTTTTCAGTATTATCTCCCTTTCTTCACCAACTATTTCCAGTGACTTTTCCTTTATAATTCTCTCCTGCAAATATTTCATGGAAACGAGGAATTCCAAACGACGAAAACCAGTTCCAAAATCATGATGAAGGTAAAAGTTTTCAATTTGCATTTCCTGTACAACGCACCCTGTTTTTATTGCGTTGAGGGGTAAATTCGCTCTCCGAGTACACAGGAATTTTTTAAGGTTTCCACAGATAACTCGCCATGATAAAAGACCTACTTTCGCTACACCTGTTACTTAAACAAGTATAGTATCTACATTTAATATATTTTCATTCTTCTTTAAAATCTTCATAAGTAAAATCTATGCCTTGCACAGGATTCTATTAAACGGTAACTAGAATCGAAGGTGAGTCAGAGGACAGTAGAGTCCTCTGCATTCTGACTGCGTTTTAATCAGACTTACAAAAACATTTCAACGGTATTGTATGATAAAGAACTCTTGAGTTGCCTAACGCCTAGACGCCAAATTTTTCTTTCGTGGTTCGAATCTCCTGAGAACCACATGTCCTCTAAAATGAAGAACAACAATAAACCATCATTAACACGAATTGCGAAGGACAGAATTAATCGAAGTTCGTGTTATAAAAATTCGTGTTATCCGAGTATTATAAATGTCCCTATTACCGTAATCCTTCGCCAGGGCCAAAGTTTTGTTCGTGTTACGGCGAAGTTCGTGTTACACGAGTTCGCGCTAATGAGAGTTTACTGTATTCCCCTACATCTGCCGGTGTTCCTTTTCTGAAGTGTATCTATTTATTTATTTTTGTCAAAAAACAGTTAAAAACTGCGTATGACGTGCTATGGGGAAAAGTGAATTGTGTGCACATTTTCAAAATTCTGTGATCCCTACACCAAGTCATATACTACTTGAATTTTGAATTTTCAAAGGGAGAAAAAAAAACAAAAACTCCCATGTAGTAAAATCTATTTTCAAAAATAAATAAGCAATAAAATTTTGAATTTTGAAAGGGAGAAAAAAAACAAAAAAACTTCCATGTAATAAAATCTATTTTAAAAAACTTCCATGTAATAAAATCTATTTTCAAGGATAAATAAGCAATAAATTTTGGCTCTTATTACTTCCTGCCGCGACAACATGGAAACGATAATTTGAATAATTGTATTTCCCACCGAATTCTAGTTATGTATGTAATTATGTTAATTGTTATTTCTTACTGAAAAATAAAATGAAATAATTTTACTTGGCAAATAACGTTTAAAATATTTATGATTCATGTGAAAGTTCAAGTCTCATAAGGAATGCATAGACTCATCTATTCTTAAGTACTACATGAGACCTTGTGTTCTTGATACTCTCTGCCACCTACAACAAAGCCTGAACTATTAAACTATTAAAAACTATAATGACAAATACTGTGATGCATATTAATACTGTACAAATATTCCATTGTTTGTATTTTAAATGATGGTGTAAAACAAGAGATGAACGTTGATCTAGGTCAATCTTGAACAACATATTGAAGTAGACTATTAAATGAGATTTAATATGTCACGCATTGCACGAGTTTTGCTTATTAATTTAATAACTCCTTGAGTAAGTACATTTGGATTCAAATTGTTTCATTACACAAGAGTAATTGTCGACAAGCTTAATTATGATTATCACAAGAGAAAATGACAATATAAAGAAAATCCGTTTCTTAATTATAATTCAAATTCATGAAATCACCCTCCTCAATAATCACGATTTATTACAATCATTCTCCAGCTTAATACCCTCATTAACAATAACGCACTACTCTGGTTTTCTACGCTACAATGAGGAATATTACGCGGCAGAACAAAGAATGCATTTGCAAGCAAATGACCTATCTATACCACGACTTCTCGTATTGCGGTCGTGCAGATAGCGAAGGAGGAGAGAGAAACCACAATGTTTAAAATAACTGAGGTAGAATTTCCACGATTCAACGCCGGTGAGGAAACGGCGGAGGGGAAAACTTTGCATTGGGGAAATGATGAACAGGACAGTGCAAAACCAAACGAACGGAAAAAATGTGTGTCTGATTGCGAGATAAAAAGAAGTGGGTAGCTTAGATGTAATTAAACCATTACAGGTTAAATTAGAAACCTGTAATGGTTTCATTACTTTTCGTCCGCTTAGCAGAATTATATTCTATTTATTGATTAAGTGATTGATTGTTAGTGATTCCGGGCGCGTCAACTGCTAAAGGCATTAGTCCCGTATGTGCAGTGCATGTTTTTCCTCGAAAGTTGGCGGTGGTCTTCCCTCGCAGTGGGAATACCCGATGTAAGTGCAAGTGTGTGTAAGTAAGATAACGAAGAGGAATGAAAGATCGCCGTGGCCCGTGGTCCGTGGCCCGTGGTCCGTGGTCCGAGCCCGTGGTCCGTGGCCCGTTAATTATGGGTACTGCTTCTGCATTTGCCTGGTGTTTACGGGAGAAACCACGGAAAACTACCGGTCAGAGCAGCCGGCCGCTAGAATTCTCCTCCAGACAGCGACTGAATTCGACCTAGCTGACAAGTGACGAAGTAAGTAAAGTGTTTTGCTAGTGACAAAGATCCTGCCACCTTCGGGACTCGAACGTACGATCTCCCGGTCACAGACACTGCAGTGACATCAATTGATGCCCTGAGCCTCCTCTCCTCGTAGGTTTATTCGATACATGAGTGGACATTAATGGACTTAAGAGTGAAATGTTACGGCATCCTCTACGGCCAAGAACGCATTGTCGTTGCAAAAAGTGAAGCACAATTTGCGGGAAGACCAAGGCCTCTAGTAGAAACAGATCAAATGTGAATCAGTTTTGCTTTAGTTAAATTTAGAAACTTTAACTTATATTGACTTATATTGGACTTATATTGAGGGTGAATAGTATGTTTGTGACATAATGTTGTTTAAAAATATATCTACCATATGCACCACTATCGATGGAAGAAAGGCAAAAAAAGTCAACCTTATCCTGAGGTTGAGTCTAAAACCCTATTATTAGAACTTTTAACACACAATGTACCACTGATTTCTACGCCTCCCTCACATTATTTAAAAACATTTGTTTCATTAAACAGAAACCCAGAATAGACGGCATCACAGCCCATGAAATATAAATTTCAAGGTCGTAAATTTATATCGCTCTAAAGCAGCAATATTTATAAAGCGTGTAATTAATTATTTCATTGAGTATCATTGTCACAGTTTCTTGTGGGCTACATGGATGTGAAATTTGGACTATGGACACAAAAATAGAAGCAGGATTCAGACTGCCGAAATGAAGTTCTTAAGAGGTTGTATCGGTTTCACAAGGAAAGACAGGATTCGTAATGAAGAGATACGCAACTACCTAGGAATTTATAATCTAATTGAAAAAATTGACGAATATAGGAAAGCATGGAGAAACCACATAGACAGAATGGAAAACACGCGAATGCCAAAACAGATTCTGAAATACAAGCCAAGAGGGAAAAGGTGCATAGGAAGACCGAAGAGAAAATGGATGGACCAATAATGAGACGCAATAGAAAAAGAAGAAGAAGAAGAAAAAAAAGAGTTGTGTGCTGAGAAGAAGAAGAAGAAGAAGAAGAAAAAGAAAAAGAAGAGTCATTGTGTCCTGTAAATGTGACGCTCTGATTGGTATATATGTGTGGTGAAATTATTACGTCTGGATAGAAGATTATATCAGAGAAGCTATTAAATAAATATTTATATATTCATTTGGAAGAGAATAAGAAGGCTGACTGGGAGTGTGTGGGTAAGACAAGCAACGTTTTTTAAAAGAAACGATCTATACACAGAGTTTCATTATTTTTTTACCGTTTTCTTCGAGAATTATGAAATCTATGAATTGCGAACTCATACCTTCTATGGTTGATGCCTATCAGAAGATGATTTATAAGACGTCATCGACGACAAATTCAATAAATGTAGTAAATAGGAATATGTAATTACTTGTATTTCTAAGGAGAGCATGAAACAGATTTAAGGCGAAAAGTGAACTATTTTATGTATTATAATGTACGATGTTAGGCAGGTGCACATGCATTCCAGCAATACGAAACATACGCGTTGTGGTTTCTTGGTG
Organism: Teleogryllus oceanicus; assembly: GCA_964035755.1. Taxonomy (NCBI): domain Eukaryota; kingdom Metazoa; phylum Arthropoda; class Insecta; order Orthoptera; family Gryllidae; genus Teleogryllus; species Teleogryllus oceanicus. Next base: position 131,882,491 of record CAXIVR010000006.1, read on the forward strand.
TACACTCGAAAATGTTGAACTTTAGAGTACTTCTCAGAGGGAAGTGTAATTATGATTTTAGGTGGCTATCAACAACATGAGATCTTTTAGGAAATGTAGATATATCGGGCACCACCGCTTCATAGAAGTAGTTTTTCTGAGCGGTAGAAAAGTTCGGAAAGATAGATTTTGAAATAAGGTCATTTACAATTTTTCGGAAATTTGAGTATTTTTCGTGTAATTTTGCGTGAAAATAACGTGCTGTTTTAGCAGCAGTACTTCCCTCGAAATGTGCCGGAGTGAGACGAAGTCAGTAGAAAAGGAGGAGTGATGGAAACAAACCAGTTGGAGAAGGAAGGGTGGGAGATGAGGAAGTGGCGCGGAGGAGGTCCAGCGAGGTCAGAGAAGGCGCTTCTTGCAAATGTGGCGGGGTGCCAGAGGCCGCCAGTACGCGCGCTGTAGTCATGGAGGAAGGGACGCCCATCCGCCCGCTGTTTCTGCTGCTTCTGTGCACGGCAACCGCCGTCGCCACAGCAGGGAAAGACGTGGGTAAGTGCACACTTCACAACGAGTTCGCTAACGGGGGCCGCAACGGGTCTGCCCGACCGTCTGAGAAACATCCTGGTTCAATACACCATTACTTCCATTACAGACTACCAACAATTCAAGTTAATACGGTAAATTAACGAAAGTTAATGCAACGTGACATTTGATGGTTTTGCATTTAAAGGAGTAATTTCAATGATACTGCTCTACTGTTGAAGTTCTGCTATTAATAAGGCTGTTCTGCTATTACACTTCTGCTATTAATAAAGCTCAGTAAGTGTTTTTCTGAAAATTGAAATAAATTACATCATTATCAAAATAATTTTATCCAAATTGATGTGATTGGATTCGAAAGTAAATTGCAAGTGAAACGCGTTATTCACAAAAATTGTTATTCACAAGAAAGTTGTCTGAAACAATCAGTACATATATAGAATCATTCAGGAAATTTAATAATTGAAGATGCCGTATTATGTACTCCAAATTAAGTACGACCACTTTCCTCTAAATGAAATACCATGAAGAATTGCTTCTAGAAATATTGAAATCCAGGAAAAGGAAATGCATTCTTTCTTGCTTCGCACGCTGCAATTTCGGCTTGCAAACATTCGTGTTGTTTCTTAGTTATACTCCTCTGAAGGTCTTTCTTTGTTACAAAAAAAAGCTAATTACAACTGTCCTTACCATAAACTATTTTCTTGAATATTTTGATAATATTATACACTCTTTTTATTCCATTACTATACACATTCAGAAGAATTTATAACATTAAAATTTGTAAATTCACTTCTCAACGATACAAAGCACTACTGATTTTAGAGGCTTTACAATTTGCTAAAATAGTGTTTTATTTTAAGCCATTTATAAAAACGTGACAAAACGTAAATAAATATAAAGTAATATAATTAATAACTTGTCACTAAAATAAAAACCTAAAAAATTTATTTATTTAATTTAAACATCAAGAATTTTTTGAAAATATGTGCTTGTGTGAAATAAAGAATTCAAACGGAAAATAAGCACAATAAGCATGATAAGCCTGTAATACATATTTTTCTTGAAGACCCTGTTATCCTTCGTCACTTGTTCTGTATGAAAATTGTAATGTGATAATTGTTCTATATTCTATTGTAATTGATAACAATACCATACCCCCTTGTCAATACAATCTGTTCTTATAAATAAGATTATTATTTATACGTTATTACGAAGCAGAGAGGTACACCCGTGTAATTCAATCGCGTAGAATGTCAAGTATTTAGATTAATTTCACATACAGTTGCAATTTCTACAGGTACTAAACAGGTGGGGTAGAATTGAGAAGCGTCGAACCAACAAAAATATAATAGAATGTTTAAGAAGATCTTATCCCGTAGAATACGGTGTGAGAATAGTTTATTATGCAATTAGTATATAATGTTGCATATGCTATTTTTCTGTATAACAGTATTATAACTAGAGGAGCTACAAAATGGCACAGACTTTCTCGTAATTAAGTTTTCTAATTTCCTTTTTGTAGACTGGTACTATACAGTCTTGCCCCTCCTTGCCTGCTGCCATCTATTGCCGCCCAAATGACATTTTGTAAAAAATTTTCTCAACTTTCCGGTTTTCAAGTAGTAGAACCCAAATATTAATTTAAGAATATTAAAGAATGCTGAAACCTCATCCTAAATAGCAATTTTGATTGAAAAATTTGGAGCCGTTTTTAAGAAAATGGCGTTAAGCGTTACGGTAAATGCGAAATTTGAAGCTCATTTTCACAGGAATCTATTGAGTTTTCGAAAAACTTCATTTGAAGTCATTTGAAGCACTTGTATTTGCAAATGCAATAATGTATACAAATTCATTGAAATGTGCGTATTAATGGCGTGAGATATATTTAAAACAAATTACATTGTGTAATTTTTTTTTTAAAAAAAAAGAGTACACCAAAATGAACTTTACATCATATTAAACAGTGCCATTACCACTATCCCTCTCCTATCACTTCTCCTGTCAGGGCACCCAAATATCAGATAAGATAATCCTTCACTTCCTGAAAACTCCAAACCTGCACTACACCTTACAGGATCCGTGGACAATAACAGACGTCGAAGTAAAAGACCAACTTCACGCACTAGACGAGACAAAAGCACCCGGACCCGATGGAGTCAAAGCGACTGCTTTACGGAGACTGACAAAAAACGCCATACGACATCTGACGATCATTTACAATCATTACATACGACTACAGTACTATCCCGACGCCTGGAAGCACGCCATAGTAAAAATGATCCTCAAACTCCATAAAAGCAATAGAGACCCCAACAACTACAGACCAATCAGCCTTATATCCATTGTCAGTAAAACATTTGATAAAATAATCCTTCATAGACTTACGCCCATTATTGACTATCACGACCAACACAATTTGGCTTCCGGGAAGACACATCATCTGCATTACAGACGCTACGATTCGTCTCCGACATTCGCACCCACTTCACGAACTAAGACCTGTTCCAGCATTATTCATTGATTTCACCACCGCTTTCGACACCATCAGTCACGACATTCTCATATTAAAAAGCAGCCCTTACATCCCCATCTTTATGCAACATCTCCTCAGAAGTTACCTCTCCAACCGCTCCTTTCAAGTCAAACATCTCCCCTGCCTCTCGTCCCGCCGTCCCATCCAAGCCGGCGTTCCTCAGGGCACCGTGCTCTCTCCCACACCTTTTCCCCTCTATATTAATGACATACCCACTGTACGTGACGTAACTGACTACCTTTACGCCGACGACGTTGCATTCGCCGTGACAAACAACCGACTTCCGACTGCAATCACTAAACTGCAACGCAACGCCGACTTACATACACAATGGGCCACAGACAACAGACTGGCGATCAATACGACTAAATGCAACGCCATCATTTTCTCGACAGCAAGGATTCCTCATAACTTCCCTCCCATCACCATCAATCACATCCCCATCCCATGGAACCAGACTATCAACTACTTAGGACTGACCTTTGACCGACGACTTTACTGGACAGACCATGTTAAAACCACTGCGACGAAAGCACATCATATCATTAGTTCATTGATGTCTCTCATCTCTCATTCAAAACTTGACACAAAGACAAAGACGTAGTACATCTACAACACGTACATACAATCAATACCACTTTACGGATGCGAGACGTGGGCCACGACGACGACTGCAAACTACGACAGACTTAAAAAAGTAGAAAATCACTTCATTAGAGTATCATTTCGACCACCATTATTGACGAGATACAACGACATTAAGACGAAAATGGGACTGACTCCCATACAAACTGAAATATACAACAACGCACAACATAGAATCACCAAAGCACTTAACTACCCCCACTTAACCCCCTTCCTCGCGCCCCACGCCCACATCCTTTGTAATTCTCCCGCCCACCGACGACACCACCCACTCGACATCCTTCAGCTCCTCCCACCTCGGACGTAACGTCACGACCCCGCCACTTTAACACAAGCACGCCTCGGACTAATCAATAACTATGACAGACACGGACGAAACGTAGACAGAATACAGACCAACGCAGACACCAATAGAAAAAAAAACTCAACAAAATAAAATAAAATAAAAGCAAAGTCTCCATAATTAAAACCCCAACAATATAATCAATATAGAAAATCAATAAATGAAATTAAATCAAACCCAATTTCCCATTTTCTCCATTAACCTCTCCAAAGTTCCGATTCCAATGCCAATCTAATCTATTTTTCCATCCCCCCACGTCTAATCCCTTCCTACCCCTCCGGTTCGGTCACCATTCGGTGCACAACTGTTTTCATCTTCTCGCCACCGGCACCAATCGTAACCTTTTTTGGAACAGCACTAATAGACCTTAATCCAGACGTGTGTGCGCAGATGCATCACAAAATAACTTTCATCGTCTTGAGGAGATATTTTCCACCCACATTCTCTAGTATGCGTATGAGAAGGGCGAGTTGGTTGTGTGTTGGCAGGAGACGCGTGCGAGGGCCGTGGCGGAGCGGCGGGCGTCTGCCGCCTCATCAGCGACTGCCCCGCGGCCCGCGAGGCGCTGCGTAAGGGCGAGGCGCCCGCCACCTGCTCCTTCCAGGGCTCCCAGCCCGTCGTCTGCTGCCCCGCACCCACGCCCACCACATCACGCACTCCACAGCGAGTCGCCACCAGGAGTGAGGACCTCATTCTCTCTCTAAATCTTTTTTATGTTTTAAAATTTGTCAAAAGATAATGTTCCGAAAAATAGATTCCTAGAATGAATTAGCGTCCATCTTTTAGATCCACAATGCAAATGCTTTCTCCCTCTTCTGGAGACAAACTGTAGCTTTACACTCCTATTTAAAAAAGTTATACTTACAAATTGTTCCCTTCTACTGGGACGTAGGAATGTCATCCTATTAATAGTATATTTTGAAACAATTACGTAATGATCGACTTTAATACGTGAGTATGAAGTGGGACATGAGCAAAAGAAGGGCTAGTGTCGTAGACTTCATAAAAGGGTATACCCGCACCCAAATGTCTAATTTCATACAGTGCGTTTTCTGAGAAAAATAAAATCTAATACGAAATAATTTTCATTCAAAATATATATTATTATATTGTAATATATTTTTATTTTTCATTTCTGCCTTTTCTTGTTCTTATGGTGGTTCAATATCCGGTTTTCTACTGATCAAAATTTTAGTTATTTGCCCTGTCGCGTCTTTGATAATTTTTTTATTTGGGTCTGTTGAAATTATTCGAGAATAATTTGCAATTTTATAGATCAATGCAAATATCTCTTAAATTATAACGCAAGTATGTACCTTTCCTCAACCTATGAATCGTTCAATACAGATCTAAATTTTGCAGTTTAAATATCCTGTTACAATTTGCAGTGTGCACCAAATATGCAGATGCTGTCTATGTCAATGTAACATCCTTCCAAATACCAAAACAAACTGAGAGAAAGGATACGTGCGCTATTAAAGGTATACCTTTCATTGTGAATGGAGAAGCGGCTGTTCCTGACGAGTTTCCTCATATGGTGAGTACAAAAACAAACAGTTCTTTGCAGTGAATAACAAAAGTTTAATTCGGCAATATTTTTCGAATCAGAACATTAGCAAAGTCTACTGATATGTTTAAGTTACTAGAGTGATTCGGCGAAGAACTATTTGTTTGTTTGAGATCAAGAACATAGAATCTTCTCGGCAGAAATTTTAGGTTATACGAGGGTTGGAGCTAGATGTTTGATTACAATTTAATTAAAATTAGTCATTTTAATGTATTAGGAACCCAACATTTCATTCATATTATTATACATTATTACCAGTTCAACCCGCGTAAACATTCCCTACATTTTAATCATCGTGGTGTTGGCCTAAATGAAAAGAGCTTTTCACTGGATCTTACAGTTGAACGCCTGTCCCTGAAATGTGTCTCACAACATAACGTTTGTAGAAAACATTCTGGTATTGCTGTGCGTTTATTAATGAACAGAAACACACCTCTAAAATTAAATTTTAAAGAAAATCAACTCCTGAGAGTCATTTTACACACATTTTGAGATTCTTTACATTACACACTTTCTTACTATTATTGCTAAGCAATAGAAATAAGCAGAAGAAAGAGCCCACTGCCACATATTTTGTTGAATATTTTGTTAAAAAGATAAAGGAAAAAGAATAAAAGGAATCATAAAGTAGGTTCCACCTGTAATCCCGCAAATTCCTCTGCATTTTTCTCGCATAATGATGCACATATTCTCCCAGCATGCGGCACCGCTTATTCCCCACATGGATTTTATGTTGCGAATACATATTTCTTTAGGACACATATTTCTTTATATTGCTCTGCATCTTTCTCGCATGCCCCCTCAAGTAATCCTCACATGTTTAACTTGAAATTAAAGTGGAAATTCCGATTTTATGACAAGAAATATTTTTATTATGAAATACTTTTCTAGACTTTTCGGCAGTACTGTGGTCATTCTAGCGGCTCCAGTATGAAGTGACGAAAAACTTAAGTGAGCTCCAAAAACGTAATTAAAGGGCCCAGAATATTTGATTTTGGACAATACGGCCTAAATATAATTTATAACTTGTTTTTTATGTTTTTAATATAAATTAAACCCAGAAAGTACTGTTTTATACTTATTCTCAATGATAAGATACGTTGCGGCGCAAAATATGTTGCAGAACAACGTGTCCTGTGGTTTGTATTTGCGTCTGTTTTTACCTTCTTGTATGCGTACGTATATACAGAGTACAGAGATAGGTAGGTAATGCTGCTGTAAATAAACGGTAATTTTCCGACACAAAAACTCGTAATTGTGAGGTACTGATACAGAAAAATAAGATAAATGTTGTTCTAATAGTTTTAAATTACTCCCTCAAACTCGTTATGTACTTGTAGTTAGATTTTAGAAATTCTGGGTCGTTTTACCGAAGAAGTATATTTTTTTTTCAAAACGTCCGTTCGTCCGACTACCTGTCTGTCTGTCCGTCTGTGAACACCACTAGCGCCTAAACCATACGTGGGAATTTTTCCGAAGTGGATATTCTCCAGTCGATCTGGTTCGACTCGAAGCTTTGCGATTTTCATAAACATTCTTTAAAATTTTACATGCAGCCCCTGCTGTACTTTACATGCAGCCCCTGCGACATTTTCAAACTTTTCTCAAAAATGGCTCCAATTTTTTCCTTTAAAATTTTGGTAATAATAGAGTAAAATACACTAATAAAGATAGCATAGTTTTTCACTGTTAACTCCTGTTAATTTTTCAAAATTTCAAAAGTTTGACACTTTTTTGACTTATTCCTTCTACTACAAAATTGAAGATAGAGATTTTTCTTTCAAGTAACATTTCCTCCATACTTCTACTACGAATAAAATTAGAATGTGATTGACATGGGGGTGTGGAAGGGGGGCCTTTCGTCTTGTCAAAAATTATATATATATATATATATATATATATATATATATATATATATATATATATATATATATATATATGGGCTCGTACGATTCTCGTTCCAGTCCAAATCTTTCTCACCTACGCTTCTCTCTTCCTGGGGTCGTCCTTCTTCTTCTGCCGCGCCTCGTACAAATTTGTTCGCGCTTCCAGCCTCGAATAATTAATGTTGCTGAAGTTATGCTTTAAATGCTCGGCCTACCTACCACACTTTGGGCGTTTGTGGTCTCACCGTGCAATATGAGATGCTGGATTTAGTTAATGTCCTCCTGCGTGAATTTTACAAATTTGAAATTATTTCGAAGTCAAACAATCACTTCACTTGCTCTCTCAAATATTGTGAATGTTAATGCGAAGAATGTTCGCACTTCTCAATTACATCACTTTCGTTGATACGCTTCTCAAGCTAACTTTAAACTACCAAGTTAAAATAATATAATATAATAATATAAATATAAATATAATATAAAACAATATAAAATAATAAGTCCTATGCTATCAAGTTACAATCGCCTTCAGAACTGTCTAGTCGCCGTCGCTGCTGCAATCATAGAGGTGCGCCGCGATACTTATGGTACTCGCGCATGGGGAAATTTTTGGAGGGGTGAATATTCTCCTCTTTTCGTGAGCTCCCGGAAAAACATTATTTGCTAGTTCGGGTGTCAGAGTTCGACAAGCTATGGGAAGATGGCGCGTTTACAAGCCATCGTTCCGTCGCGTACTCGACTTCTTTCTGTTCGCGGGCTTCTTCTCATAGCTGATGGTGGCGTTATGGGGTTGTCTAATCACATGACGTCACTATATATATATATATATATATATATATATATATATATATATATATATATATATATTATATATATATTTATATAATATATATATACACACACACACACTTGTCTCGCGTCCGCTAGGTGGTCTTGGCTGAATCCTGCAAATCAACTGTCACGAAGCGATTCAATGTAAAAGTTTAAGTCATAAAAGTTACTGTAAGTCATAGAAAAGTAACATATGAAACTCGATGTAATGGTGTGAAGTTTACGGCACTCGTTCGTTTACTCGCTAGTATCGTAATATCACACTCGTAATACCCACCATTACATCATTGTTTCATAAGGTACTATTCTTACGAAGTGTACTTTTCACTATCGTGTTGCCGCAGATGTTCAATTGTTTTATAAAATGAACAATTATGCATGTCGGAAACGGTAGTAATCATCATAGCGTCTGAAACAATCTACCAAGAAATATTTTATATTACTTTTAAGAGAAGGTTCATGCTTCTTAATCGATTTATGACTTTTATTCGTAAAATAGTCCAATCGAATTCCACTCGTGATTTAAAACTTCTCAGATAAGTCGGATAGTCGCTCACGACACGTGAACTTATCGATGTTTCAAACCACCGGCCAAATTATGGGTCATTGAAATTTTTACAAACAAAAGCAGTACTATATTTTTATCGTAACATCTTGCAATAATTATTTCGTAATATGTTGTTGTTGTTATTATTATTATTATTATTATTATTATTATTATTATTATTATTATTATTATTATTATAACTTTGCCTATGTTTTAAAGCTTTTGGGTGAAAGTTAATGCAACAAAGTAGAGTAAAATCAATCAGTTTCCTAGTTATCAATCAGAGGTTCTCTGGTTATTCTTACTGAAATTAGTAGGAAGAGGATTTTTATGCCCTAAAATCTCGAAATACGCTTTTAAAAATATACATTTATGACATACAAATCCTGAAATATTCATTTTAACATGCAATTAAAATTAACATATTTCAATTTCTGTATAGACATTTTTTTGTTGTACAAATCTTTCTTGATGAAATTCCGGAGAAGCATTCTTGGAATGAAAAAATATATTTTTTGTGCAAACATAATATAATCTACCTTCATTCGTGGGAAAATAATTGAAGTAAACAATCAACTTAATAAAGTACATTGTATGTCTTGTTGCGTTTCTCCTCCCTGTTTCAAAATTATGTGAGATCAAGAAATATCCCTCAATACATTTTCACACGTATTTTATGTATAGAAAAGGGGGGAAGCAAACTGTAACAAGATCTTTCTAATTAATGAACGTTCACAAATAAATAGATTCTGTGAAATGATGAATTGTTTTAAATATAAGACTATTTTAACGAAATATGCAAAATATTCGCATATAATTACACGAATATGCACAAACAGGAAAAATCGACCAAATATGCACAAGTATGCACTAACATTAATTTACATAGCATCCAATTCTAAGCAAATGTCAAGAAATTTTATTTAGCTATGTCCTGAAGCAGCGGACAAAAAATATGTAAAATCATAGAAATCCGCTCCTAAGTTATTAGTATCCTTAGCTCTTGCTCCGCAGGCGCTGTTGGGTTACGGTGACGAGAAGGCGCCCAGCTGGGAGTGCGGAGGATCTCTCATCAGCGAGCGCTTCGTGCTCACCGCCGCCCACTGCTTCACCAGGAAGTAAGCAACACCCGAATTCAGGGGTAAACGAGCTGAAATATTGTGAGAGAGACGGAACTCAAATTCTGTAAATCAACGATGGAAATGGTCTCACGAGGAAACAAAACAAATTCACAGACTGAGGTGATAAGTCCCGCATTATGACTTATTGACATATGACGTTCTGATAGGAAATGAGCTGTTTGAACAACATGGCACCATGAATATTGTAAAGCTGAGTGCGACCGGGTCTGATGAATAGGAATGTACTTTTAAAGCAAACTTTTTCATGAACATTAGTGATACAAACTTACTGTACCTGCTGCGTATCTTCTTTATCTTCTTGTTCATTTAGGTTATGACTTTTATTTAAAAGAATGTATTTGGAGAACATTCGCTATCCTACTATGGCTTTAGTGAGAGTACTTCAGTAGATCATTATATTCTTTTGCATGCATTGAGGTTTGAGACCTTGTAAAGACATAGGAGCTAAGTACCAAAAGTTTTGAAATGAAGGCTCTAACATCTAAATATTATAGAAATCGGTTCCAATATACAATTAAAAGAGCGATGTTCCAAGCACCTTCCAAGTAGTTGTAGCATCTACTTAGTGATGGCTCTGGTTGTACGTGCATAATACGAATTCATACACTTTTTATTGATTTGGCTGATGTTACCGAAAAACAACATATGGCACTTATGTTGCTTTTGTTACTTCCCTTTGCTTTGCAATGCCTTATTTATAATCTGAGTATCGTGCTTCTTGTAACATGGCTACCTAATTAATAGGCCCAACATGAGAAAATTATGATAAATATTCGAGAATGTCCTGTATAATTTAACAAGCACTATCATTCAGTGGTAATCATGTTATCTGAAAATCGTGAAGATTCAAGTATAATTGCAGAATTTATTGCAAAGAAATAATTTGATCCTAAACGTTTATTGCAAAATGTTTTTCATGTTGAACATTTAAATTTCTTTCAAATCTATTTGGCCTTCAGATAGCTCGGTGTTATTTTAGGACCGTAACATTTTCACCTGATCTTTGGCATAATATTCCTGTAGGTAAACTTTCTTTTATTATCATATAAATTGGCACAAAAAAACATTCAGATCCCTCAAAAAGGTAATAAAATATTTTCTGCAGCAAAATTGTATTTTTAAACAGCCTTTTTAAATAGCCAACAACATTGTTAAACAGTATAAGCAATTACTCTTAGGGTATGCTTTTTTTTTCAATTTATTGGTTTTGATGGTTTTTTCAATTTATTGGTACATAGATTAGTTGTTAACAACTTTACATATATATTGATTTCTGATTAACTAACTTAAAAATAACTTACAACTTACAATCAACTTACAACCATTACAATGGGAGAGGGATCCCTTGTGGGTCCTCTAATCAGGGTCCAATTCAGCGAATTTGATGAGAAATAAGTGATAGGGTTATTTATTTGTAATTATGGTTTGATTGATGGGATTTTTGCGTCTTATTGAGTCTTAAAGGCACCAGAAAGGGGATTTGATTTAAGCTGGAGTAAAAGTTGGTGGAAAGATAAGCTATGTACTGTAATAACGGTTCGAGGTTAAATTTCTCGTGGAGTTGGAGGTTGGAAACGAACAATGGGGTGTTGGCTATTGTTCTAAGGACTTTTTTAAATAAAATTATTTCTACTTGTTCAATTTTTACAATTTTTCAGGGTTTTGAAAGGATAATATATTACATAACTTTTTTGGCGAGATGCCAGCAATTTACATACTAGGTATGACATTTTTACCTATAGTTGAATAACTAATAAATATAAAATGTATATATTGAAAATAATGTTGAAAAATAAGATATATGTATTTGAAAAGATTTGGAATATGTGTATGTATGTGTTACTGTTTGAATTTAAGGGCGATGCAAAATATCTTTCGGGAAACGTGATTTAACGAGAAGAATTATAATTTAAACCAAGTTCGTAGTGTTGATAAGCGGAAGCACAAGGTAAAGTTTTAAAAAAATATCGGTTTGACGATTGATATAATTTTTAGTTTTTTCTATTTGAAGTTCACGATGAATGTTTTTGTTGGAAATAAAGCATTCAGCTTTTAGTAATTTTTGTAAAAATTTGTTTTGTATTGTTTGTATTTTGTGTGTGTTGTAGAAGCATTGTACCAAATGGGGCATGCATATGTTAGGGATGGACGAGATGCATATGTTAGGGATGGAACAGATTTATACAATAACAAGCGGCAGTCAACTCGTAATTTAGAATGATGATTTAATAAAGGATATAATTTAGAAATTATATGGTAAGTTGAATTGGATATATTTTGAATATGGTGTTTCCATGTCAATCTTCTATCTATATATAAACCTAAATATTTAACTGGAAGGTTATTTTCCTTCCACGGTACATTTGTACTTATTATTAATAACTGAGGGGGATTTTTTGGTCTACAAAGTATAAAGATTTTGGCTTGGGTTTTAGAAGGGTTTACTACAATCCTGCTATTTTGTGTCCATTTCACATATTTTTGTATTGCAATTTGCAAAGTATTTCTAGCAATTAGGATGTTTTTGTGATTTGAGAATAAAGCAGTGTCATCAGCATAAAGGGCAGGTGTAGTAATTGGCGAAGAAGGAATGTCAGATGTATATATGTTAAACAGCAAAGGAGAGAGTGTGGATCCTTGAGGTATTCCTGATGCTATTGATCGTTGTGAAGAAAGAGATGTATTAATTTTAACAGCAAAAAGACGGCCAGTAAGAACGTTTTTTAATAGGTTGAATAGATATAACATGGTGCCAATATCTTGTAGCTTGTAGAAAAGACCTTGATGCCATACTTTATCAAATGCGTTAGAAATGACAAGAACTATACCAATAGTGTGTCTTTTAATATGAAAAGCATTTGCAATTAGGCCCGGTTTCACCAACATACACCTAACGTGACGTTAGTAAACGAGTCGTTAAAATTAACGTGCCCGTTAAGATTTGTTCCGTTTCACCAACGCTTTCGCAGCTTCAGTTAGCTAATCGCCAGATAACTTTAATGGGTGTACAAAATGCGTAAGTATTGCTTTTTAGAAGGCTGTGGACTAGAAACTCTGTGGTGAGTAGGTTTACTCTGATTACATAGAGTCAAGATTACAACAGTCTATCCAAAGCGCATATGAACCGTAGATTTGCTGGCCCCAATATAGTCACCCATAACCTGCTGGTAGCTGCCAGTTACATAATAACGTAGTCATAAGTAACTGGTTAATTGGTGTGATTGACTCGTTCCTGGAAATCAATATAAATTGAAACAAATTTCTAATAATGAGTTCTTATTTTTTAATAAATAATAAACTTAATTATAATATTATGTAATTAATTCATATCGTACTTTGAACTTTGTGATTTTGTTTCCAAAATTTTTGGAATGACTGTCTGTGAAGAAAACTGTAGCTTATCTTCTGATAAGAAAAATTTAAACCATTCATAACCAATTTCATTCATGAATTAACAAGATAGTTTTCAATGTGCATGCAAAAGTGTTATTATATGTTACTTATATGGTTTGGTTGTGATAAATGGTACTTACTATTGCATGTAATATTTTATGACCTTTCATCAAGAAAACTCCAGATCTTGCTCAATTCCAGGATTTCTAGTGTCTATTGTTTGGTACACCTAAATCTGACTGAAAAGTCCCTATTGTCATACTAACAAAAATAATTTCTTCTTTCCCTGAATACATGCGGGCGCACAGACATTTCCAGGCTTTATAAAATATTGTCCAATATTTATTGCAGAGCTTTCTCCATTTTTCTCTGCTGTGTGCTCGAACTGAATTGAACCGCGTTGCGCTGCAATCAGCTTAACCAAGCGTTAACTGCTGCTAACAGAGCTGAGATCGCGCGTTAACTTTAACGGAAAGTTAGCAAGCGTTAAAGTTTGGTGAAACACGTATTTTCTCTAACAGATCGTTAAAATCTCCTAACGTCTAGTTAGCGTGTTAACAAGGATTAGTGAAACCGGCTCTTAGTCAGTTTTTTGACAGTAGACCACATTGTTCTACTGTTTGGGTGAAATTGTTCTAAGTAATTTTGATACTTTTCTAATTCATATTTACCTATACTATATTTAATTGTTCGTGATAATTTATTTATTTTACGTTTGATGTATGGTCTACGTGTTTCTTGTCAAAATCTTCGTAATTTATGTATTTGATTAAGTTAATTATAGTATTTTGATGTAATTGTTGTCGACCTGAAATGTAAGGTTTATGAAAGATAGTTGATTTTTGATAAGAAAGTCTTAATGTTTTAGTAAATATTTCTATTTCATTATCAATTTTTTGAATAGTGTTTATGTTTTTCAGAAATGTATAATTATCATTTATAAATTTTCTATAACTTTCCCAATCGATATCTATATTATTTGGTGTTGAATGTGTCTGTAGTAATTGAAATTGAAAAGAGATTATTACCGGAAGATGGTCAGAATCATCTGATATTAAATAAAAGGAAAGTAAGTGAAATATGGGTATTGGTATTAGTAGTAGTAAATTTGTGTTGAGATGGATGAGAGGTAGTCTGCAATGAAGGGAAATTTTGAGCATTTAAATTAGGACTGGTAATACAAATGTTTGAAGTGAGTTTAATTGGACTATTGAAGGGACGCTTCTTATTAGAAAGAAGTAAGTCTTTATATGTTTTGCAAACTTTATCATTTGCTGTGTGATTACTACCACAATTAACGCATTGAGGAAGAGTAGTTTTAGGGAGAGAACAATTTGTGTAGTGATGATCTTGTAAACAGCGTACACACCGTGGGGCTAAATGACAATTTGCTTACGTATGGCCAAATTGCTGACATCTTTTACATTGAATAGGTATTTTATGAGACATTTTTGTTTGAATTTTAACTATACTATGATTTTTTTTCTAATTTGAATATTGTTGAAGTTTCTAGATTTTTTAAAAGATCTATTGGAGATATTTCAATGGGTTCTCGATTTTTATTAAACAGGGGATAAACTTTTATAACCGGAATTTGTAGTCGTAATTCCATAAATATTTCTTCATTAGTATAACTTATAGGAAGGTCTTTCTTATCATCCGCAAATTTAGCTGTTTGAATATTATTTAGTTTAGGAAGATCAGCGACATATAAGTTGAATAAGGTCGGAGAAAGTGTTTTTATGGAAAATTTTTGAAACGTTTGGTATCAAGCTTATAGGGCGGTAACTGTCGGTGAAGGCTGCATTTTTGTTTGGTTTGGGGATGATAATTGCATGCTATTATTGATTTCGGTCGGAGATGTGTGAGGTCCATGCATACGTTCTCTGTCTGATTTAGTTATGGTGTTGTGTTCGGGATGAAATTTTAATCAGCAAGTTTTTCAGTTTTATGATATGATGAATAAGCTTTACCTGTCGTGTTTTTCAAGGGAAGGATTGTGTTTTTCTTTTTTAGCATTTTCTTGGTGAATTATCAGAGCGAGTTGTTGGTGTTGTGAATTTAGTAGATTTGAATTTTTTTTTTTTTTTTTTTTTTAATTTGCTATATGTGTGTTTGTTGGCATTTATTAATATGGTTTTTTAAGTGGAGATAATTAGCTCATTCAAACTGTTTATTGATTGATCTATTTCAATTGGAGTTTTCAGGATTTTTATTTTAGGAATTGCATTTTGGATTAATGTTTGATATTTTACCCAGTTTATTTTTAAAGTATTTATTTTAGGGGCAGGGACGTGTTGAAGGGTACATATTTGGGTAGTCATTCACACCGAAATGTGATCTGAGTCGAGTTCAAAAATTGTTGAAATGTGAAATCTTATTTTTGTGTTGGTTATAGCTAAATCAATGATATCAGGTTTGCGCATACGGTCGAATGGATAGTATTGTAACGAATATTGCGTCACCGGCCGGCACCCCCGCGAACTACCTGTACGCGCGGATTGCGTCATCTGCCGGCGCCACTACGAGCTGCCTGTGAGCGCGGGTTGCATCATCTGCCGGCAGATTATTCCAGAACGTGCGCGGCGTCCGGAAAGTTCTGGAAGGCACTCGCCAAGTGAACTAATCCTACCTTTTTATTGTTGATGCCATTGGAGTTCCAATATAAGCAGGTTAAATTATTGTAGGGTTTATATGTTATTGTTATTGGTTAAATACGCGGATAAGGAGTTTTGTATGGTGCTGATTACACAGGTCAACACCATTTTCTTGTTTGTATCATATGTAATTTCGTACAGAATAATGGAAAGGAGGTGTTGTGTAAATAATCCAAATTAATTTTGCTATATTTGTGGTAGTTTTATTGTGAAGAAGTAGAGAAGAAACATAACCTCATTTGTAACCAAAGCTTACAAGGCATACTTCGGAATCCATCTAGGGGATCAGTCAAGGCTTTGGGCTCTTCATACTGTGTGCAGTGTTTGTGTTGAAGACTTACGAAATTGGATAAAGGGAAAGAAACCATCACTACATTTTGAAATACCAATGGTCTGGCGTGAACCTCAGAATCACAGCACTGACTGTTACTTCTGTACATGCAATGTGAAGGGTTTTAATGCAAAGAACAAAAAAAGGAATTGTATACCCAAACTTGCCATCTGCTACAAGACCAGCTGCTCATGGGCCTGGTATTCCGATACCTAAGCCACCTACAGACACTATAGAACTTTTTTCACATACAGTAATAGTGATTTATCATCATCATTTGTATCCGACGAGTTCGTTCCTGAAACGTCAAATGCGCCACAACCATTATCACAAGCCAAGGTAAATGATATAGTAAGGGATTTAAACCTTCCCAAGGATGCTGCTGAGCTGTTAGGTTCAAGACTACAGGAAAACAACTTGCTGGCAGCTGGTACATCAGTGACTTTCTACAGGAACAGAGAAAACGATCGCTTGATGAAGAAAATCTAGTTTACTGTAATAACATTACAGACTTAATAAACAAATTGGGTTCTGTTAAATATGATCCAAATGACTGGAGGCTATTCATCGATTCGAGTAAAAGAAGTCTCAAAGGCGTGCTGCTACACTGTGGTAAAGTCCTTTTTTCAGTTCCAGTAGCACACTCAGTACGGCTGAAAGAGAGCTATGAAAGTTCGAAGTTTGTTTTGGAGAAAATTGAGTATGTTGAGCATCAGTGGTTATTTTGTGGAGATTTGAAAGTTATCAGTATGATATTAGGACAACAACAAGGATTAACGAAATATCCATGCTATATGTGTGAGTGCGATAGCAGGGCCAGAGAAATTGGAATTTGAAATTTGAACATTGGAAACAAAAACAATGGCCCGAAAGAGACAGTTTAACACCAGGAAGTACGAACATAATAAGGGATAGCCTAGTAAATCCTAAGAAAATAATTTTGCCACCTCTTCATATAAAAAACTTGGTATAATGAAGCAGTTTGTGAAAGCTCTTAACCAAGATGGTGATTGTTTTAAATATCTCAGCCACAAATTTTCTGCTCTGTCTGAAGCAAAAATTAAAGAAGGAATCTTTGTAGGTCCTCAAATCAGAGCTTTAACTACAGACAGGGAATTTGAAGCTAATATGACTTCTAAAGAGAAAAATGCTTGGAATGCATTTAAAGAAGTTGTGGAAATTTTTTAGGAAATAATAAACATCCTGATTATGTCAAAATTGTAAACAACATGTTACGGGAGTTCAGAACTTTGGGATGCAACATGAGTCGCAAATTACGCTTTCCGTTTTCACATTTGGATGTATTTCCTGACAACCTGGGGGCATTAAGTGAAGAACAAGGAGAGAGATTTCAGCAGGATGTTCGAGAAATGGAGAGGAGATACCAAGGACAATGGAATATTTCAATGGCAGATTACTGCTGGATGCTGTGTAGGGAATCTACGGAAATACACAAGAGAAAATCCAAGAGACAAAGATTTGAAACTAAACGAATAAGATTTTACTGATGTATGTTTATAAACTGAATGGAAATGTGAAATTTTTGGCAACAAAAACTCACAAATGTATTTGTAACTATTATATAAATGCTGATTTTGTAATTTTTTAACAATAACATATGTGGATATTTCATTCTTGATTTGTCAAAGAACTTGATGTGATAGAGAAAAACGAAGGTCATTATGGAAATCAGTGGTACTGTAATATTTAGAATCACGTTTCAAATGTAAAACAGCTCACAAAAAAATTTAACTTGTTGACCTGTGTTATAGATGGTATTAAAGAATTGATGAAATTAATAATACAGGAGGTGATGACATATATTATTGTGTTGATTATCGGGTTGCTAGCGTGATGGTATGACGATTGAGAATTTGATGGGGAGGTGTTACGAGAGTTTTCGGCGGTTTTGGGTTGGTTTTGGTAGTATGAAATATGGTTGAAGATCAGGATTGCATTGGTTTGTGACAATCGTGGGAATTGTTAGTTAAGGTTGATTTGCGAGGTTTGACAAGATAAAGACTGGTTTACACTACTATTATCATTGTCCGGCGTTTTGGTTTTTCTTTCACTTATCTCTTTAAAGTATAAACAGTTCTGGCTCGTAATGCCCGCCCTGTGGTTTCCTTTACAGAGAGCACACATCGGAGTTTCGTTCTTCTTGGGACACTTTACTGAATAATGATTGCCCACACAGAACGCAAAGTTGATGACGTGATTATTTTTGGTGTGTCCGAAATCCAAACATCTTTGACATTGTAAGGGGCCTTCCTGTGTTTACGTCTTTCCACCATCACTCGATGGTTACATATTTGATCTATTGATAGTATGATATCAATTGGTTCTGTTCCATTCGGCGGCCACTACAAGAATGAGGTTGCCGTCCTTTTGGAGTCTAGTCATCTTCAGAATTTAAGGGTACCGCTGTTTTAAGTCTAATGCTATTTCTGATACTGTTATTGATTGATGCAGATTCTTAAAAACCACTGAAATTTTTTTGTTTGAAGGATCTTTGAATGAATGAAAGGTCCTTTGTGTTTGTATTAGGTATTCAACAATATTACGGAAATCAGTTTGTGTTTTGGCACTGATCTTGACTTTGCCATATTTAACATCTGATATGAAATTACTTGAAACTTTATGCTTAAGTTCCTTAGTGAAATTATTAATGTTTGTTATATTAGAAACATATTAGGACATACGAAAAACGACGGACATTTTATTTAGGCAAATAAAGGTCAAAATGTTGTAGATATTGCAAAAGACGTGGGTTTCTATGGTGCAAATACGCAGATGACACCGTAGCAACGCGTGTTCGTCCTCAGACGTGGGTTTCTATGGTGCAGATACGCAGATGACACCGTAGCAACGCAAAACAACAAGAAGTTCGTTTGGAAGCAGGTTTAGGAGACACTGTAGCAACGCGAAAAAACAATAGACAGAAATTTGTTTTTATTAACACACTTAAAATTTACAATCTATTTCCATTCGAAATAATAAGTAAATATGATAATTCAAAATAAAATGATCAATGAAACAATAAATTACAGAAAAGTCCCCCATTGGTACTTTCCAGGATCAATATACAAAGACTATAACATAAAAGAGAAAAAAATATAATAAGAACACAAACCGGAGAATTATTTTTGTTTTGTGTATGTCAAATACTAAAGCGGTAAGGAAGTTGCAAAGAGGAGGTTCTATTGAGGCGAGATATTTCTTGGCTATTGTCTAAAAGGTTTAGGGCTAGATGGTTTGGATGGGTTTCCAGGCGTTTATTGTAGTTTAGGCTAATTTCTTGTATCTTCTCTTGAATTG
Source organism: Teleogryllus oceanicus (assembly GCA_964035755.1). Taxonomy (NCBI): domain Eukaryota; kingdom Metazoa; phylum Arthropoda; class Insecta; order Orthoptera; family Gryllidae; genus Teleogryllus; species Teleogryllus oceanicus. Next base: position 131,902,206 of record CAXIVR010000006.1, read on the forward strand.
TTTAAATATTGAGGTCTCGATGGAGTGCTGCATTAGACATGTACCAAGGTGCTGATGAGATGCCTCTTAAAATTTTTGACTGGAATCTTTAAAGAATTGATAAGTTTGTTCTGCTGGATGTGCCCCAGATTTGGATTCCATATGTCCATACAGGAAGTAGGATGGTTTTATAAATTAGCAATTTATTTTCCAGGGACAGTTTGGATCTATAGCCAATATGCCAGTAGAGTTTTCTTGTTTGCAGTTGGAGCTGTTGTTTCTTGGCTTGTATATGCTTTTTCCAGGTGAGACGTCTATCCAAGTGAAGACCTAGATTTTTTTATGCAATCGGTTTCCGGTATTGTTTTTCTGTTGAATTCTACTGGTGCGCACGTTTCTTTCCTGAGAGTAAATGTAATGTGAGCTGACTTGTTCTCATTAACTTTTATTCTCCACTTTTTAAACCATTCTTCGAGTGTGATGAGATGGTCTTGCATTCGCCGATGCTCTTCCAGGATCAGGGTCTGAAGCTAAAATGGCTGAATCATCAGCAAATGTCGCAATTATTGTATTTTCTGCAGCAAGCTTTGAAGGGTGGACCAGATTGGGAATTCCGACTCGTGTCGTGGTGGTGAGCGGATCGCTTGCGCGTTTTTTCTTGAGGTTAATTATCAAATCGGAACTTGTAATGAGTGAGAGTGAACATTGAATTTGAGCTTAGAATATTTCCGCATTAAACAACCGCAACGGAAACTTGTAAAATGTATGTCTACCATTGCAAATTCGGACTAATATTTTCATAAGGAACTGGAAAGTGAACTTAGAATATTTTCGCAGTGAAGTTACAAGACTTGACTAAGAAATTTTACCAGTGAATTGTGAATTGCCATGTTAGGTGATTCGTTTGAAATAGTTTGAAATAAGTGCCCACCTAAGGCGCAAGAATAGGCAGTGTTTGTGAAGTGGTTGGAGGAAGTTTCGACCTTTTATTTTTTTAAATTTATTTTTACGTCAAAAAAACAATTAAAACTGCCTATGACGTGCTATGGGGAAAAGTGAATTGTGTGCACATTTTCAAAATTCTGTGATCTCTACACTAAGTCATATACTACTTAAATTTTGAAAAAAAAAACTTCCATGTAATAAAATCTATTTTCAAGGATAAATAAGCAATACATTTTGGCTCTTTTCCATGTTGTCCATCGAAATAATACTTCCTGCAGCGACAACATAGAAAGGATAATTTGAATAATTGTATTTCCCACTGAATTCTAGAAGACGTGCACAGATAATGAAGTTACATTTATGCCCAGAAGCAAAACAAGGGGCCATCTCAGCATTTGCTCAATGGATAAGGGAAACTGGACGAAAAACCTGATCGAGATGGGTGTCATTGACCCGGAGGCTGTAGTACAATACTTGTTACAGGTTGTTTATACACATTTATACAGTCCAAATGGTAAATAATGCATTATGCATCATTGTTAAAATTAATGTTACTTTTTTGTGATGCTCAGTATAGTCGCTAATTGTACAGAAACAGTTATGCAGCAGAAACGATTTCACTTCGGATTTAAACTTTTCTATCCAATTTAATCGTAGTCATTTGGCAAAGTGTTGTAAATTAATGTACATGTATTGTATGTGAATTTTTTATAATGAGCTGTTGAGACCGTCACCTGATGAATGTGATTTGTACGTCGAGTGCTATAGTAATAGATATCGGCGTTTTCTGAGAATATATTCCCGCCCTTAAGCAAGTCATTTTTGACGAAAACCACTGATTCGTAAAAAACAGACAAGGTAATGGTAAAATTCCTAGATTATTGAAGAGAGGCTTACATGAATCACGTGGGTGGGATTTGATTATTATTCGTACAATTCGGTTTTGTAATCTAAAGGTCTGGGAGCTATAAGATGTATTTCCCCAGAATATTATGCCATATCTCAGGCGGGAATGAACATTCGCGAAATATACACAATGAGCAATATGAAGGCTGACTGAATTTGCAAGAATTCTGAACACGTAGCATAATGAACTTAATTTTTGTTCAATTCATTTAAATGGACGTTCCATTTTAAGTTTGACTGAATTGAGAGACCTACAAATTTTGCCTTAACATCAGTCAATGGTACACCGTTCATTTTCAATGGAGCACATAATTGTTTATTTGAAATGGAAAACTGCATTAAAACCGTTTTCTTTTCGTTTACTATTAATTTGTTGTTTCGGAACCAATTTGAAACATCTGATATTGTACTATTTACGGTTTCTTTATTGCCAAGGATGTTCGTACCATCTGCAAAGAGAACCGTTCTTCCGATTCGAATCGTCGAGGGCGTTTACGAATCGTTTACGTAAAGCAGGAACGGAATAGGGCCTAAAATCGAACCTTGAGGATCTCCACGTGCAATGGGCAAAGAGTCGGAAAGGTGCGTACGTAATGTTCCATCATTCCCGTACGGAATTTCCACTCTCTGAGACCGTTGTTTAAGGTACGAACATAACCAATGTAGAGCAATACCACGGATTCCATATGAAGGTAATTTTGAAAGTAAAATGTCATGATCAATGACGTCAAAAGCTTTTGAGAGATCTAAAAATAATCCAATAGGTACCTCGTTTTGATCCAATGATGAGGCGACATCTTTAAGAAATGAAAATATAGCTGTTTCCGTTGATTTTGATTTTCTAAATCCATGTTGGCAATCTGAAAGCGCGTCGTGTTTACTGAGTTAGGTTTCCATTCGTACGTAAAAAAGTCTCTCTAATACTTTTGAAAAAACTGATAGAAGAGAAATGGGTCGATAATTTTGAATTTCATTTTTGTTACCTTTTTTGAAGAGCGGCTTAATTTTAGCTGTTTTGAAAATATCTGGAAACGTTCCGGTGCATAACCATGCATTAAATATGTGAGTCAACGGGTGTATAATGGCATACGCACAGGTCTTTAACAAAGAATCCGGGAATTCATCTAAACGGGACGAATATTTTTTTTAGTTTATCGATTATTTTGAGAATTTCATAGGAAGACGTTTCGGAAAGGAACATCGTGTCTAAAATGTTGGGTGAACTGTCTGTTTTTGAATTTTTTGCCTGAAGACCCTTAGTGAGATCGGCAGCAATTCTCGAAAAGCACTAACCACTGTTGCCGGATCGTTCACATTTATATCGTTATATTTTAAAACATTCTCTACAGGGTTTCTAGTTGATTTGGTGGAATTGTTTATTATATTCCACATTCTTTTGTTTTGTTATTTGAGTTCAAAATATCCTGATCGCCTTTCATGAGTTTAGCCTTTCTTATGACTTTTGGCAACAATGATTTGTATTTTTTAAAGTAAATGAAGAAATCTTGAGATACGAGACGTTTAGAAATGAAAGAAAGAATTCGCTTGTTTTTACAAGATCTCCTAATCCCTTGTGTTATCCAAGAATTGCTTTTCCATGAAATATTTAATTTTCTTTTTTGAAGAGTAATGCAAGTGTTAAAATGTAATGAAAGAGTTGAAAAAAAAATTATTTGTCATTTGCATCAACAGTAATACAAACCTCTTCCCATGACTCCTGCATCAAGTAATCAATGAACAATTTTATTTTACTTTTTGTAAACAATCTAGTCATACGTGTATTATTTATTGTGTCAGTGATCGCATTTCTTATAATGGTAAGAATTTGTGCATCGTGGTCACTGTATCCTAAATCTTTTCTTTCAACTTCATATCCAATAATAGTTTTGTTAATTATAATTTGATGAATTGCCTTCATCGAATTTTGTGTGATCCGTGTAGGTACATTAATTGTAATGTCTAAATTGAAGGAATTAACTAAATTGACAATCTTTTCTTTCTCGCTAGATTCGACCAGAAAATCAGTGTTAAAATCTCCGCATACAAAAATGGATTCAAAGGAGCGATTGCTTTGTTAAGTGTTATCTCCAAGTTTTCTAAGAACAAAATATAATCTGCAGTTCTCTTCGTCGGAGGTCTGTAATCGCAAAGTATTATCACTTTTAGTGAAGTAAGATGTACAACAGAAATTTCGAAAATATTTTCAATGGAATACACATTTAATTCCGCCAAGGAGATAGAATCAATATTATTTCTACCGTAAATACAAGAACGCTCATACATAGGACCATTATGCGATTCTCTCTCTCTCTCTCTCTCTCTCTCTCTCTCTCTCTCTCTCTCCTTCTCTCTTCTCTCTCTCTGCAATAAAAGCCTGCGAGGTAAAAGTTTGGGATTTGGAAAATGCTAAGTTCATTAGGAGATAACCAATGTTCTGTAATGCAAAGAAAATCCATGTGATTTAGGTCGCTCCGAAGAGGTGCCTCGATAAACTCAGTTTTATTTGAAAGGGATTGAACATTATGGTGCAGAATGTTTATCTTTTGCAAGTACCTACACGAATATTTTTCTGCTGTAATTGCTATATATTTACTCCATTTTTACCTCGAGTGCGTTGTCGAAGGTTGTAGTTTGTCCCGGCAGTGACAGGTTGTGTGGAAAATGGGGCATCAGGTGTAGATGAATTGGTAGTGGGAATGGGAGAAACGGGAGGAGGTTGAGAGAAAGAGGCAACAAGGTTCGAAATAGGGTGGGGGGGGGAGAACGTAAAGAAGGTGAAAGGCGTAGGACTGGAGTTGATGATGTATTGTGAAAGCTTGTTACCGACTACACGTTTTCCAGCAAGGTTCATGTGAAGACCATGCCGGGTGAAGTGTTTTGCTGAGAGGAAATTAATTTAAAAAAGTGTGACATTTGTTTCTCTTAGTTGCAGTTTTAATTGTTGGTTTCCGTGCTTAATCTCGCTGCATAGTATTGGTCTGTTGTACCAGAAGGGCAGAGTCGACACTACAATGTTAGTATTTTGGGCGGCACATTGTAATTTGTTTACATGTTGTTCAGGTGTAAAGTTACCGCCCAAGTTAATGTCATTCTGCCCTCCTATGATAATGACTGTGTCCTGATTGGTCAGTGTCTTCGTGTGGGTGTCCAAGTCTGCAGTCACATCTGCAAACCTCCCGTTAGGTTTAAATATAGATGAGACTGAGAAACTGGAGGGTAACTTCCTACTGACAATGGAAGACAGAATGTGGCCAAGACTGTCGGCTGAAATAAGTACCTGATTTTTAGGCTCAGTAGGAATGTCGTTGGTTTTGACGCGCTTTCTAGCCTGTTAGCTTTGGTTTGTGCATGAATTTGTCGATGGTAGAGAAGGGTGGTGAGGATCAGGAAGGCGAAGAAAATCTGTTTCATAATCTAAAACACTAAATGTGTTTTAAGTTGTGACTGAATGCGGTGCCTGTGTCTTTTGTACAGTCACGGGTGTACGGTTGGTATTATTCGCTGTGTTGCCGACTTGTACTCAACCGTCTGTGTAGAGAACGACCTCTTCCAACCTTCGGATATGTTGATCTAAATTATTGTTTACGTGTGTGAAGGCTCTCAGAAGGTCAGCTTTGAGAGTGTAGAGAGTTAAAGAGTAGATCGAGCAGTAGCCATGTCACGAATGCGTTTTAATGTACGTGATAAAAATTGGAATAAATACAAGAAAAGCCAGATTAGAGCAACAAGAACCTAGCTTTATATGTTAAAAATGTAAAATTGATGTGTATTCAATAAAAAAAAAGTAAAATTCAATATACAAACGAGAAGGTATGCTACTCACAAAATCTATTGAAGCTAGTACTTACGAAATTTGGCAATGTGGCTACGTAGAATTTCGTCCACTTAAGCTGCAACTGTTTAATACAACCAAGAGATGATACTTTACCGTAATTAGACAAAATATATTATGTGAAAGTTTGTCTTCGATATATAGAATAGGATTTGAAACACAAATTCAAACTATTTGATACACCGTCCTCGTAACGTTCAAAACAACGGAATCGTCACTTGTCACAGAAAATACAATAAATCTTTCAGAAAATTAATTCGCACAGTGATTTAATATTGGAAAATAAACTGAGCTGTGAATATGTAGTTCGTTGAGGTTTGAATGTCCGTTTAAAATTCGTAATGTTTGTTTGTCTTGGTTATAGCAAAAAATCGGTTGGAATTATATTTTCAGCTAACCTGCAACAAGTAATGAAGACACTTAAAACACACTAGGCACAGACAAATCGCTAAAAATGGTAGATAATCACAAAATATCATGAGCACAACCAGATGCGTCCGTCTCGTAAGATGGCGTCAACCAATCCCCTTCGTCGCTGATCATCGTGAACTTCAATAAGAAGGAAGATTGGTCTACCCTTTGTGGCTACATCGAGCGACGTGCGCGCGAAGAGGCACGAAAGGTTAAAAGGTTCTATAATGCTATTATTGCAATAACGAGAAAAATGGTCATGGCCTAACTAGAAATTGTAATAATCAATGGTAGTTGATAACTTTGGCATGCATAATAAATTTTAATTCATAGTCTGATAGAAAGATGATTCTCTTTTGCCATTACGTGCAATCCTAAGACATTTTAGACTAGAGTAGCCATTTTAGAATTATTTTCAGATTCCTCGCCACTCCGTATGGATGGCAGATTGAGTAATTAGTTGCGGAGTAAGAAAATTGAGCTCGGATTTACATTTATTTGTAATATATTCGAAGACAGTAATTGATAATCAGGAATTCACATGTAATCTTTTCCTGGCGCCCAAATTATTTATAAATTATTTAAAAATTTATAAAATTATTTATAAATAAATTGACATTTATTATTACTAATTCACATTTCAATATATTGGAGGAATTTTACCTGTTTGAGACAAATTATCATTAGGGAGATTGTTTAGTTAAGCAAATCTCGTATCCTCGATTTCGCCATTGATTTTTCCTAATTCACTAAATCTGTTATCGGTGGGAGATGATATTCAAGTTCATTTTACAATTCAGGTGGATCACTAGATTTGTTGGGATCTACACTCAATATTTTGCTTTCGTGAGAGTTTGAGGTATCACCGACTGACCTTTTTCTGGAGAGAGGTTGCCGTTGAAGAGTAGGTTTGAGCGTTGGTCGTGTTTACTGTTGAGTCGCCAACCTCGAGATTCATTTTGGGGTTGTGCTGCATCAGGGCTGCTTCTATGATGAAATCCATATCTTCACTAGATGGTAACATTTCCGGGTTTTGAAGAATTTCGCCTGTGAAGGAGATATCGAATCCACCGTTGTTTAGGGTTAAAAGAGCACTGGTTATTGCATGCCCTGTTGATGAGTTGATATCGAATGACATTCACTTATCACACGATATCATTTAAGTTGTCACTGCAACTTCGAAGTACACTCACTACGGGATACTAGTTAACTGACGAACTGCGGGAACTTCGCTTTCTAGGTCCGCACGGCTCGGAGTCGAGCACTAGAATGTTTAGGGCATGCAATGTGTACTAAAAGAACAATTTTTAGTATATTCTAAAAGTAAGACAGTCAAGTGTTCAGATAAAATTTTGAATACAACAAAGAAAACCAAGGACTTTCGTCTGATTGCATCACCTACGGACATTTATGTTCACAGTGATTTATATGCTTCAATTAAAAAAAAAAATGTCAATATGCTGTCTAAAAAACGGCACACGTGGTAAACGTGATTTTATTTCGCTCGTAAAAATGGGCAACTCGGCCTGTCGGCCTCGTGTCGCAGACATTTCCTGCTCGCGAAATATAATGACAAATTTAACAATCGTATCATAAATAAGTTATCTAGGCTTAGAGTATATACTGACTTAACTAAACGACAATAGTAACGATGAAACGTTAGTACGTGAATATGTTAATTTCTATGTAGCATAGAAGGAAGAATTTTTTGGTGTCCCGTGAATATTTTTAAGAACTTCAGGAATAATGAGTTCCATCGAGATAGGTATGTTTTTTGTGCATTTTCGCTTGATCTATAGAGCAATTGCACGTTGACTTGCTTCTGAAAACGTAAATATAACATTTAAAGCACCCATACTCGTCACTGTCAGATGAACGTAAGTGGTACGATTTAAAAAAATTAAATCAATAAATAAACAACAAAATATACTTCTGACGCAGGGGCCATCCGAAAGTCGTGCGTCTGGGCGAACTCAACCTGAAGACGACGAGCGAGGCCAACAAGCACGAAGACTTGGCGGTGGCCCAGGTCATCCCGCACCCGGACTACGTGGACAGCGCCAACTACAACGACCTGGGGCTGGTGCGGCTGAGTCGGGACGTCGCCTTCACGCCCTCCATCCGCCCGCTCTGTCTGCAGGTGGACAAGGACTTCGGCCGCCCTTCCGCCATCGCCTCGGGCTGGGGCTACACCGACTGGAGTGAGTGGGCGCGCCTCTAAGGCGACACAGCGGGCGGGGCGGGGCGGCATGGGGAGCCGGAGAAGAGTAATGTTCCCCCTCCCACTGTTTAAGGAACGTTTGCTCAAATAGTACTGAGGCTAAAAGATGGACAATAATACAAATACAAAAGAGACTTGTAAATTATCATAAAAGAGAAATATTTTTTGTTATGAAAATGTCTGAAGCAGTTTTTGAGGGGAAAACATTGTTTTAGCATTTTTGACAAGTCACTATTTTGGGTTTCTCTTTTACTTGAAACCATCTGAGATTTCGACAAACGACAGAAGAGACAATTTCATGCTTTTATAGTAAACGTTGAAATAATAACCTCTACAATTGTTCAGAAAATATGTAAAAGGATGAAAAATTAATGTTTTAAATAAAAATGGTGCTAATTTCTGGTGATTTATTGTTGTGTGACCTATCCGTTCAAAATAGTTAAAGAAGAAATTAGGGCTATTTGTTGGAAATTGTAGTTCGTTTTTGGACATTTGACATCTTTTGATTCTAAATAACACGAAACACAGGAATACTTCAAAAACTTGTATACCACATTGTTATAAGTCTAATTATTAAAAACTTATTAGTTAGAGGTCTGGCTTCAATAATAAACTTGTGGGACGGGTTCGAAGAAAAGTTGAACGTTTCTGAAAATTCTAAAGATGTTTCTAAGGTTAAAAAAAAAAGTTCTTTGATAACATCTATAAGTGCACCGTCTTCTATGTCAACAAGGATTTTATAGAGAAACATTACTGCCATTTTTGAAATAAAATTGAAATGTTTAAACTTTTCACTTTTAACTTTTTACTCTTTAAAATTAACAATTTTTTCTAATTCGATGGATGTCAAGTTGATCTAGATGGAATTCAGAATATCTATTTTTGATAAAATCCTACGTCCAGTAGTAGCGCTAATGTTGTTTATAAACAGACGAATTGATTGATATTGCGTATTTCCGCAAAATATTTCCGGTTTTTGCTGCAGTTCTTTTCTGTAGTTGTACTACGTCTACTAAAATGTAAAATTTCTGAGAGACATCGTTTCCTTCGGGATTATTGTTTTTGGTAGGGATGTTTTTTTACTGGCAAAGGTACAAATCTCCTCTAAGCTCATTTTATTTGCAGGCAGGTTAACGGGGCTTGGTCAGAAGAATTTTACAACTAGTTGTAAAATTCTTCTGACCATGCCCCGTTAACCTGCCTGCAAATATTTCATTTATGGTCGTTAAGAGCTCTTCATAAGCTCATTTTATTTAAAAACTTTAAAGCAATACTGAATATTTTTTCATCTAAGATATTTGCCTCAACTATGAACATTATATGAAATTATGGCAATTTGCAGGTGCTTAAACGAATTACGTTTTAAAAATTAAGTAATTGAGTGACCGCCTTTTAACGCAACAAGAGACTACCCAACAAAACAGTTTCTCAGATAATGTTAACACACACCATATGTAAAGTATGAAATTTCATTTGTGTCTGACTCAGAAAATTTCGGCTTGTTGATACTTAACTAGTAATAGTCAATGTATTCCACGCCTGTAGAGCATACAATGATATTATATTCTCTATTAAGTTCGTTAAACGGAATTAAAAACATCTCAAATATATTGTGTTCTGGTGCTCTTGGCAGGTCATTAATATAAGTTGTGTTAATTTTTTACAGCTATTCGCGAAATGTCTGATCAGCTAATGAAAGTGAAACTGCCGATACAAGAAAACGAGGTCTGCCAAGTCGCGTACAAAACGAAGTCTACCACACCGAGCTTGAAAAGGGGAATTGAGGCAGAATCGATGATATGTGCAGGAGCACTAAATGTACTCAATGACACCTGCGGTGTAAGTACCGATTTATTTCTCTTTGACTTTATTCTTATTGCCGATATTTTCTGCTTAATATTACTAGTTAATGTGTATATTAACGTTTTTGAGTCACTGACATAACTCCTCATACATCGTGGCATTAAGAAATTTTGTAAATTCAAGAAAATGCACGCCATAATGCAATCAATAGTCAAAATATATTTGCAATTGACATAATCGTACTTGAGTAATATCTCAAGTACTCAAATAAAAGTTCAGTTCATTATACATTCAAACCTCACTCACGTGTTGACGGCAACTTCACGACTTTAATTAAGAATGAAATTACAAAGCCCATTTTGATAGCCGAAAAACCCATCAAATTTATTTCTCCGGGATGATATAATGCCTAAAAAGGATGTATAAGAGTAACCAAAAATGGCCAGTATTTATTTAGTAGTCTTGTTTAACGGCTTAACATTTTGAATTCTATACGTAACACATCACTTCAATTCAAAACGACAGATCAATAAGTTTTAATCTATCGGAAGTGTACCTTTACAAAAAGATCTCCAAACTGCACAAGTCAAATTGGATATTCTTTGTACAAAAAATACTCACTGAACCCTCCATGACTCCTCGTCCAAGAAACAAAGTGCAAAGTGCAGTCTGTACAAATGAGACAAATTGCACAGCAAGATTTAGATCACTTACGAGAGCGTAAATATTATTTCGCAATTGCATAATATTACGCAATGAGCGTGTCACTGAAGAATGTCTATAAAATCGAACCTCTCTAAATGACCGCTTATTTTAAGCAATTCTTATTGCTTCAGGATTGCCCTTTTCCTTAAGTGTTGCCTGAATCCCTTCAAACTCAACTCATCCTTAGCCGTTCACTAGATGTCCACGCATTTCTGCCTTCTTGGTCTGGCCTGAGTTGGCCGTCATACCATATTGACAGACTCAATTTATTACATTATATAAATAAAATTGATGAATTTGTCTCTCATTTGAAAGTGGCTGCTTTTTTATAATTTTATTTGTTTATTTAGATGATCAATTCAATGTTTTTATGTCTGTTCGGCGTGATCACTTCAATGGCTGAACCGATTTCGATGCACTGTATTGAACCGATGATGTATTGTTTTGTCTATACTTACGATATATTTTGAAAATTATTAATTTATCTTCCAAAGAGTAGAATGGTTATTTTTCATACAGCTCGAGATATTTATTCCGACAATCTTTATCTTCAAATTTGTAGTTCTGCAATGAATGAATGCCTTATTTTACGTGGTGAGACTCTGGCCATGAGGCCTGGTCTTCCGTATGACCATGTAAATTTCGTTACGCTCCTTGGGGAGAAAGAAGGTATTACTTGGGCGACGAAACAAGCAATTTGAATTTAGCTCTTAGGTTTCATTTAGACTTGAGGATCTTTCACATACAGTAAATCTACTAAATGGGACAGCCGGCTTTACTTTCTCTCCGAAGAAAGGCGTACGAATGATTTTTTCGCCCTTAAAAATCCACGGCTTTGAACCCACAAACTTGAGTATAACAAGCCGAGACGCTACCATTTTGAAATTTCCCAAAATACAGAGAGTTCGCCAGAAGTGGGACTAGAACCATTTTTCACCATATGAGTAGAAAAATTTCAAGAAAAAATATGGAGCTGTTTTTGAGAATTTTTTGTCTCGCTTTCACGCAAAATTATGGGAATACCTAAATTTTCGAAAAATTGCAACTGATGCTATTTCAGTGTATGCCTTTGAAAAACATATTTAATTAAAGAAATAACTAATTGAGGCTTCATGTAAAGTACCCTCAAAAATCAAAATATGTTTCAAACTCGTATCGTCTAGTTTGTACAGATCGTTTGAAGAATATAACTTTTTGAGAAAATCGTTTGAACAGTTTAGACGCTAACGTTGACATACAGACAGATGGACGGTCAGAAGAATCGTCAATCAATTTTTTTATAAAAAGACCCACAAAACATCAATTCTGATTACATAACGCGTAAGAGAAAGTAATTTACTACATATAGGAACAAGATTTATCCACTTTTTCACTATCATGGTCCGTCAATTAAGATTTTCGGTCGAAAAAATCTGTTTTCTGGCGCATTATTACAATAAATTCTCTTCGTATGAAGTAAGAAGAGAAAATAATAATATTTACTTTCCAAACTGATTTTCATGACGCAAAAGCTGCCCCTATAAGTAGATGTATTGCAGTTTGTATTTTTCCAAATATTTTTTAAAATTATTATTGACGTAGTTGTGAGAATAAATTGTCGTGTTGAATGATTCAAAGTTAAAATTAATCAGTATAGAAAATTTTCCGTCAAAAAACGAATTATCTGTCTTCGAGTTTTTGAAGGACATAATCGTACTCTACTTACTCTCTTGAACGACTTTGCAAATATGTTGGACTTATACTATTTAGAAACGTCGATCCTATAAGTTTGTGAACCAATCTTCTAAAGACTCTCTATTAATTTCATTTTTATTAGTCGGTATTTGGAAGAGATTTTGCAGCCCCGATGGTTGTGCAAAAAGTCAACAAGTGTGTAATTACATACTGTTAATATTTTGGACAACATAAAAGGAATTAAAGACCTGAGATATATTCAGTTATATATAAATGAATATAACTGGATATTTTTTGTCTTATCTTGATATATAATAAAATTGATGTATGTGAATAATATGTGTGGTTGTTTGTCCGACAATCACTTTTAAAGAACTGAAGTGATTCCTGTCAATTTTTGAGAGAATAAAGTAGGGGTTGGAAGTAAAAGAAACTGCTAAAATTTGGAGACACATATGCACGCTCAAAGAAAGTTCTGTGAACTGCTAAGAGTTTGCGGACTCCCTTTGAAAACCGTTATCTCAGAATATGATTTTCCTGAATATGGTTAAGTGTCACGTTACGTTGGATACTTTTTGTTGCAGGGTGACTCCGGAGGTCCACTCCAGATTCGACTGGAGAAGCCCTATTGCATGTACAGCGTCGTAGGCGTCACATCTTTTGGCAAAGGTTCCTGCGGGACAGGCAAGGCCCCAGCAGTCTACACCCGAGTCTCTCACTTCGCACCATGGATTGAGAGCGTTGTGTGGCCCAACGAGCAGTAAATGCATATCAAAATTCTCCTTCATGGTCTTTAAGCGATTGTTAATTGCAGGTGGATACTAAACTGAATTGGAGTACAACTAATAAAGGGTCTCACAGATGAAATGTTATGTACTTGTAAGACATGCAGGGTAGTGGAATGTGACCAATTTGCCGAATAAGTTGTGGGAAATCTAATATAATGATCTTCAACATGTGACCTTTACCTCTGATCGTACACTTGGGCTCGCGAAGTGATATTGTGTATCTTGCCTCATATTTCGTAACCGTAGAAGTTTGTAACGCTATATTCTGAGACATCATGTATAATTGAAAGTGAAATATAAATTTTAACGTACTAAAATATAAATTTGCTACTCCTATCATACCCATGCACGTCATGAATTAACAGATGTGTTAATAATGCATATATTGTATTTTCATTTTGAAATTGAACCTGTTTTATTCTCCTTGAATACGTCACATGTTTGAAAACAGATAGATGATTATTACCAAAATTTCGTATGTTAATATGCATAAATTAGTCATCATGTTTGAGTTTTACTCCTCTACAGATTGAAAACATACGACATGTAATATGAACTGAAATTAATGAAAATTTTAAAGTTATTTACATTGGTGTTTTCTATTAAACATAATTTTACTTAATAAATTAAAAAGTTATTTTGATTTAGTTTCAACAATTTGTGCATCAATATACAAGTTAACAAAAAATACTTATGTAACGAAGCAATGTGACATTGGTATTCCTAGAAATACTTAGAAATGTAGCTCATAAATTAAATTTTAATAGCAACATTTTAGAAGTATAGAAGTATTGGTCATACATGAAAATTGTACATTTTTTTAATTTATTGTTTTGAATTTATTTATATTTTGATTGTATGAATAAAACTTAAACCCTTGTACTAAATAATTTATAATGCATAGAATACAGAAACTACTATGATAATTCCGTTCCTACTTACAATAATCTGAATAGTAGATTAATATGTTATATAATGCCGCTACGTATAAATGAAGTTTCGCCTTGCAACGCCAACAAGCGCAAACAATTCAGGCAATCAATATTTCAAATAACATTAATGACACGCTTACTAACGTGTATCAATAATGTTTAAGGTGTTTTCCTATTCAAAGGGAAAAGTCAGAAATAATTGACTCTCAATATTTCAGTCAACTCAATTACTATCACAAATCTATTATCCCGTTCATTAGTCCAACATGTAATGTTATCACAATCATTTCCATTACAAGTCAAACAATTTTAGTAGGAATATTTTCCCATATCTGAAAACGCACCATTTATCGAGTAGAACATAAACAACTAACTCTGCCGCTGCTGTTTGCTAATTGAGAGTTTCTTTTTGATTCAAATAACGCATTAACGTCTATAAGACATCACGTAGCCATTACAGACAGCATCACGTAATGTCATGAGTTTTTTTTTTATTATTAGTTGGTAAATACAAGGTTGGGAGTGGTTGGGAGTTCAGTCATCGCTTTGCCCCAAGAGCAAAAACGGGGAAAGGATGTGAATCAAAGGATAACGCGCGATCCACGACCAGTTGCTAATCCGGCTTTGACAATCTCATGGGATTGAAAAAAAAAAGAAGTGAGTTCACCGAATGTTGCAGCCGACTTCAAGTGTTCTCCTCACGACAAAAGATAATGTAGATAGGAATGGTGCAAGAAAGAAGTGTTCTTCCTCAAGAAATAATATAACCATTTAAATAATATTTTTAAACATCTTGTACTAACTCCCATTAATACTCAACAGCCCCCAAACACGAGAAATAATTATCTATGGCAATTTGAAAAAAAATACAATTCCACCTCTATAAACAAACATAGACAAAATACATTCTTCTAACTCCAAAGCAGAAGCACAAGAAAAACATGTTTAAAACACCTTCACCCCTCAAAATTCAATGAAATTCAACAAATATCCTCTTACCGCATCTTTAACATACCCCGAAGAATAAAATATTTTTCTCCTCATGATATTAGAATTCTAATTCAGAAACTCATGAATAAAAACGCCTCCGGACATAAGTTCCATTCAATAAACCTAAACAAAATGACTGCCGCCAGCTTTTCTACACAATTTAATTCAGTTTTAAAAACTAGACACTTTCTCTAATGCTGAAAGTACTCAATCATCCACTCCATCCTCAAATAAAAATCCCTCCGAAGTACACAATTGTCGAACCATTAGTCTGTTACCTGTTATCCAAAATATTTGAACATCTAATTTTCGCCAGATGTAATTCCCAACCACCAATTCGAATTTATTGAAACAAAAAACACTCCTCTACATTCCTAGACCATCACACATCCAAAGCTTTATTGATCTCCAATATTTTTCAAACTATTCATCTCAAACACTCCATCTGCTTCAACTACTAACTTGGATCACTTTGCAGTCGATACAGCACTTTTTGCCTCAGGATACTCAGTAAACAGACGCCAATCACAAACACAAAACCCCATAAAAAAGGAAACCTGATCAAATGGAAAATGAACATTATCCTGATAAAACCAATCTCGAAATCTTCCCACTCAGAACGATTACTTCGCTCTTCTTTAGACATAAATAATCCCCATCAACTGGACCCCACCATCACAACTCATAAAATTCTTCTGACTTCACTTGGATAAAAATCTAACCCGGAAAACGCACGTACACCTCAAAACAAAGACAAGCAAGAACCAAACCAACACATCTCCGGCCACTCATCAACAAGCATAAATCCCTCTCACATGCAAACTCCGCCAATGGGAATCGAGTGACGATGAAAACAAACCAGATAGTCGAGGAAGTACGGGACAAGCGCAATCTGCGCAAAACAGGTTCTGCGGTGTCAGACACGGTGGAGAGGGGTCGGTGGCGTGTAGAGGCGGAGTGAGGCGGAGCCGGGCGGGGCCGGGCGGGGCCGGCGCGGGCGGCGGCGGCGGGCCGGGCGGGGCCGGGCGGGGCCGGGCGGGGCCGGGGGGCCGGGCGGGGTTCTTCTTTAAATGTGGCGGGGTTACAGAGGCCGTCAGTATGCGCGCTGTAGTCATGGAGGAAGGGACGCCCGTCAGCCAGCTGTTTCTGCTGCTTCTCTTCATGACAACCGCAGTCACCGCAGCAGAGAAAGACGTAGGTAAGTGCACACTTCACAATGAGTTCGCAATGAGCTCTTCACTAACGGAGGCCGCAACGGGTCTGCCCGACCATCTGAGAAACATCCTCGTTCAATACTTCCATTACAGAGACTACCAACATTTTAAATTAATACGGATTTCGCGTAAATTAATCAAAGTTAATGCAACGTGAAATGTGAATTTTGTATTCAATCGAGTACTGCCAAAGAGTGAAGGTTGATATATCTAGTGTAACTTGTGACAGTTTGATGCACTACTTGAATTACCTCATATTCTGGTAAGATTAAATAAAAACGATTATTGTCAAAATAATTTTCTTGAATTGCTATAATTGGATTTGAAAGCGAAGTGCAAGTGAATCGCATTATTCTTATGAATTATTTGAAGCTATCTGTAATTCACAGATTTACCAATCGCATCATTATTTTATATGGAGATTTAGCATGCCGTAGGGAGCAGTCTAAGTTAAGAACTAGCAGTCTAACTTAACCATGTCGTAAAGAGTAGTACATTTTTCATTTAAATCGCAAACCATAATGTAAACAATGTGGAAATCATTCCAAACAAAGATGTGAAAACAAATAGAAAAGTATAAAATATTCATTTGTTTTTTAGGGAAAGGAAGCAATAAAATGTAATCGTTACAAGGCCGTTAGCAAGTTTTTAATAGCAGTTAAGCAGCAATACATTTTTGTAATTTTTGCAAAAACAAAAGAATAGAGCAAAATAGCGTTTATGTTATCATACTGAGTACATATAGCACTATCCCTACCGAATGTTTAAAGAAAAAATTGGAGTCGTTATTGAGAAATTCTTGTTTTTTGTTTTTTTTAAATTACATATATTGCGCTAAAACTACTAAAATTTTGAAAAAATGTGCATAATGATAATGAAAGAAAAAAATCTCATCGAGCAGTATATTTCTCCCCTGGGATCATCTTGATGTTCTGGTATTTCCTTCTTCTTTTTTCTCATATTTTGCACATGGCATGGAGAGGCATTGCATAACGTTGTTTTCGGTTAAGCTTTAATATTACATTACTATACACTGCCACTGAAAAATAATATTTTGTTTCCCACGCTTGAAATCAGCTTTAAAACTGTGTTAGTTTTGAACATCGATGTTTGGCAACATCGAATTTTTGTTGTTGATGTCACATCACTACGCCACACGTCGGGCGTTGCCGTTTCAACCAATTTTTATTAGTGCTGCAGGGGTCTTTCGAGTAAACGGAGTATTTAGTGTTTCCGGGTGCGTTAACTTCTTTGGTCCGTTACGTTACGTAAAGGAAATAATCCGGTATTTGCCTGGTAATGATCGGAGAAGCCATGGAAAGTTGCCGATCAGAGCAGCTGACTGCTAAAGTTTTTCGCTGAGAGCGGCTGAATCCGATTGAGCTATGTAGTTATTGTCCAAATTATCTATCAATCAATCGCATTCTAAATACGATATTGCATGCTATATTGCGCGAAAACTTCTAAAATTGTGAAAAACATGTGCATGATGGTAATGAAAGAAATAATTATGGAGAAAATATTTCATTTGAAGGGAAAATCTTCAATTTTGTACGAAGACGCGAAAAAAAATCAAACTTTTGAAATTTTGTGAAAATCGAACATAACCAACCTTAATAAGTATATGTTACTTTATTCTTACAAGAAATTTAAAGAAAAAAATGGAAGCGATTTGTGCGAAAATTTTGAAATTTTGAAATTTATCTTCATATAAAATACCCCCAAATTTTAAAGAATATTCTTCAAAATCGCAAAGCTTTCAGTCGAGCCAGATCGTCCGGGCAATATCAATTTAGGAAAAACTCCTACGTATGGTTTAGGAGCTAGTGGTGTTCAGACAGACAGACAAACGGTCGAAGAGAATCTTGTTTTCAATATTTTTTAAAAAATATTGACAATATTTCACTTGAAATTGTGAATCGTAGCCTTCCCCATTTAATCGTAACCTTTTTTGGAACAGCACTAATAGACCTTAATCCAGACGTGTGTGCGCAGATGCATCACAAAATAACTTTCATCGTCTTCAGGAGATACTATTTTCCACCCACATTCTATAGTATGCGTATGAGAAGGACGAGTTGGTTGTGTGTTGGCAGGAGACGCGTGCGAGGGCCGTGGCGGAGCGGCGGGCGTCTGCCGCCTCATCAGCGACTGCCCCGCGGCCCGCGAGGCGCTGCGTAAGGGCGAGGCGCCCGCCACCTGCTCCTTCCAGGGCTCCCAGCCCGTCGTCTGCTGCCCCGCACCCACGCCCACCTCATCACTCACTCCACAGCGAGTCGCCACCAGGAGTGAGGACCTCATTCTCTCTCTAAATCTTTTTATGTTTTTAAGTGTTTTCAGAATATTACGTTATGAAGAATAAATTCCTTGTTAAGTACACTGGTTTGCTAGTTATTAAATGTAGGCTTAGTAGGAGTATAAGTGAATAAGTATCTGCACTTTCGTGCTAATCGCGTGTAGGTCTGTGCAGTTATCAACTTTAAGATGATATCGTTCCTTCACTATTTTTTGCATTATCTCCTAATGTTCCTCGAGATGTTGCGACGTAAACATGGCTACACATCTTTCAGTTTGCGCCAAAAGGACGAGACTTTCGTAATCCGTTTTTTGTGTGATCTGAATGTGGATTGAAAGCTGAAATCCTTAAAACACTTTCAGCACCTCAGTAAACGCAAAATTGTTGCTTGACGAAGTATTTACCTGTGGATTGAATCATTCAAAAGCAATAAAGCAAGCGTATAAATGGGAAAAGAGAAATATACCTAGCGTCGTCCCCTACGAGGTCCCAGTATTGAGCAAGTCCACCCTGATCATGAATACCCGATGTGTGACTGTAGATGAAGTAGCAAACCATTCACACGTTACTCAAGTTCTGCATGTGAGAACGCCAAGACGGATTGTCGAAAGACATACTTTTTTGATGTCAATGCGCATTCATAAAACGCTGCTCAAGCTCTTCAAAATCTGTATTTCTAGGTATCAGGTCAGTACGAAAACAGTTGCGACCATCTGTTTGATCTACTTAAATATTCTATAAAATGCAGGAGACTTGCCTCTGAGACCTACATGTGAGAAAACAGCGCACACGAATACATGGCTTGCTGCTCAATAGAAAATTCTTTTTCTGAGGAAATCGCAAAGCTAGTGCTATGATATATTAATAAAACAACTATATCAATTAAAAAACATGGTGCCTCTGTTGAAAAATAGTCTCACTGTAAATTTTGTATTGCTGTTGTAATGAACTATAAACACTGAGTTCAAATATCTACCTTTGTACCTATCTCAAATACCTACCCCCAAATATCTTACCCTTGTAAACGTCAAATATTTATTTTTTTCAATTTTTGTTGAAGTATAATTGATCTAAGCTCATAATATTATAAATGGTTAACAGAAAATATATAGTTTTCGTATTATTTCTTTATACTATTTTATTCAAATTTTGAGTTTCGAAAAATATTAATTAATTATATTGCTTAATTAATAATTATATATTCTTTAATTAATATAAATAATAATGATATTTATTATGATAATATAGATACTCCCCTCCCCTCAGTGGTTAAATGGTAGCTAGATAGCTTTCTACGCCGCGATCGCCAATTTGATTCACGGTTGGGGCAAAAATTAGTCTGTCGCATGTTATGTCTTATATATGTCTCATGTCTGTCATCATGTATTATATAGTTGGTCGACAAGGTTCTAGTAGATACTGTCAGGGGTTTCGACCTGTTTACCACAAGACTTCCGAGCACATCACGACATACGGCGTGACCACAGTCCGACGAGACTGTACTGCCAGATTACGTACCAATATAACATATCACAGATTAACTAACATGAAAATAAATCATAATAACAGAAAAAGAAAGTAAATATTTTGTTATTACAACAAAATATAACTGCATGTCTGAATTCATTGAGTAAAGCTACTCTACGCGATCATGTACGTCTCTTTAATTCTATTTGAAAAACAAATTATTATTATTATTATTATTATTATTATTATTATTATTATTATTATTACAACTTTATATTTGGCTGCTACCAATGCCGTATATTCCGATACAGTCAAATTCAATGTGGAGTGGGTAATGGACTATAAATTCCATCCACTATGAACGAGAAATGAGAGTCCATCTCTGCGATCCATAAAGGAAATATCTTCTCCCTCTTTCGGATAGTTAATTAGCTTTACTCTGGTACGCAAAAAGACTTACTTAAAATATATTCCTTTCTATTTGAACGTAGGAATTCTGAATGTTTATTTGTCATTCTATTAATAGTATACTATGAAACGATGATGAAATAATGGCTATTACTACTCGAAAACGGAGTATACTACGACGCAAGCGAAAAAAAGTGAGTGTCGTAAACGTTTACGAATGTATACTCATATCCAATTATCTAATTTCATACATCAATTTCGTATGTTTTCTGCATGAAAGATGATAGAATAATTTACTAACATGAATATTATAGTATTATTTTGATAAGAGTTTTTTATTTTATAGTAATAGAAAAATTCTTTTCATTTGTCTTTTCTTGTTCTTATGGAAATCCTGTGTCCGATTCATTTTTGTTCAAAATTTTTATTATTTGCCCCGTCGCGTCATGACCCAGATGAATGACAATAATTTTCATTATAAAACAAGTTGCAGCCCCCCAAAAAAGGATTAGGAGTTGAGAGTACAACACATTTTGAAGTTTTGCATCATATAAAAGTAAGAAAAGCAAAGATGAATGTAGAAAAAGTGTTGTACCTTTACATTCTATATAAAAATTAAATTATTTATTTCTTTAAGTATTGCAATCAACCGGGAAAAATTTGCAATTTTGTAGAGACAATACAAATATATTTTAAATTATAACGCAAATACCTAGTTGCCTTCACCCTATGAGTCGAACAATGTAGATATTATTTTTGCAGATTATTTATGCTGTGTCATTTTGCAGTGTGCACCAAATACGCGGATTACGTTACCACTGAAACATCCTCCCAAATTCCGAACGAGACCGAGAAATGGGATAAGTGTCCTATTACTGATCTAGTATCTTTTATTGCGAATGGATTAGCGGCTTTTCCTGATGAGTTTCCTCACATGGTAAGTACAAACAAAATTTTCCAACAGGAAATTACACAAGTTGAATTCGGGAAGATTTCAAATCAGGACATTAATGAAATGTTGAGATATTTTTAATTTACTAGAGTGATTCTAGTGGCGAAGGACGATTTCTTGATTTCGGATACAAAGAACGTAGAGTTTTTGAAGCAGAAAGATAAGGTTATACGATGAGACGGAGCGAGGGATTTTAGAGTGCCAGACGAAGTCACACATATTCATACAATAGGGACCAGTTGGTTAAGTGTTAATGACCTACTTACACAGGAGCACATGGGCAGATCATTTGAATTATCTGATTGTTCTTTAATCAAAACCAGGCATTTTTATCTATTTGGAATTTAACATTTCATGCGTATTGTTGTACATTATTTCTATTTGAACACTCTACATTGTAAATCAATGAATTATAAGTCAAAACAGCTTTGAATGGATCGAACGATTAGTCACTGAAGTGTGTTACGCCATTAAGGCCATGCTACTCTTCGCGGGAAACATTCTGTTATTCCTAAGCGTTTATTAACAAGCAGAAAGAGAGACCCTTGAAATTAAATTTTAAATAATATATAATTGTCTCTGTCATTTTACAAACATTTTGAGTTTCTGCTCTTTCCTGACCATTCGTGCTATGGAGTGATGTAATGCAGAAGAAAGAGTATCCACATAATTTGTGCAGGGTTGTCTTATTATGAAGAAAATGGTTTAAGAAACATAACTCGGGTCCCATCTGTACACCCGAATGCCCGAACAGGCGATTCACCCGCATGTTCCTGGTATGTTCCCCACATATTCCTCCGCATTTTTTCTGAGTTTTCTCACTTATTCCCCACATGTACTACCAAATGATTAACATGAAATTAAACTGGGAGTTCAGAAATTGATAACAAATAATCTTCCCATTACGACATAATTTCTTTCACCTTACAGTGGACAGTGCACTGGCCATTCTAGTGTAGGAAATAAGATATTATAATTAGCTAAAGTATGCATCAGAATTGTTTGAATTGGATGAACTAGAAGTTTTCAAGTTATAGCTAAGGTGTAAGTAGGGCAGAAATTACAAAGTTATGATATTACATAACCGTTTCAAATAATGCGAGAAAGAAAGTACATTCAGTTACTATTGTTACGTTATTGCTCCGCAGGCGCTGTTGGGTTACGGTGACGAGAAGGCACCCACATGGGAGTGCGGAGGATCTCTCATCAGCGAGCGCTTCGTGATCACCGCCGCCCACTGCTTCACCAGGAAGTAAGCAACACCAGAATACCATCTCAGGGGTAAATTCGGTGAAATAATGCGAGAGGGAGAAAAACTTCTTAAATCAACGATATGAGATCAAATGCACGGTGGCAAAACATCGATTGAGTTGATAAGTTCCACACTATGACACGAGCTGATAGGAACAGGCGTGTTTGAAGGAAATGGAAACAATGAGAAAGTAAGGGATGAGTGTGACATGGTTTTATTAATAGGAATGCTCGTTTAAAGAAAATATTTTCCTAAACATTCGTGATTTTAACTTTTAGTGATTTTACCTGCAGCGTCTTTTCTTTATCCTTTTGTTTGCCTATGATATTTCATAAAAGTAACATTTGGTGGACATTTGTTATCTACAATATCTTTAACTAGAGTAGTCAGTAGGACATTATACTCTTCTTCATGCATTGAATTTTATAATTTGAGTTCGGTGCTTCTAGTAACATGGCTACTTAATTAAGAGGTTCAGCCAGAGAATTATTATACATTTTTGTGAAAATTCTGTGCAGTTGTTTCACTCAGCGATAAACATTTTATCTGGAACATGAATGTGATAGTGATTTAAGTAGTAATTGCAAAATTATTTATAACGAAATAATTTGATTCTCCCATTATTTTTGTCTTTTTGATATAGTCTTTTTTAATATTTAAATTTCCCGCAATTCCATTCGGACGTCAGGTAGATCGGTGTGTTTATTATGAGAACGTAACATCTATAACTTCTCAACAAAATAGTAGAAAAAAGTAAAGAGTTAGGATTGACACTGAATGACGCTGGTGGTGATTTCGAAAACACTTCGCTATGGTGATTTCTAAAACACATCAACGACATCTTTTAATCAAAAGAGAGACAATTCAACACGTGTAGAGATGTAAATACTTTAGCACGACTATAAATCAGGAAAACTACCATTCAGATGGGATAAAGGCAAGAATAAGTCAGGAAAGAAGCCAACAACTCAAGAAATGAGGACTGTATTCTGTACAAGAGAATTAAGTTTAAGTGGTAAGATAACTTTGTTAAAGTGTCTTGTACTCTTTTTTTATGAAATGGAGGCTTGGACTTTTAATAAAAGAGACAATAACTGGCTAGAAATATTTGAAATCTGGTCATACCGAAGAATCCTTACGATTAGTTGAGTATCTAGGACTACAAATGAAGAACATTTGAGAGAAATTAGAAAACGCCAAGAAATAAAAAAAAATGAAAGTAAGATACTTACAGTATTTAGGACATATTATGAGAGGAGACAAATATAACATTTGGTAGATAATTTTACAAGGGAAGATTTGTGGTAAAAGAGCAAGAGGAAGAAAACGTTCACCCTGGTTGGGCGATTTAAAAACATGGTAGTTGTTGCAGCTACAGACTTGTTTAGAGCAGCAGAAACAAAGACCAATTGTTGCCAAGATGACACTCTAACCTTGCAAGAGGAGTCGGCACATAAAGAACAATAATAAAATGTTCACATGAACGTTTGCATAACATTCCAATACATAAAATGACGTCAAATATTAAATAACACGACGTGAAATGCATTCAATTCTTTCAAAAACGTACTAAAATAGTTTCTGCTTACAGTGTTTTTCTAGCATTAAAGACAATATTGATTTAGGAAAACGATTATTGTAGTACATTTTCTTACAACGATGAAACATTGATACACAGCAACGAAGAAATATGTTTATTTTGCAGCATCTAATGAAAGGGTTTTTCTATGTCATGAATATTTTTAAGAAATGTTAGGAATAACGAGTCGCAACTAGATAATTTCTTCTTGCGTTTCTCTATAATTTTAATCTTGACTTGCTTCTGAACAGTTGAATATGACTTTTAAAATCTCCACACCCCACTCGGCACTGGCAGATGGAGGTAAGTGCTATTTTTTCAAAATTAATTCAATCAATCAACAAAAGAGGCGCAATGAAGAAAAACCGAAAAATACTCATTTCTTCTGACGCAGGGGCCATCCGAAAGTCGTGCGTCTGGGCGAACTCAACCTGAAGACGACGAGCGAGGCCAACAAGCACGAAGACTTGGCGGTGGCCCAGGTCATCCCGCACCCGGACTACGTGGACAGCGCCAACTACAACGACCTGGGGCTGGTGCGGCTGAGTCGGGACGTCGCCTTCACGCCCTCCATCCGCCCGCTCTGTCTGCAGGTGGACAAGGACTTCGGCCGCCCTTCCGCCATCGCCTCGGGCTGGGGCTACACCGACTGGAGTGAGTGGGCGCGCCTCTAAAGCAGGGAACCCATTTGGAACGGCCCGCACGGCACAGCCCAGCCCCAGCCGAAATGTTTCGCATGCTATTCAGTTAGACGCCACCCAATGCGACCTGCCGGCCCCGCCCGGCTCCTCCCGGTCCCGCCCGGAATGCTTCCCCGAGAATAAAATCCGGTGGCGGCGGCCGACCGGGGCGCCGCGGCGAGTGGCCTTGGGAGGGGTTGACGAGTCCTTCCAGGAACTGAGGGCTGCATGGGTCTTGCAAGAGGTGCGTCAAGCTGGAACAGCCAAGTCAGCACACCGACATGAAACATGTCAAATCATTTATTGCTAATTAATTGCCAATTAATTGCCACCTTTTTGAATTAATTGCCACGTATTTTCGTGGAGAAACGGTGTGTCTAGCTTGACGTCAAGCCAGCACACACATCAGATAAATTCGAGCCAGAGCTAACGGAGACCATCTAATCATTTATTGCTAATTAATTGCCAATTAATTGTCACAATTTGGAATAATTACGCACGTATTTTCAGTCTAAAATAATCAAAGTGTCAGCAGGCATGACGCAACCCGCAACATAATAACAAAATTGGAATATAGAGAAAACAAACGAGCACAATCACATAAAATTAACGAGATAGTTTAAAGGGGTCGTAGGCTTCCGCGGCCGGAGTCGTTGAATTCTTGGCTGTCTGGGATTAGCCGCGTCATGGTCGATGGTGCTGACGTTTCGGCCAACTTGCTGTGGCCTTCTTCAGAGCTGTTCTGCTGTGTTGAATGGTTTAATTACCCCTCTCTTTTATGAGATAATACAGTTTTTAACTTTGTAGTTATTCAATCACGTACGACATTCAAATAGATAATGCAAGAGTACCCGATATATCTAACAATCAAATAAAGTGTATAGAATAAAACATTCGTTCTAAACATCCTTTAACTATGTTCTTAAGATTATGTGATTGTGCTCGTTGGTTCTCTGTATTTTAGAATTTGAATATCTGGCTTGGTTACATAACTCCCATGCAGTTTCAAAATGTTTATATAATGCACGGCAACATTTATCAATTTATCTTTAGTGTAATATAATAGTATTGAACGTGCATTCAATTATTAAATAGATTTTAGATATTAGTGCTCGTTGGTACAATCACTATTTCTGTTGGAAAGTCAACAAGATTTTATAAAAACAAAGTTTTAAAAAATTATTATTTAATAAATGACAAGAGCAATAAAATCATGTATAGAATAAAAAATTAGTTCTAAACATCCATTAACTATGTTCTTAATTTTATGTGATTGTGCTTGTTGGTTCTCTGTATTTTCGAATTTGAATATTGACTTGGTTCGAAACTCCATGCAGTTTCAATTTTATATAATTCACGTTTTTGAACGTGCATTCAATTATCGAATAGATTTTCGTTGGTACTGTCGCATTTCCTGTTTGAAAGTCGATGAGGTTTCATAACAACGAAGTTTTAAAAAATTATCAGTTAATAAATTACAAGAGCAATTAAATCGTGTATAGAGTAAAAATTAGTTCTAAACATCTATTAACTATGTTCTTAATTTTATGTGATTGTGCTCGCTGGTTCTCTGTATTTTCGAATTTGAATCAGTGGCTAGGTTCGATAAATCTAACGCAGTTTCAGCAATTTTTATAATACACGGCAACATTTATTAATTTATCTTTAGTATAATAAACTAGGATTGAATGTGTATTTAATTATTTAATAGATTTTAGATATATCGGGTACTCTTGCATTATCTATTTGAATGTCGTACGTGATTGCATAACTACGAAGTTAAAAACTGTATTATCTCATAAAAGAGAGGGGTAATAAAACCATTCATAGAGTAAAACAATAGTTCGATATGTGTTTAAACTATCTCGTTAATTTTATGTGATTGTGCTCGTTTGTTTTCTCTGTATTCCAATTTTGTTATTATGTTGCGGGTTGCGTCATGCCTGCTGACATTGACTTTGATTATTTTAGACTGAAAATACGTGCGTAATAATTTCAAATTGTAGCAATTAATTGGTAATTAATTAGCAATAAATGATTAGATGGTTTCCGTTGAGCTCTGGCTCGAATTTAACAGAGATGTGTGCTGGTTTGACGTCAAGCTAGCACACACCCGTTTTCTCCACGAAAATACGTGGCAATTAATTAAAAAATGTGGCAATTAATTGGCAATTAATTAGCAATAAATGATTTGACATGTTTCATGTCGGTGTGCTGACTTGGCTGTTCCAGCTTGACGCACCTTCTTGCAATCTATTGTTATCGGGTGTCTCACCATCTTCCTTCCTCACTATTCCCAATGCAGTCACTAATTCTTTGAGATGGTAGATTTTAGAAATTGATAAAAATGCGAAATGTTACTAAATATTGAAAAACTAGTAATTGTATGTTTGGCGATCGGTGGAATACTTTTCTGAAGGTTTTCAATCTGCGATAAATGCAAAATTATCCGCAAAATCCGAAATGGACGTAAATCTGCGACACTAAATTGCTTTTCATTATTTCCTTCGTGGTCTCTCTCTAACTAGGGATACGACTTCGACAACACATCGATGTTTGAAAACATTTAATTTTGACATAACATTTAATTACGGCCAACAGTATAGAAGCTGAACGATTTTTTAGTCAATACAGTTTCATTAAGACTGATAGAAGAAATAGGTTCCAAAAAAATTTTTAAAAAAAACCTTAAAAATTTTTTTTATTTTTTTCCTCTCCTTTGAATGTTACATAGAAGCGTATATTTCTTACAAGACAGGAATTATTCTTTAAATTTAAAATTTCGTCCTTAAATATTTGTTCACTAATAGTGAAATGTTAAATTATTTTCGCTTATTTCCTAATTTTAATAGAAAAATTAAAAATACCAAATTCTACCATCACTACAAATACTTAATGATTCATAATGAATATCAAGAGGGAGATAATTTTTTTAAGGTGATACGCATTTTTTCTTCCAATATTCAACCGAGGAAATTTTTAATACGAGTACACAGGCATACAATAATTGATATGTACAAGCAGATGTCTTACGTTAAATGTGATGTAATTAATAGTTTGGTATGAGCTTTTATGAAGTACCCTAAAATATAAAAAAATCCATTAAAACCGTGGGGCCTGAAGTTGAGCAAAATCAAATAGATTTTATACTGGTTTTGGAAAAGATCCTGACGATTTCGGACTAATATTTTTACAGCATTTGTTTCCGCTGAGTACATTGTCCTCCTTGCTCCCGCCCTTCTTCCTCAGCAGCTAATATCATCAATTCCTCCATCGAAAGTATTAAACTCTTCATCGCTACTGGAACAAGTGGCGCCCGTGCAGTTCCGATCCGTGCCGGGCCGTCCGTAATGGGTGACTGGCAGGCCGAGCCGCGCGGCACCGCGCCTCGCCGGGCTGTGCCGAGCCGAGCCGGGAGCTCCTAGTGGGTTTCCTGCTTAAGGCGGCACAGCGGGCGGGACGGAGCGGGGGGTCGGATGGGGGATGTTCCCCATGCTAACAGAGCCACTTTTTAAATAACATTGTCACTAATCAAATTGAAGCTAAAAAGATAAATAATATTATAGTACAAACAAGACTTTCGGAATATCACAAGAGAGAATATTTTTGTTATGAAAATATTGGAAACTTTTAGCTCTACATGAAATAAAACATTCACTCATCTACGGATACGAATAATTCAAAAATATAAATGTGTAACGTGTGAAAAATCAAAAGTTTTAATTAAAATATCCCCATATTTTTATGATTTAAAAAGATGGAAAATTCCTGAGAGACATTTTTAGATTGTGATGATGATGGTGGTGGTGGCGGGGGTGATGTTCTTTTCTTTCTCCTTTCAAGTCTGTTCTACACTCATCTTCTTAAACTCTTTAAGCGATTCAGAATAATATTTTTTATCTAGAAAATGTGCCTGAAATATGAACATTATATGAAATTATGAATGTTTCTCAATTTTTAAATGATTTAAGTTTTAAAAAATTAGTATTTGAATGACCAACTAATAACGTTCCCTGTTAAAATATTTTCTCACATAATGTCAATATGAGTGAGTTTGCGGGCAGGTAGGCTGTGGTCCAGTTGGCATTGAAGAGCCAAACGTTTCGTCCACGTCTGCGGTGGACATCTTCAGTGGCGGCAGCGTCGTGGGGGCAGTCTCCGGGTCGGCGGCTGGCTAGCGGCTCGCACCCATGGACGAAACGTTTGGCTCTTCAATGCCAACTGGACCACGGCGTACCAGCCCGGAAGCTTTCACTCATATCAGTCAAAGCAGCTCAGAAATATTGTGTTCTGTTGTTTCTGTGAGGTCATTAATATGCGTTGTGTTAAATTTTGACAGCCACTCGAGAAACGTCTGAGTATCTAAATAAAGTGATCATGCCAATCCAAGAAAAAGAGCTCTGTCAGAAAGCGTACAAAACATTATCCACCACACGGCGCTTAAGTAATGGAATTGACGCAGAATCGATGATATGTGCAGGAGCACTGAAACAACGAAATGGCACCTGCAATGTAAGTACCGGTTCATTTCTTTCTTTCTTCCTTTCTCTCTTTCTTTATTTTACGTCAAAAAAACAGTTAAAACACGTATGACGTGCTATGGGGAAAAGTGGATTGTGTGCCCATTTTCAAAATTCTGTGATCTCTACACTAAGTCATATACTACTTGAATTTTGAAGAAGAAAAGAAAGCTCCCATGTAATAAAATCTATTTTCAAGGATAAATAAGCAATAAATTTTGGGCTCTTATCCATATTGTCTTTCCGACTTCAATGTTATAACCGATATTTT